>OW679196.1:35589185-35953772 GCA_940337035.1 Agriotes lineatus | reverse complement strand
GCTCCGGTAAATCAATATGAGGAGCTGCTGCTGCATTAAACAGTCGTTCACATGAGTTTATGTTTACATATAAGGACACTATTTGAGTCAGACGCCACCCAGAACCTGTAGTTACAAACTCACTAATTTGATTTAGAATTGTGTCTACAATATTTTCCTGAAACCATTGTTCCACTACCGTAAAAGCATTTTCGATTATAAAATTTCTTGTATTGAAATATTTATAGTCAGTAATGGGTTCTTCGGCGCCTTCAAACGTTTTACTAAATTCGCCACAAAAACTAAAATTAATTTTAAAATTGCGTACCGTATTTTGTCTGCTGAACAAATTGGTTATGCGAATTTTCAATAATTTGTAACAATCTTCAAGAAATGCAACCATTTTGGTATGCTTTAGATTGACAATAATAGCACTTTGAATTCTTTTATGAAACGCAGATTTGTAATTCTCCCAAACAACTCGCGATCCAATGGTATTTCTGTGCCGAATATTGCGCGAAAGAAGTCTGCAGTCGAACCTCGATCGAACTCTAGGATAATGCAATTTTCTACTAATGTTGATTGTCAGGTAGTCGCTGCGAACAACATTGCACCAAGTTTCTTACTATTCTACTCATACGCTGGGTGTAGAAATAAAACGCTAGCATGTGATAAATCATTTATTATCTTCGGTAAACATACAAAAAATGTTACATAATCTTATACAATTATATATAAAAACTTAGTCTATGGTTAGTTGCGATAATTTAACATTTAACAGATCATAATTGTTAGTATTAGAGCTAATTCTTAAGGATGACATAAATTCTATCGACAAATTTTTGTTAACATAATAAATATTAATGTCCCTTTTCAATTGCGCACATTTTATAATAAACATTACAAGTTTTTGTTTATTATACATATGTTTCGCTTTCAGGCGAACTTGGTGTTTGGTATAAGATCGGACTCGTCGGCCGGATAGTGCACTCCACATCATAAACTAGCTGATCTGGATAAAATTTTATAATTTCCAATACGGCCAGATAGCTGTATAAATCAAACTTAGATAAACGGTCAACAGCACAAAATTTCATATGTTCGGCGCAATATAAAATATTGTTCCGCAAGTTATCTTTGTGATTATTTGAAATCTCTAGCATACCAACAAGTTTATAAATGCACTTTCTATAAAACAAATCCAAATTTAGATCGCGTAAGCGTTGAAAATGATTATTAATAATGTCGCCCAAAGAATATAATTTAACAAATTCCTGCTCTTCCAATATTAGCATTTGATGGTTTACAAAAATACCTACACATTTTTGGGTATGCTCAACCTTATATTCCAAGGCAACGCGATCGTTTACAGTGACGACGCGAACTTTTGCTTGCAAGCCAGAAAATTCACTTGCTGTGCGAAAAAAATTTCTAAACTGTAATTCAACATAACATGTAGATAATGCGTTCCAATCTTGCTCCCTAAAGAGCACTTCTTTGTCGGCACAAAATTTTTCTACACATTCAATTTTTAACGCTGGTATAAATGCTTCTCTGCTGTCATTAATAAATCCCACGGGTGCAATATGTGTATGCGCACACCACACATTCGGTTCTTGACCCAAATTGTACAGCGCACTTGATATTAATGGAAATATTTGCTTTGCATACTCTTTCTCGCTATTGCTGACTGCACTTTTTCCCTAATATTACCATCTTGGACGAGATTGCTACAATTATCAATATCCATGACACGACAATTGCAGCGTCTGTTTACTACTGAAACTACTACATAATTTAATTACGCTAAATAAATATAATTGCTGAAGTACATGCGCACTCTACGCTACATGAAAAACAGAACTCCTATTGGCACAAGTCATTCACCTACACCTTTTGCAAATAACATACTAACAAGGTCAAGCTCCAGGCGTATTGCGGTGATCATTTGGACTTTGCACTAAGCACCTGTTGGAGCCTGCAAAATCAAGTTTGTTGAACTTCGGAAAATTTACTTATGCTATTACGTCACGTACGCCCCGCTGTGCACGACTATTAACCGAAACTCCGTATTATTCTTACCAATGGTCTATATCCGAAATAAGAGCACACTAATGTGACTTGTATAAAAAACAAGGAAATTGAAAAAAGAGTAAATCCATCCCAATTATTTTCATCATTACAATTACGCAACTTATATGTATCTAGTTTCCATACTAACGAATTCCAACGGCTCTCGAAATGTATAAAATTGGAATATATATACCTAATTTTATAGAAAAGTAAAGACTTATCCGGTGCAGCTTGACTATTGTTGTTAAACAAATTTCCGCTAAACGCATATACACGACTTTCATTTATATATATTAATTGCATAGCTATCCACTCAGATGGCCATGAAGTCATGAACAATTCCTTTCTACATTTCCATTATTCGAAAACGCAGTGCACATGTATGCATTGTAACCGATTCCCAAGGGCCGATGGACAATTAAAAAATTATCGTTTATAGAAGCAAGAATCAAGTAAAGAACTTGCAGTCAGAACATAATGACCATTACTGAATTCTAAGCCTGTAAATGAGCCTTTTCATAATAATCGCCCCCTTTTGGTGCAGCCGCCGCCGAAACTCTTTTCTTCTGTATGCATGAAATACATTGAAATTTTTGCATCGGAACACCATCCAATACATCTCCTGTCGCACCTTCTTTTACGTTCGGAAAATGATCCCAACAGTATTCATAATCGCAAAATTCTTTTTGTAGCCAATTAGGTAGTTTATTAAATTCTCTAGCTATATCCTTAACAAAATATTTTCTTAGAATATGTAAAGGTGTGGAAATAATTTCCTCTACTGTAATACACATGGCGATTTCTTTACCGACACCACTACTACAATACAACTCAGCGAGCTTCGCAAAACCTTTTACACGAATTCCAAGATTCAGTTACAAAACTCAATTTCTTTTCCAAACTATCGCGATCGCGTTTGCATTCATCATATTTCGCCAACGTAAACTCACAATCCTACGAATGTAAAATTCCACATTTGACTATATTTACGGACAAATAATTTATCGAAACCAGCGTAGAACCACTGCCCGATTGTTGAAACTCTACCATCTTTTGTTTTAGCTCATCGACAGCCGATTCATAAATATCTCTAATATTATCGCCTAACAAAATTTTAAAATTTTTTGTATTAAAAAATTTTGTCGCTAATGAATCGGGACCCCCAGGTTTCATATAATCTCCATAAAATACAAAATTAACTTTAATTACATCCAATTTTCTTACTAATCTTCTTATACGCTTTTGAATAGTTGAAAACGCATCGCTAAAAAACAAATTCACATCGTCATGACCCAAATTTATTACCGCACCGGTTCGTATTCGACCCTTAAACGCACTCTCTATATTTTTCCACTGTACGCGATTACCCACAAATTTTCCATTATCACCGCCGCCAACAACGCCGCCAGCGCCTGTTACAACATCCTCCTGCAAACGCACCTGTTTCGCTCTCAATTCCGATAATTTTGCCTCTAAATGTCTTTTCCTACCTACCGAAGCTGACGGCGAAGAACCGCCGTGTTCTCTACATTCCCGTAATAATCTTAATGTTAACCTAATACCCCCACGATTTATTTTCATCAACTCTTCCATTACTCGAACCTTCTATTACCACAACGTACAACCAATTTCTTAGTAAAACAATTAAAGACCCCCCATTTAAGCGCTTAGAATAATCAATTAAGAAGGGCCCCGAATCGGGAAACTTTTACAACCCACCATCTAAACAAGCCCAATAAATATTTAGCAAGCAAACTAACATCTAACAAGCGCCGCGAATCCACACAAATATAATTGCCCCCCGGGCAAGGACAACAAACTCCAATGAACCCGACTAATCTTACACCCGAACTGGGACCCCACTAAACAAACCAGTTTCGACTAATCATTATTCGCACAATGACCCACATTCCATCTACCTCGCGCGCCCGACAAAGGTCAACACACTCACAGCTACATGTCGAGACAGGATTTTTTACGCTTTGCAGACCGGATAATACGACCGCCCAAGGCGAACACCAACAAAATGGCCGACTACAACACATTACCTAATACACGACGCTTATTGGACGCACATCACTACACAGACACGCCCATCGACGCCATTCACATTATACACAACCAATCACAGCACAGATACACACAACACGCCATCTTTATTTATGCTAATCACACCCACCACAACCAATCACAGCACACCACAGACACGCCCACAATTTTTAAAGCAGGGGGCGGGGCCTATTATGCAAAGTGTATTAGAACCCGCACACCTTAACTACTTATTTGCATTCAATTATGTGCATTATTCGGAGATTGCAGCGAAGTTCTGTGGCGAAATTGGCTGATAGTATTACAAGTTTTTATACGGAAACATTTCGTTTGAGAAGCCTTTGCGACAAAAGCGCTCGCGAATCTTATTTATTTGTAGCTTTGCTTGAATGTGAATCGCAATTCTTCATTTAGGACCTAGATGCTTCATTTAATCAATTCCGCATGCGCTTGCTCAAAGCAAATCTTTTGCCTGCATGGTCTCGTGTGCTGTGCGTCCACTCAACTTATTATGCTATCTGATATGTCAAAAATTCTTCCTTCTGTGTCCGTTTTACATACACCGACCAAGCATTATTTCAGCGTATAGTTGTCAATGTGACGCAGCTAAGTTGAATTTATCTTTACATTGTTACCGGTTAGACTTAATTGATACTGTTACTTTGATTATTTGTAGATGGTATGTTGTTCATATCTTAGGAACATTATTTTGAATAAACGTGTATTTTGAATTCAATACTAGCCGCAATTGTTTTTTTCTATGTGTATTCTTTATCCCTTTCAGACTGTTTTCGTCATTGGTAAGTTACTGAACTTGGCATCCAGATTGATTAACCCATTATTGCTTGTACTAATAGGTAAACTATTAATTATATAGCTTTGATGCCCATGACCCAGGCGAACTATTAATTATATAGCTCTTGATGACCATGATTCTCTCCGCCATTCAGTTTTAGCTAGTGGTCTAATTATAAATTATGTTACGACATTACTATTGGGAATTTTTGCTAATGTTGCACTTTGTTTAATACTTCTAACTATTGCTATGTAAGAGAAGCTGAGTAGCGGAGATGGGTAAGCGCCTGTCTTGCATTAAGCAAGTCCTCGGTTCGAATCCCGTGGGGGCCGAACATGACACATACACACAGCTCACACAATGGTTGCTGTGCAAGCACAAAAGGCGCGCTCCAACTTTGTATCCCGAATCCGGGGCAAGTTGAGCATTGTACTGCCAGATTCAAGCATATAAAGCACCAGCCTCTACACCGCAAGGTAAAACGAGGTTATCGATTATACATATACATACTATTGCTATGTATTGTATACACACAACGTAGTTATATTTATTTAATGTATTACTCTAAGAAGTATTATTCTTAAGTTATAGCAATATTATTCTTATTCAATTCTCTTTTAACATGAATTTAAGTAGGTACTTCATATGCCCTTTTATAAATTATGAATTATCAGTGTTATTGAATATCTCCAGCTTTGGTAGAAAAACAATTGCTTTTAAAAATCAGGTCGGGTGCATGCAAAGACTGTTTTATTTCTGAAAAGTCGTTTTGTTTAAAATGAAATTTAGTTTAAAATTATCTGAAAATTCCTATAAATGTCAATGTCACTTCAAATCATGCAAGTATAAAAACAATCACAAATACCTTTTCGTTACACTAGCTGTCATTCTATAAACATGAAATAGTAAGTAATCCTTTTTGTAATTACCTCACTTCACTCCTTCAATCTTCACTTTCAGTTTACCAAATAAATACCTGTAGCTGTCACCTGTCCAAGGACCATGATCTGCACTTCCGGCACAAGCGTACCCTGAGCGTTTTTTGTTTGTGACGTGTATTTACTTAAGGCAATTGTTATCACCTAGGCAATTACGTAATCACAGATAATTGTTTAATAGCGGACTTGTTTTGCGATTTATGAGGTTGGAGTGTCATATTTGAGTTAATTTTCCCTTTAGTTAAATAATATTTTGTATGGTAGCTATCCCATTAGTAAAATCACCACTACACAGTGTTTACTGTTAAATTATTAATAATAATACCACAACAATTGATTTTGTAGCAAATGTATTTCTTGTAATTCATGCAAATCAAAATAGTACCTGCTAGGATGTCGAGACTCGACCCATATGAGATTAGAGTAATTTATTTTACACATATTACATTATAATATCCAAATCAAGTATAATAAAACAGTAATATATATATATATCAGCACTATAGGCCTTTAAGGCTCTTGACTTTTTCAATTACTTTACTGCTAAAGCTTCCCATTCCTTGTCTCCCAACCGTTTTAAGTCTTCTTTCACATCCTGATACCATTCCCTCAGTGGGCGGCCTCTTCTATTTCTACCTACCGTCGATTATTAAAAAATACGTTTTGGAATTCTGTCTTCCATCATTATTTGTAAGGGACGTAGCCTCTTTAGTCTTCCTTGTTTTATTACATTAACTATGGACGTGTCCTTGTACAGGTCACACAGCTCTTCGTTGGACCGTCTCCTCCACTCACCTAGTTCATTAACCCCTCCAAAGATTTTCCCTAGCATTTTCCTCTCCCTTACCATTAGTTTAGCTATATAAACTTTGTTTAATGTCCACATCTCACTGCCTTAAGTCACTATAGACCTTATTACTGATTTATACAGCTGTACCTTTGCTGCACGTAAACATATTTATTTTTAAACAGATTGTTGGAAGATATCGCGTTTCTTATCCCCAGGGACATACGTCTCTCGATCTCGCTGGAAGGGTCTCTGAATATTTCTGATCCCAAATATACTATGTTATCCACTTGCTGAAAATTGTATTGTTTATCACCGTGGGCCCTTTTTATTTTTAGATTAGTATTTAAATGTGTCTTCTCATTAGTTACGAAATACTTAGTTTTTCTTCATTTACCCGGAGCTCGAAATTGAAAGCTTCACTTTCCATCTTCTTGAAAAATATTCTTTAATATAAATATCCCTACTTGGATTTTATTAAAGATTGTAAGGTTATGTGCGTTTGCCATTATTTGGTAGGGTCTTTTGACTATACTGTCGTTAATTTATTGTTAATATGCAGTTTTTTAAAAATTTCTTTAAGAGCTATATTAAAAAAAATAGTGTGGTTGATAGGGGGCCGCCTTGACGTAAACCTCGTTTTGTTTCAAATCTATCAGATGTTTCTCCTTGTACCCTCACCAAGTTTCCTTCAGTGTCATTATTGGCACGTCCATTAGTTGTTTTGGAAAATCTATGTACTGTACTGTTTGTCTACTAGTTGTATCCTATCCAAGCTATCATACGCTTGTTTGAAATCTACAAAGAGCACCTGTTTTAATGTGAAATTTTGATCTGTTACTGATCTGCTCTCTCTAAACCCACACTGGTATTCCCCAATTTTTCTTTCGGTCACTTTTCTTAACTTCTCGTTTATTAGCGTAGCTAAGATTTTATATGTCACATTAAGAGGGGGGGGGGGGGGGTTAAGGTGTATAGTTCGTGCAAACCAGCGGATCGCCTCGTTTAAGAACGGCCATAACATGATTTTACAAGAGTCGTTGCGGCATCCCAACAGAATTCAAACGAAAGAGGATATAAATTAAAGAAATTTTGTTGAGGAATTGTTGAATATTTTGCCGTTGTTGGGAAGCATCAGAGAAGAAGATATATTCAAGGTGGCACTTAATGGAGTATTTCGAAAAAAATGCGTTAGACTTGAAAAAACTTATAGCAGTAACCACAGACGGTGCGTTAGCCATGGTTGGAAGCCGGAAAGGACTAGTTCAGCGATTGAGTATCGATCCAAAATGTAATGAATAGTATATTACATACCGAGGTGGAAAGTGTTTCTTTCCTGTCGAGAGATTAAGTAGTTACCTGAGACGCGCGCGTAGCGTCGAGGTTAACTTTATCTCGAGATAGGAATGCAACTTTTCACCGTGGTATGTATACTATTTTACTCACAATCGGTTTTGGTAAAATTTATTTAATTATTAGGTAAGTTGCAAATAATACGTATTTTTATCGCAGTTTAATAAGTCACTTTGACAAAGGACACCTATTCAGAACAAACAGCGAGAACATAGTAAGGAGAGTATGGGAAGCCAAGCCGGAGGGAAGAAGACCTAGGGGAAGACCAATCACATCATGGAATAAAAGAATGGCGGAAATATTAAAAGACAGAGGAATACACTGGAAAGAAGCAAAGGAACTAGCGGGCAATAGAAAGAAGTGGAAGAAATTCTGTGCAGGAGGAGTTAGTGGTGCCGAATATGCGATGCTGTTGCTAGGTAACATGACAAGTTAATTGAAAGTGTCGTCTAGCTGGAAAGTAAAGTAAACAACGACTTGCTTTCCTACTGTTTTGAAGGTTCGAAACGTACTTATTATTAACTGATTGTGAGTAAAAGTTGATTTCCTACCACATCATATATCAAACTGTACTTTGCTGAAAACTCAAACCCGATCTCGAGACTACTATGCACGTAGTGATCAAAATAGGGAATTTTCTAGATGCCAAATCATCAATGAAACACCGTGAATTAAAATCATCTCTTGGCAAAATTAATGCTCAATACGCCGATTTACTGCAGCACAACAATGTAAAGTGGCTAAGCAAATTTAAAGCTGCGTTTTACAAAGATTCTTCGCAATTTTAGAAGACTTGAAGATAGTTATTTCTAATAATTATCTAAATGAGGCTTCAGCAACCGCTTATTTAAGTTTTCTATGCGAAAAAGAAAATATGGCTACCATCGTTTTTTTATCAGACTTTTTCGAACACCTGAACACCCTTTAAGCTTCAAGGGAAAGGAAAGCTTGTGTGGGAACTTATGTCAGAAGTGGGAAGTTTTTCATGAAAAATCGACCTCTTGTATAACGATATTGATAATGAACGCTTGCACTTCGCTAATTCGAAAATAGTGCGCAGTGGCAACGAAATTGATATCAGCCAATACAAGACTTTCTTAAAAGATCTTAAAATGATTGGAATTTGAGAATAGATTAACCGACCTTAAAAAAATTGAGAATCTTAAGCAACTATTACTTTCTGCAGGCAGCTAACTCAATGCAAAACAATGTAATTTTTCTCATTGAATTTCAAATAATACGGCATTTTTTGTCAATTACTCAATAAAAAAATTATTAAATTTCTAGTTTGACATTTAAATTGAAAGCTTGGCCGTCGGTCGTCGTTTACCCGAACCGCGTCAGTTTCATAAATTTTTGAACGGACCCCCAATAAAACTTATTGGGACTTCTTCTAATATCTTACTTGATGAGACTGGCACATTAGATATGACTAATTTTTTAACTGGTAATGAATCTGGCTGTGAATTGATAGGGGAAGTTTATTCTTCTAGTGGCATATAGAATACACTTCGAGGAATAAACGTATTTAAAAATGTAGACCCAGTGCTACTACCTGAAACGAATATAAACATTGGTGATTGGATGCTTGTTGCGTTTACAACAGAAAAATACTAAGTTACAAAACAAAGTAACAAAAAACTATGGATATTACTATATTTTTCTTCAAGTGCCTGATATTGCCTCATTTGTGGTGGGAACGTGTTTGAACTGCAGAATTGACTTAAATAAATTTTAATAATTGTTTTCTTATTTTTTTTAAAGATACTACCAAAGCTTTATTGTTTATTTAGTTTAGTTTTTCTCATTTTTAAAAGTATTTTTCTATTTTATGTAGCTCTTATAAACTCTAATACATGTTTTGTTTACTTATAATGATGTTTGGAAAATAAACATTCTATTTTTGTGTTCTCTTAAAGGTTGCAGTTTAGATATTACAATACAAATTATATATTTCCATTTCATTAAACGTTTTATTCAATCAGATGTGCTTTTTTATAATTCGGTATATCGTAAATCAATTTAAAAAATATATTTTTGCATTCTGATTAACCCTAAATGCGTTGTTTTAGAAATATATAGCAAAATCACATATAAATTCTGTTTCACGCCATTGGCGGATAAAAGAGAATAAAGCATAAAAGGATAATTTAATGTATTTCGAAAAACATACTGATATGGAGAAATATTTTTTTCTACGACCACCACTAAGAGTAGGCCTTTTAGTGCTAGCTTTTTTCACTAAAAGTGACGTTTTATAATTTAACGTGTTTAAAGAGATCAGCTGTTTACTTTTAGAACATGTGTTATAAAGTGAAGTGAGGTTATAAAACTACAATTTCGAACTGGAAGTTAGATTGTAAAGTTATTCTAGTTACTTCTTTCGTTAGAGGTAAAGTGTTTTTTAAATAATTAAAGCGTTATGTAATGAATAAAGTCATATGTGTAGTCAGGGCCCCCGCAACCGCGCGTGCAATGCGTGCACCGCACGAGGGCGCCACTCTAAAGGGGCGCCAAATCGGAGGTTTGTATAAAATTTGAATTTTTAATTTTTCAACAACTTCCAACGATTCCAATGAACAAGGCACTAAGACGCTAAAGAAATCAATTTTTTTTCTACAACAAATGTTAAAGTGTGCTTTAATTGACTCGAAAGAAAAGGTTAAGTGTTACTTTAACAGCAAGGGTAGATAAAGTAGCTTTTTAACACCAAGGGTAGATAAAGTAATTAAATTTTCTAACTTTTATATAAATTAAATATTAAAGCTTCGTATTATCCTAGCAACCCAATCTACTGAGATTTTAAAATGTGATTGACTTTCCTTATTTTCTTTTGAAATTGTAAAAGTTCTTGCTATAGAAAAAAAGTTGTATTATACACGACGATAAAGTTATTACTATCCACTCTTAAATCATTAACGTCTCGACGTTAAACGATTCACTCGTGGATAAAGTTTAACTTTATCGTCTTGTATAATAAATTACTATTATTTAACGAGATAAGAGCCTTAAGATTGTTTTCATTACCTGAAGCGTCAAATCCCCTAGACATTTTACAATATATATTTGAAAACAATCTAACTTCATCTCTACCAAATATTACCATTTCATTATTATTAAGAATCTTGCTTACTTTACCTGTGTCTGCAGCTTCTGGTGAGAGATATATCCTTATCAAAATCAAAAATAATTTAAAATTATCAGTTGTCGACCATGTTACAAGAAAGGTTATCTGGTTTGGCAATCTTAGCTATAGAGCAAGAGATCCTCCATAAAATTGATTTTGACAATATTATAAAAGAATTTGCAGCAGCCAATTCAGAAGAAAACCTATTTAATTTTTGGATGAATGAATGTTTTATTTGTTTATTGCTTGGTTTGTTTTTTACTTCCCTCGTCTGAAAGACGAAGGAAGTATTGTAATCACGAAAAAATCACCTTCCGAGATTTCTTCAGATTTTCACGTTTCAAGGTGCCTAGATGACGAAAAAGAGGTTTTCTTAATTTCGTCTGTATGTTTGTCTGTTTGTCTGTCTGTCTGTCTGTCTGTCTGTCTGTCTGTCTGTCTGTCTGTCTGTCTGTCTGTCTGTCTGTCTATCTGTCGGCTGACAGTATAGCTCAAAAACTATTTGTTGGGGGAAGACGATATTTTTCATACATATTATATATCTACCTCGCATGAAACTGGTACAATTTCATACAAATATATACAGGGTGAGCACCTTAAAATAATAAAATTTTGTTTATTTTTAGATTAATTTTGTAATAAAAGGAAGTAATAACTTTCACATAGGTGAGACTTTACATTTGCCGAAAATAAGTCTCAACCGATACAGGATAATGTTACAAAAAAGTAAAAATGTTTCAACAATAACAGCGTTCTGTTCAAGAGAGGCGCGCGCCGGACTTATCTCGAAGAGGCACTATAGGGTAGTTGGAATTTCGCTGCGGTTACATCCGATTACGATCGCTCTGCAGATGCGTCTGGTTCAAATCCCAGCGAGATAGGTACATTTTTTTATTTGAAAATGTATTTATTTTATTAGAAACGTGAAGATATTTTTACTCCTAACTTAATTTGATTTTTAACATTATTTAGTGTCACAATGTCGACGGGGGAAGTTCTGGGTAAAGACTTTTACAGATTTTTTCCTTTGTAACAAATTTAAAGAAGAATAAAATTTTAATTTTTGAAATCTCTGTTGTTTCACTACAAAATTAAAATAAAATGTGTTTTCGCATTTCGTTTAAATGTTTACAGCTACAAGAATATTACAGCAAACCAGGAAATTTAAAAAACATATGTAACAGCTTAAAGTTCTTATGCTTCAAAATATTATTTATATAAGTACTACATATATTCAAAGGGCGCCAAAATATTTCCGGCACACGGGCGACGCTAATCCTTGCGGGGGCCCTGTGTGTAGTATTAATAATTACCTTTGGTAATTGACTTTGACAGTATTGGCTCCACAAGCATTCACCTGGGCGTCAAGGCCATCTCTTTATTATGACATAAATTATAACTGTCATAAATGCAAATCTTTGTTAAATCGACATTTATGGATTAATAACAGAAAATGTAAGGTCGTAGAAAAAATATTGTATTGCACTCGACATGTTATGAAACTCAGCCTTCGGCTTCGTTTCATAATAAATTTTCATGTCTCGTGCATAAACATCGACTTTTAGCACTTGTTGCATAGATAGCTATTTTGTAAACCCGAGAACATTACTGAATATCTAATAAGAGTTATACCATTTTAAAATTGAAAACGGTTCTGAATAACTCCATTCTACGGTGCTCGTTTTAATATAAATAGTAAATTACGTTGTATTGTAGCAATAAAATATGGACAATTTTTTTTGTGGAGACAAAGAGCAACTCTTAGGCAACTTGCAACCTTGTATGAAAAACCGTTGGCAACACTGACCCATCATGCAAAAGTTCTTAAATTGTTTTCGATGTAATTTCCAATCACAAGTGTGATTGATATAATTAAATAACTCGTCTTTCTCACCCAGTATCTGATGAAATTACCTGCTTCAACTCTCTGACATCGTTGTCGTTCGAAATCGCTTGAATGTCAGTCACTACTAAACACTTCTGAAACTGAGCTTAAGTGTAATGCTCCTTCAGACGAACAGTAAGTATTATTCTTCACTTTACAGATGGTTTAAAGGACCTACGGTTTTATTATACACCGTTCGAAGCAATGTGTAAAGATGTCTCCTTGTTTATTTACGGTAAATTGAAATCTGTCAATACTAGAAGTAAAATAGTCACTAAGTGCGGTTGGTGCCATCGAAATGTGAACGGATTCTCGTTGCCATGACATTTTTTTCTGCTTTTTATTATTTACTACAATAAAAATCAGAAAAAATGCCATGGCAGCGAGAATCCGTTCACATTTCGATGGCGCTAACTGTACATTCACCAAATATAACCTGTGCACAGAAACAGAACAAATAAACAAGATGAGGAAGTGCAAGCTTCTTGTCGATACTTCGGCACAGTGTGGGGATGGAGCGGTTTTTGACATTTACCCTTTTGAGATGCCAAATCCTTAAGATATATTAATTTAATCTTCGTAATTTGCTAAAACAGTGTTTTCTGTGATGTATGGCCGTTATCATATGATCGTGCCATATGTGCGACGACTTCGGCTAAAGGGAATTCGCAAGGGAAGCGGGAATTATATATTGCAAAGTCTAGACGAAAGAAATCAGTTTAAAATTGCTAAACTTAATTTTCCAGCTGTCCTTTAACGCCAAAGTGGTTGCTGCTTTCACAAAAGTTATGGAGTTTCATGAGACCTTTCATATAATCTTGGTTTGGTCACAATTGATTCAGCGGTTGCAGCAAAAAATGCAAATTTGTAAAAATGGTTGAGCTCGAAAGTAATACTTCAGCAGATTGTGCCGAAGTAAAAAATAATATTTCGACTGTCTGCGAGCTTCTTTCAACTGCTGTAATGACCTAGTGAATCATCAATAAATTATTAGTTATAGTGATTCTGTTTTTACTGCAGTAATATTTCTGTTTAAAATATTTGTTGTAACATAACTCCGTTTTCTTTATAGAATGGTATATAATGTTATTACCTAGCTATCTGTAATTTGCTAATATGTTAATTACTTCTAATAATACCTACTTGTTTCAGGTGTGGCAATCTCAAATGTTTCCGTAATTTAATATTATAATGCGAAAAGTATTACCTTTCAAGTCCATATTCAACTAGCTAATGATGACCACTAATCAAGAAACAACAGATAATAATTTTTATAGTTCAACAGCAACTTCACTGCATAAATTAAGAGACTTAGATGACAATGAAGAAATTAAGAAATTATCTATCAAAGAAGAAATTATTGAAAGCAGCAACGACATCAGTGATATTAAATATGAGTTTGAAATTAAAGACCAGAATCATATGGCTCAAAATTCAATAGCACAGAGTTTGCTTACACCTGTGAAATCTTGTACTGGCCAAAAACCTTATTCTTGTTCTTTTTGTGAATTTACAACAGCTCACAAAAGTGGTTTAGTCATACATATGAAATCTCATGCAGGCGAAAAACCATATCTTTGTTCTGTTTGTGCGTATAAAGCAGTCACAAAAAATAAATTAGTTATACATATGAGAATGCATACAGACGAAAAACCCTTTTCTTGCTTTGTTTGTGAATATAGAGCGGTCCGAAGATCTGCTTTAGTTAAACATATCAAAACACATACAGGCGAAAAACCTTATTCTTGTTCTGTTTGTGAATTTACAACAGCTCACAAAACTAGTTTAGTCATACATATGAAAGATCACACAGGCGAAAAACCATATCTTTGTTCTGTTTGTGGGTATAAAACAGTCGCAAAAAATAAATTAGTTGTACATATGAGAACGCACACAGGCGAAAAACCATACAGTTGCTCTGTTTGTGATTATAGAGCGGTCCAAAGAGGTAATTTAGTTAAACATATGAAAACTCATACAGGCGAAAAACCTTATTCTTGTTCACTTTGTGGGTATAAAACAGTCGCAAAAAATAAATTAGTTGTACATATGAGAACGCATACAGGGGAAAAACCATACGGTTGCTCTGTTTGTGAATATAGAGCGGTCGAAAGATCTGATTTAGTTAAACATCTTAAAATACATACAGGGGAAAAACCTTATTCTTGTTCTGTTTGTGAATTTACAACCGCATACAAAAATCATTTAGGTACACATATGAAATCTCATACAGGTGAAAAACCATTTATTTGTTCTGTTTGTGGGATTAAAACAGTCACAAAAAGTAACTTAGTTGTACATATGAGATTGCATACAGGTGAAAAACCCTTTTATTGCTCTGTTTGTGAATATAGAGGGGTCCGAAGATCTGATTTAGTAAAACATATCAAAACACATACAGGCCAAAAACCTTATTCTTGTTCTGTTTGTGAATTTACAACAGCTCACAAAAATAGTTTACTGATACATATGAAATCTCACACAGGTGAAAAACCATATATTTGTTCTGTTTGTGAGTATAAAACAGTCACAAAAGATAAATTAGTTGTACATATGAGAATGCATACAGACGAAAAACCCTTTTCTTGCTTTGTTTGTGAATATAGAGCGGTCCGAAGATCTGCTTTAGTTAAACATATCAAAACACATACAGGCGAAAAACCTTATTCTTGTTCTGTTTGTGAATTTACAACAGCTCACAAAAATAGTTTACTGATACATATGAAATCTCACACAGGTGAAAAACCATATATTTGTTCTGTTTGTGAGTATAAAACAGTCACAAAAAATAAATTAGTTGTACATATGAGAACGCACACAGGCGAAAAACCATACAGTTGCTCTGTTTGTGATTATAGAGCGGTCCAAAGAGGTGATTTAGTTAAACATATGAAAACTCATACAGGCGAAAAACCTTATTCTTGTTCAGTTTGTGGGTATAAAACAGTAACAAAAAATAAATTAGTTATACATATGAGAACGCATACAGGTGAAAAATGCTTTTCGTAGTTCTTATTTAAATTGTGAATTTCAAAAGAATTTGTGTGAAGCATTTGTCCTATCTCAATTTAATTACAGGGTTTTCCGATTGCGGTTCACCATTTATCAATTGTGTTTTACTATTTGTCAAATGTAATTCCCATTTGTCAATTATTTCAAGTGTTAACAAGAGAGAAAAGCATTTGAAATAAAGTGAAACACAACTAATACATGGTAAAAAGCAATCGGAAAGCACCGTATTGCACCCCTGTTTATCACTCAGCATTGAACGTCAATACCTCTCATAGACTGCAAACGATTCAAAATGCGAGCATATATCTTAGAAAATAGCTGATGCTGATTGGTTGGCAATGCAAAACCATGGAATACTGTAGTCCTAACGTCTTTTTCATCAACTTTAACAAGCAAGACACCTTTTTTTATATCATAAAATTACTTTTAAAACTGATGTTAATAATATTAATACTAGATTTAGGGGCAAATTTCACCACTTCCATACATCAACCTTCTTCAAACGGTGTTTTTCGTTTCAGATAGGTATATGCAATGTATAACAGTTTACCTTCTAATTTAAAAACCTACAGTGCCAAATTATTTCAATCAAAGTTGCAAAATTCACAAATGTGTAATATATTGCGATGGTCTTTAGCCCTGTACTCGGCTCTGGTTGCAATACAGAAAATACAAAATACAGTCACAAAGGCACAAAGTCGAGGCAATGCAAATAACTGGGAAAAGTCATGTAATTTTATTAAATCAGAATAATACTGGTAGAATGGACTTTATCTTTAAAAGCATTCAAATGAGTATACAAATAGGGGAACTCAATTTCAAGTGTTGGAGTTAATAAAAGAATTTCAATTATAATTTCAAAAGTTTGGCAATGTAGAAGCCAGACATGAATTAGTTAAAATTGACACAAGAATTCAAATTGTGCGTTTGTTAGTACAGTAATTAAAGAAAAACTGACGTTGTGAGCTTATTTGATTAAGGTAAGAAAGGATTTACGAATTGGATAATGCAAGCAAGATTAGCATAAAAGAGATTTTGGCAAAAAGGACACAGTTAGTTATTTTTGAAGAAAATGAAACAGTAAACAGGAAATAGACAAGTTTAGTGCTATTAGTGAGTCAATGAAGTGATGTGAGAAAAAAGACATTTGTTATAAACAATTTAATGGACAAGAAGATAGGTTATAAACAATTTACTTTGAAAGACAATAATTTTAGTATTAAGAGTTCTAGTTAAATGTTTGTAAAATATGAACTTAATGTTAAATGTTGTTAATTTGTACTAAACTGATTTCCTTGTATTTGATTTTTGATGTTCATTTGTTTTTAGAAGCTTGGATATTCAATTATTATTAAACGTTGACACCAGCAGCATCTGCCTTTTACTCTGCAATTAATTAAAGTTTTTATATGGTTAAAAATAAAGATACAGAGTTGAAACGTTACCAAAGTGTGCAGTTTTATGTGTGTAACCAGTGGTGTTAAAAGGGGCGATCCATCTTGAAAGAGAAAAAAATTTTCACGCCTCCTTCGACGAACCAGCAACGGCAGGCACCCGAGGAGATTGCAATCGAGATCCCAGCGTTCCGGAGGGCTACGAACGGGTCCAGAAGGTGGAGACAGGCTGTCCGAGGGTCCCAGCAGCGATACCGGCATCAAAGGGCGACCGCAGGTACCGCAGGTACCAGGGAAGGCTTTCCGCAACAGCTACCGATGCAAGAGCGAGGTTAGTGTGGGAATTTTCATTAATCGACCGTAAGGGCGTGAAATATATGAGCTCACCTGTGTCTCGTGAGCTTCACAACCGAGGGCCAGCATTAGTTTCTGTCCAGGCAACGATAATCAGCCAAAAATCTCAATTTAATCCAAATTTGGAGGTTAGAATGCAAGAAACAAAAGAGTAGGCGCAAACAACGAAGATCCGGTTTTCCTAGAACAAAAGAATGTACAGACGCTACCACAAAGGCGCGAAAATCAATCCATAACTCACCTGATTTTTAATTTGCTCATAATTTGATTTTACTAGTCATTTCACAACGCAGAAAGTCGCACAAACTGAAATTTATGTAGGTCAAGGTTAACTGTCAACTCGAGCACCTACGCAGTGCAGTTTTGATATTATTTCCCAGTGGCGTGCTGCCATTTTCAAATAAATTTAAGGAACCCGACACCTGAGAGCTGAGTTTTCATGTTCTTAATTTTGGAGCTAGCAAATATTATCAATAACGGTTATATGCAATGTTTAAGAGGGCAAAATACCATAGATATTACTAGTTAATTTGGTGAACCCAAGATTAGTCAGTTTAATGTAACATTTACCGATCTTTGAAAAATAATTGGTATGGTAGACAATTTTAATTTAATTTATTTTATTTTATAATAATAAAAACACATATCATATCAGAACAATATAAGGATTATGTTTTAAATTAAAGAGGGGAGATGTGAATTATTAGTTACCTTAGTTGTTATTATTAGACTGGTAGAACTTATAGAAACCTTACCTTACCCAGTGACGCTACAGCCCTTGAAGAGCCCTGGTCACCCCGATGATTTTGGCCCATTCGTCTCTATTCGGTGCTTTTTGCCTCCATCGTCTCACCCCTAGCTGTTGTAAGTTCGTTTCCACATCTTCCAACCACCTTTTCCTGGGAGGCCCCCTTCTTCTTCGTCCTTCTGGTCTCCCCATATAGACTTTCTTTGCTGTCCTATCTGAGCTCATCTTTTTCACTTGACCCAGCCACCTCAGTTGTGCTCTCTTAACTTCTGTTGCCAAGTCTGGGTTCCCATACATATTTTTGAGTTCAGTGTTTTTTCGTATTCGCCATTCTCCATTAACTTGCGCCAAATATTTTTCTGAGAACTTCGCTTTTCCATGTATTTAGTGTGGTTTCATCTCTTTTCGTCAAGCACCAGCATTCCGCTCCGTATAATACCACTGGTCGTATTACCGTTTAATATATGACAATCTTTGAGTTTCGCAAAATTAGCTGTGACTTCAGTAACATATGCATCGCGTAATAGCATCGATTTCCGGCTGTTATTCTTGCCTTAGTTTTTATATGTGTTTCATTCTTCTCTGTTACTAATGTTCCTAAGTATTTAAACTCAGACACTTTCATAAATCGGAATTCATCTATAGCGAGTGCTTATCTGTCTACCTGTATTTCTGTTGACATATATTTTGTTTTTCGCTGATTAACTTCTAAACCGACACTTCTTCCTGCCCTTTTCAGCTGTTGAAATCCTTCAGTCAGATCTTTGGTTGTTTTGCTGATCAATGTCATCAGCATAGGCCAGGTACTGTAGGTTTCTGTTAAATAGTGTACCTGCTGGGTTGAGCTCAACATTTCTTATGACATACTCTAGACTGATATTAAATAAGATCGGCCACATCGAGTCCCCCTGACTGATAAATTACCAATTTTTTATTGACAGGTTGCGCTCCAGAAGGCCTATTTGAAAACAGTACCCGCGGCCAAATTAATTTGTAGTTTTGCATGAGCCATATAGAACCTAGATTGCTTTGTTTAATCAATACTGAATGCGATCGTTCAAATCAAACCTTTTGCTCGCATGTTCCTGTGTGCTGTGCGTGCACTAAACTTATTACGCTATCTGATATATCAATAATTGTAAGGCTACGTTTTGCAAACACTGACCTGGCGTAATTTTAATTTATAGCTGCTGTCAATGCGTCGCAGCTAAGTTGAATATGTATTTACATTATCATTGCTTAGACTTAATTGATACTGTTAATTGAGTTATTTGTAGATGGTATGTTGTTAGTATATCCTGAACGTTATTTTGAATAAACATATACTTTGAATTCAATACTATAGCCATAGTTGTTTTCTTTCGTGTGTATTCTTTATCCTTTTTAGCCTGTTTGTGTCGCAGTCCGCCAGCTCTGGGTAGTTTAACATAGCCTGACTTGGTAAGTAAACCTGGCGCCCTTATTGATTAACTCATAATTGCTCATACTAATTGGTGGAGCTAATTATGTACCTCTTGATGCATATGACACTTCTCCAGCATTCAGTTCGAGCTAGTGGTCTGATTATAAATTATGTTACGACATTACTATCGGGATTTTTCGCTAATGTTGCTTTTCGTTTAATGCCTATATAACTAATTTTCTAAAATAGTTCTATCATAAAGGTAGGACACTGAGTCCCTTTTCAATTTCACTTTATATTTAGTATTAAGATTTCGAATTTAGGATCTTTGTTGTACAACTAGATTGGTGTTTCACTTCTGTGTTATAATAGCTAAATAGCACTTACAATTAAGGAAGAAATTAATAAAAACCGGGTGTACAAAGTCACCTTACTAGTGAAGTCGACTTTCACTGTTTGATACTAAATTATATGTCTAACAATAGAGTGAGCTAAAGTAGCCTTAGGATAAACATTTATTTATGCTATTGCAAAACAAAACAAAAATTAAAAAGTCAACATTTTATTTATTAAACCAGATAAATATTGTGTTTTCTATAATCCGCCGTTACCGACAAATTTTAATTTTTTTGTACTTATATCGTGCCTCCAGAAAAATTGTTCCGTAATGCGTCAAGATGTGTATACAGTGAATTTATTTTAACGCACAATGTGGTCTTGTCATTTCCATGAGGATGTGATTGTCACCCAATGGTTTGTTAGGGCAGGCCACGCTCACACAATGTGCAAATGTGTTTATTTTAAAATGCAATATATAAACCGTAATTTTATTGAAAAATAAGCATCACAAATAACAAGGAATGTAACCTGTAATAATTAACATACTTGCTGTAACTAAAGCCTATACCATTTGCTGAACAGAATTCTTTCCTCCGTAGAATTGTATTGGTTCCTGGTGTATTTATAGTAGATTAGCATTCATTAATTTTGCCCTTATAAATGGTAGGTTTGACTGGACCAGGTTCGCTTTATATTTATACGTAGACTGATTTAAAGAAGGTACTTCAACGTAAATAACACTTATTACCGACTATGTACAGAAAATAACTAAATAGAAAACTCATAATATGTACAAAGTAAATTTTAATTTAACATACATCTCTTCGGTCAGCCGGTAGCAAGGTAGGCAACCTCAAGTGCATGCGTGCTCATCCAGGATCCACGGTTTGGTGGACGCTGGAACCAACGAGGGGAATCCTAATAATTCTCTTACAGTTCTGGTGGCCCAGCTGAGACAGGGGCAAATCTCTTCCTCAGCTGAGAGCCGCGGGATCGGCCTGGAGAACCGAAGTTCGCTTTACCGGAATAAATTCTCCTCGTTCGGCGGAATAATTTTATTTTACACGTTGTTATCGAGTTCCCTCTCGGGCATCAAGGCGGTAGTGGAAGTGCGCGCCGACCGATCTGTCATGTCGTTAGCGCATAACGGGGAGTTGCAGTCTCGGAAGGGTGGAAGCTTTTGTAAAGTTGAAATGCGAAATTTTAAATGCCCAAAATATTGTATTTTAATTAAATCGCATTTAAAATAGAAGTGAAACGTTACAGAATATATTATTCTTTTACCTACTCAGTTAAGTTTCTATATTGCATTTTAAAATAAACACATTAGAAACCAATAGGTAACAATCAAATCCTCATAGAGACGGCAAGAGCACATTGCGCTTTAAATTAAATTCTCTGTATATTCACCAAACCTACGAGGGATGTCCGGTTACTAAGATACATTTGTGAATTACAGACAGCTACTTTATTTATAGAAATCAAACATACGCTATGTAAAAGCGCGATCTGTTAGCTACTTTTCAACATAATCGCCCCTAATCTCTATCCCGGCGAGGCATGAGCTTCTGTATACCCTCCTCGTAAAAGGTGCGCTCCAAATTTCTAAAAAATTGCCTTACTTCATCTTGAAGTTCGGCGTCGTCTTCAAACCTTTTACCCGACAAATGAGTTTTCAACGGTCCAAACAAAAATGAAAATCAGCACTAACCACTAACGGTGGCTGAAGGGGTTATGGAATGATAGAGGTATTGAAGGGATACATCAGAATATGCTGAAGGAGCTATTTATAGGATACCTGTCCCTTTAGTAATGGAGAACTCTCTTGTGTAAATATATTTTCCAGAAACATTTCACCCTCACAAAGGCTGTAACTTCACCTGAACATGACATATCCATTTTCAGGGATAGATCTAAAACAGCAGACGGTACAGGGTCAGGTATCTTTTCAGATAGATTTCTAAGAAAGTATAACGTTAGGCAAATACACCACTGCAATTGTTATCATTAAACATTCAAACGCAATTCTGGAGTGTGTAATCTAACACCATAAAATTGGTGGTCTCTTTTTTTGTATGTATGTATCTTTGTTCGCTATCTCCTCCGAAGATACTGGACCGATTAAATTGTATGATAGCTTAAAATTTTGATAATGTTTAGACTTAGATCGTATGCCGGTTTTTATTTTCAAAATAAGTACGAAAAAGTAAAGTAAAATGAGATTATATTTAATTTAATTAAATCGTGTAATTTTAAATCAAACCTTACCGGGCAAAATAAAGAGCAAAGTCAGGAGAGAAAGTGGGCGGTGGAGAGCGGGTAAAAAAGGTTCATCTATCAACATTTTTGTATGTATAATTGGTAAGATTGCATGTGTTTTACAAGTAGCAACCTTTCCTACCGAAGCGTAGCTCGGGTGATTTACTAGTACAGAATAAGACCATTAGGATAGCTAGCGACAGTCGAGCTGCCTTATTAGCCTTGAACAACCACAACATTTTTTCGGGACTGCTACTCCAGTGCCACTGTACTCTGAGGCTAGCGGCAAGGAATGTTCTAAAACTCATTTGGGTAAAAGGACATGCACTGCTGGGAACAACCTTTTCGGTGTAACGAACCAGTATGTAATTGTGCCTTCAGTGACCTTGTACTCCGTCATTAGTCAAACAACCCACAACCCAATAGATGGGCTAATAACAACAAATGCCACCAGACAAGGTTGGCTATTGCAGCTCCTACGTGAAGGATAGAAAGATTTTGTGCAAGATTGCCGTGAGTAAATTCGAAAAAATATCTTTCAGACTTTGCAGACTGAACAATATAATTATGCGTAAGATCAGCCTAGTTGATGGCCGAACCTGTCTAGGGTTCAACTTTAAGGACGAAATGGCAGAGCACATCATATGTGTATGGCCTGCACTTGCTTTAGTAAGAAAATCCGTGTTGCGTGATTTCTAGCCTGATATGGCCAAGATCTGCAGCACCCCTTTAGCTAGAGTATCCTCAAGTTTGACGAAAAAGTCAGATAGTTTGTGTAACACAGCTAAAGGGTGTTGATATTGGGGTAGCACCTTGAGGCCTAAATGCTTATGAAACTGGTTTACCCTCTCCTGAACTCCAGAATCCACAACCTACCGAGCTAAAACACTTGAGATTATCTTTTATACTGCAGTTCAACATAATTTGCACATAATGGAAATATTGTAAGGGTAGAAAAATGAGTTAGTTGAGAGAAAATATGTCGATGTGCAGTACCTTGAAAGTGAAAACGTTCAAAACTAAATCAATATTTTCTTCTTCTGACCTACTACTCAATCCTTGTGTGTTGTGGCGTAATATTATATAAACTGTATTGCTTAAGGTCGATTAGTAGGTTGTACTGATTCTTGTTTCTATATTTTTTTTTGCGATATCTTCCGACCCTTCACTGTCCTCCATTTGTTAATACCCAATACTTCCAAGTCCTGTGCTACTGCAATCTGCTACCGATTTTCTGGTCTGCCTCTTTCCTTTGTTTTCAGTGGTGAGGTCTCTGCTTTGGCGTAACAGAAATGTAACACAACGGGGGAAATTATCCTTTTATTTCCACAGTTACATTGGACTTCGGATAGCTCTATACGTGGGCCATGGTACTGTGGACACATCCAAAGAAAACAATCGAAAATAAACGTCGATTAGGTAGTTCTCATATATAACAAAATAAAAGGTTGTTATTAATAAAATATAACAAAATGTCTAATTCATATACAAGGTTCATAATATAATATTCTGGGCGACAACCCCTCTGGCACCGGCGATAGGTCCAGTTCAGCTCATGCCGTCTAGATGGCGTAGCTGGTCGAATTTCGCCTCCTGCGAGGGTTTCCAATATGGCTAACTTTTTAATTCTGTAAACAAACCAAAGATTAACTGTGCCAATAGTGGTTGTGTTGTATTGAAGCTAATTGATCGTTATTAGGTGATAGACGTGCTTCAGTATTCGTTGATCTCGAAGGTGAGTTCACTTCTGTCCGGATTATGCTACTATAATTTCGTAAAGAGCGATTTCGGAATTGCTTGCTTCGACGGCCGCTAGATGGATTTGTGTCTTACAGTGAAGGCGGAAGGCCGCCATGAAGTCGGATAATTCATGTAGTTATAACTTCCCCGGTGGGTTTCGAGTTATACCATACAGGGTGTTCGGGAAAAACTACGGGAAAGATGGACACGTCACATGAACCAGCTAGTAATGTCAAAAATCTGTTACGGCTGTGAATGTATACACTTATAAGCAGTATGAAACTTACTAAATGCTAAAATTACTAAACAATTGACGTTAAACAAGGTATTGCTTTAGTTTAAGTACGTTTATTCAAACATGATTGTCATGTAACTCCACTTTAACTTTAGATGGATTGCTTTTCAAGTGCATGTCGTAGGTCCATTTATACTGGTTCCATTTCAAAATTACCAAGTTTTATTCGAGAACAGGACCATACTTTTTCAATAGCATTTCGAAATTGTAGATATTTCCTGACGAAAAGACATGACTTCTGCGTAAGTATGAAGATGCTTCCATTTGATTTGCTTGCCATAGATTCAGTGTGCGGATCCCAGACTAATTCAGAATCTAAGAGAACCCCTAAAAATTGGGTTGAGTTTACTGTTTGGAAAGGTGTTACCAAATTTATAGGATGCCAGTTTTAATATCAGCAGTACATCTGATAGATGTTTTGTTATTCTTTCTTTCAGTAATACACTTTTCCAGAATTTTTGAAAGTGTAGGCAGCAAAGATATCGGATAGTAGTTTGACATCTCGCTGTGGTCCCTTTTCTTGAAAATGGGTACCATAAGAGCTACCTTTCAGACTGTTACGCTTAGTTTGTAGTTTGGCATGCAATATTTGAAATAACTAATTGGGTTTTATTTTTAAGCATTTATTGAGTAAGTTCTCCCCTGGATTGTTAGGAACCCCATTCACATTTTATTAAACCCGTTTTCCCGTGAGTAGCTAGGCAACCCTATTTTCGTCTTTTGATAAAGTTTTCAGCAAATTACAGCTATATCATTATCAATTTAGACCACTCTGCATTCCTTAGTTTTTCTGGCGGTCTTTTTCACAATTTTGGGAGGTTTTGATAACCTGAGTTGAATTGCGTGTGGCAGTATTTTCGGCATGTTTCATTCCAGTCTTCGTTCGAGTAAGGTGATTGCCCCCTGGGACTCTTTGCTTCATCAGCTTAGTTATAGCTAGCTCCATTTTTGGGAGGATCTGGAGGCATCGAAATTCCGCTGAACGTTATGGTAATTATTTGTGGATTGCAACGTTCGCCACTTATTTGCGGAACTTTTGGGCTCCCTCTCATCGTTTGAACTGCACTGCAGGCTGCTCGCCACCATCAGCCTTTTTTCTATCTGGAATCACTTGTTTTCCTACCTGGGAAAGATACCAGCAGCTGGTAACCGTCGAGGTCCTTCTGGCTTCACAGCCCCTCGGGTCGAAGGTCTACCGTAGCCCGTGAGCTAACCCCCGGACGGACTGTCGCTTCCGATCGCCCACCATACTTCTACGAGGTTTATGTAATAGTTTAGCCATGAATAGGTGTGCAAAGTCCTGTAGTGCATCCCTGCAGTAGACCTGTCCTCACCGGGATCGTGAAGAGTGTCTACTCGCATACACACATGCACACAATAAAGGTGGCAACAAACACATATTGCAGATTCTGTGAAGGACGAGACTCCAATTCTCACTAGTTATGCGAGTGTGAGGAAATTAAAACTCTATGACAAAAACACTTTGGGGAAACAACAATCCAATCCGAACTGCTGATAAACACCTCATTAAACGCATTAGTAAGCTTTTTTGAGGACATTGGAATACCTCTGTGAGCCAAAGTGAAGCACTGGGAAGCACAATAGGTCTTTTAGGTCGGAGTGCAAAAGGGGGGAAGCAAACCCAACCAGAAGTAACGGGTGTCCCGCGGTAAATTTCATTTTTAAACTTGAAATAAATTTTTAATTTCTTTAAGTATTTTATTGAAAAAAATTGCAAAATAAACCTCAATCTTTGGGAAATTATTTGTGAAACAGCACATCTGCCAAATGACGCCCCTCACGTCGTACCACTTCTTCCAAACAAACTTGAGAATTGCGCATCACACGCATAAGCATAGCACGTGTAATTCCACGAATTTCTCGGGTGATGTTCCGCTTTAACACATCCACAGTGGGTGCTGAATTCTCGTAGACTTTTGATTTGCGACCAGGGGGGGATTTAGAGTCCCTCTCTTAGAAATGATGCTATTCGGGAAAAGTTGGCAAAGCCATTACGATATTCGCGGTATGAGGAGTAGCCCTATCTTGAATAAATCAGATATCTTGACCTCTGTTAAACATTATCCGACGACGAAGAGAAGGCCACAGAAAGTTACTGATCATTTCCAGGTATCGTTCTGACTTTTCCCGAATCGCATAATTTTTAAGAGAGGGACTCTAAATTGGCCTCCGCGAAGCTCTGATTTAACTCCTTTGGACTTTTTGTTGTAGGGATATCTCAAATCAAAAGTCTACGAGAATGTACCAGCCACTGTGGATGTGTTAAAGCAGAACATCACCCGCAAAATTTGTAGAATTACACGTGCTATGCTTATGCGTGTGATGCGCAATTTTCAAGTTTGTTTGGAAGAAGCGACGGTACAACGTGAGGGGCTTTATTTGGTGGATGTGCTGTTTCACAAATAATTTCCCAAAGATTGAGGTCTATTTTGTAATTTTTTTCAATAAAATACTTGAAGAAATAAAAAATTCATTTCAAGTTTAAAAATGAAATTTGCCGCGGGACACCCGTTACAATAATAAAAAATAGGTCTATAGTTCGTGCAAACCAACGGATCGCCTTGTTTAAGAACGGCTATAAAATGATTTTACAAGAGTCGTCTGAGTCGTTACGGCATCCTAACAGAGTTCAAACGAAAGAATAACTACAAAGGGCTGTGGACGATGTTCGATTTCTACTGACTACTGGACCCGAAAAAAGAAATACGGAAGTCGAAAATAGACAGTTTTTACAGGAATTGACAAATTTATATTGCTTTACGCTGCCAAATCGTGTTAGTGCAGTACCTGTGTGTTGTGATTGGTCAAAAAACGGCGGTTATAATTAAAAGCTGGAACATAAAAAGACATTGTGGACCAAACACAAATCATCGACCCAGATCATGAGTCGTTCAATGACCAAACAAGAAAAATGTGGTGAGGCTTCTTTGCGCATTTCTTGGACTCTTGCTAAGCATATGAAATCTTTCACGGATGCAGCCATAGTTAAAGAATGCATGCTCGAGGCAGGAAATGTTTTGTTTGGGAATAAAAGAGATGTGTTTGATACTATTCCGCGTATTTCGATATCTGCGTCTACTAACAAAATAAATACGTTTTGGCGGAAGAAAATCACTGTGATTTAAAATGCCAGTTAATGAGTGCAGACTATCCTGCCTTGGCTATGGATGAATCATACGACGTCACAAACGCATCACGGTTGATTATTTTTGTACGTTACTTGGACAAAATTAAAGAACATTTTGTTGAGGAATTGTTGACTATTTTTCCGTTGTCGGGAAGCATCACAGGAGAAGACATATTCAAGGTGGCAATAGAGTATTTCGAAAAAAATGCTTTCGACTTGAAAAAACTTATAGCAGCAACCACAGACGGTGATCCAGCGATGGTTGGAAGCAGGAAAGGACTAACCAGTTCATTGGTTGAGTACCGATCCAAAATGTAATGAAAAGTTGAATTCCTACCGCATCATACAACAAACTGTACTTTGCTGAAAACTCAACGCTGGTGATGATTACTATGCAAGTAGTGATCAAAATAGTGCATTTTCTACATGGTACATTATCAATGAAACATCGTAAATTAAAATCATCTGTTGGCAAAATTAATGCTCAATACGACAATTTATTGTAAGATGGCTAAGCAAATGCTGCGTTTTAAAACGCAATTTTAGAAGTTGTACTGCGGAAGCCCTTGGAAGTTATTAGCAGGACTTATGCTGCTATCACTAATTCTCGCCTTTTGCTGTGGCGGAATTCCTATTGATTGAGTCGTAAGACGTTTTCTCCTTGGCGACGGCTCAATTTGAACTTCTCCCTAATCTTTACACAGAAGAGTACATACCAATCTTGTTCCGAGTCCTCCAAAATTTTCCTACGGATATGGCAGATCCGGTCCAGTTGCTTACTTGCCCAGAATTTCGAATCTGTTCCGCGTGTCCAGGACTCTTGATTGATGCACTAACTTCTTTTCAGCCTCCAATTGGTTGGCTTGAGGATTTTTACCCAAAAAATCCAGTATCCTCTTGTCCGGGGAGTGGTTGGCTTGTAGGACCAATGTCTTCTCCAAATTCCGGCTTCTTCGTGATCGGGGAGTTGTTGGCTCGAAGGACCAATGTAAAAGATATGGCCCAAATTGTTTGGAACTTAGCACCTTTTATGTTTGTTTTTAAAACCAGTTTAGTTTTATTTGATAGGAGATGGAGTTTATTTTGTTGTTAAGAGATAGGGGGAAGTAGCTAGGCTTGGCTACCTCGTTATGAACAATTTTAGCCTTTGTTCAACCCCATCAATGAATATACACAACCGTAGTTAAAGGTATATTGAAGTCTTAGTCCTATTGCAGCATATATACACAGAAAATGTATGCTTTGTTTTTATGGCCTAATATTGAAATCACAATCATACATGTATAAATTAACGTAATTCTGAATGCTAGAGTTTGTTATGTTAACCCACTAGCACTGCAGAATTGCTGCGTTGTGCCTTCGACATACGATATATTAAAAGTGCAACGTCTGTTTGTAAACACGGAACTGCTGCTTGTTGCGTGTGTCGCTTACATTTAATTGTTTTCACGACACGGAAACTTGACCCATATCTTATCTGGCGCAAGTTATGCAGTTTTTGTGGGCTAATTGCGTGAAATTTTGTATTTACTGGATTACAGTTTATTTTACACTATTCACTAAAATCCCATGTTCAAATTAGTTTGAACAAGAAGATTTGAAGATATATACTTCTAATTGTTACATTATACAGGGTGTTAATCAAGTACGTAGACAAACTTTAAGGGATTATTCCTTGATAAATTCTAAGATAAAAAGTTCATACAAACATGGAACTTAAATGGCTTCGTTTTCAAGATACAGGGTGTTGAAGTTAAAAAAAAAAACTGGAAAACGCCTTGAGGTATTTTAATAAAACTTGGTGTATGATAGTATTTCATAAAGTGGCATTGTTTGATCAAAATAAATTTAATTTATTTCCTGCAGTGGCGTGCATTGGCGCGACCTCAGTTACCTTATTTTAGAAAAATCTGGTACGCCACTGTTTTTTAGTCAATGCGATAAGTTTTTTAGCTTTATCCATTGAAACTATACAAAAGATGTATCTTTTATTTTTTTGATAGAATACACCTTTTTCGAGAGAAACGGAAAAATCTGTAACAGCAATTGCATTCATTTGACTTGAATGGGTTCTACACGGCTTCATTTTCAAAATATAGCTTAAAGATGTTTAAAAAACATATTATTTAATAACAAACAATCTTACAATAGCTATAAAACTTTTGGCTAAAAACAGTGGCGTACCAGATTTTTCAACACCCTGTATTTTGAAAACGAAACCGTTTAGGCCCCATGTTTATATGAACTTTTTATTTTAGAATTGATCAAGGAATTAACTCTGAAAGTTTGTCTACTTACTTAATTAACACCCTGTATATTGCCGTTATTGAATCAGACCATGCACTCGACTAACTCGGGAGAACGGTGTGGGAGACTTACCTTCGAAAAGAACAGATATCAATGTTTAGGGGCGCCAAATGGTTTCCTGCTATGTTCCTCAGAACCCTTGAGCTAACGAACCATTACATCGCTCAAATGGTAACAACAAACAATATAAACAACGAAACCCAAAGTTCGCATAATCGTATAAAGAATCAAACAAGTAGTTGGTAACAATAGGGAGATAAAATCGATCGTAATTACTGGCATCAACACTTAACAAATAATTCTCCTAATTACTATAATATCAAATAATTATCATAAGTCATGCAATGTGACAGTGTGTGTGTGTGTGTGTGTGTGGAATTACTTTCCCAGCCTGCAAATGTAATTCGTTCGATATTTTGGGGAACACCTGTAAAAGGAGGTACTACCACCCACTCAGCTCTAAATTGACATACAGGGCGATGTTACTTACTCCAGGACAAAACACTCAGCTCTAGCTGGCGTCAAAATAAGCCTAAATGGTTACACACAAAAAAAATATACACATCTGGATACTCATGAAGCCATAAAAAGGATTTTCAACGCATCACAATTTAGTTTATAACAAAATAACCAGGCAATTTCATATTCGAACCACCAAAACTGGATGCCCTCCGCAGCGAGAAATCGTCTGTCTGCTGCAACGAAGCGGATACTTCCTGTAGTACGAAGCTGCTTTCTCCTGCGGCGTTCCCTCCAGTGCATCTACCAGCGCGTATCAACGGGGAATCAAGGCCAGGTAGACCACTTACGCCACAGGTATCGTCCCACAGGTTATGTGTGAGCAGCCCGCTCCAGGAAGCATTCATTCACAGCAAATTTGTAACCCGCGCCGTGAAGATTGATACATACTCTACGAAATTAGCAAACGAATTACTAACTAGCCTATTCCTGTAAGCTTTTCGTTAGCTCTCAACGAATCGTTATATCCGAAATTTCGTAAAGTGAGCAAGTTCGTATTCAGTAAACCCCACTTGGTTAACAAATTCGTAATACCTTCGGTACGCCGTTCGTTGCGTTCCCGTACGATAGGCTTGGGCCTGTCGTTACGAGTTGAAACGAATTCGTTAAACGTTTACGCTTGCGTAGTTGGTGATTAGTTGACAGCAAAATATCAACTTAACCTATAAATCGGACAAACAAACGTATTTATAAAGTAATCATTTTAATAGAATTTGACGATAATTTTATACATTTGTTGATGGCTATTGTAGAAGAGGGGCGTGTAAACAGGTATGTTATTTTATTGCTGTTGTATTTGGCACAAATTATATTTATAAGTATAATTTTTCAGAGAGAATCTGCGTTTTCAAAACCGTTTTCTAAGAGATCACAGTGGTTCTTTTAATTTACCTGAGCAAAATTGTATGCAAATGGTTCTTACGAAAAATGTGTGGCTACAAGTCACTTGTTTGGTTTGAGTCAAGTTACAAATGCCACTTATGACCATTTTTTAAATATATGGGTGAAGTTTCCAACCACCGCACAAGAGAAACGGAGAGCAAAATTGAGATTTTATGAAAAATATGAATTCAGTGGTGTAATTGATTAGACACATATAGCCATAGTAGCTCCTCCCGCTGAATACGAATAGTTTCCAGGGCGAGTATATATAAATCGAAAAAACTATCACAGCATTAACGTGCAAGTGCAGTACAGTAAATGCGAGGTATCCAGGATCAGTTGACAATGCGGCAATATAGCCAACATCCATTATATACCAGCTCTTGCGACAGTTGGTTGAAGGTACATGCGTTATTTCTAATTTATTAATATCAATAATTTCTCTTGAAACAGCAAGTAAAATTATTTGAAATAAACATTTTATTTAAAGAAGTGTGTATTGTTGCAGGTGAAAGATCTTCATGGTGACTCGGCTACCCCTTGCAACCCTGGCGGTTTACATGTATTGTTGGTGCAGAACTTACTATACCACAGGGTCGCTACAATACAAGATTTATATCAACTGGAAATACAGTGGAAAGATTTATCGGCATGAAGGGGGAGAAGACATTTTTATAGATGTAGTTGGACCACCAATTGCGGAGAGAAAACTAGTTAGATGAAGGGCGCTTAATTATAGACAATTTTATTGCAAATAATTTTATTTAATATGTATACTAGTGCGATTGCATTTATGTAATACTTATAACTATGTACCTACATAATTTGATTAAAATGTAACTATGCTATGGAGCAATAAAACCCTTCAGTCTTCTCCACGGTTTTATTATTGTTGTGTGTAGCGACATGTTTCAAAAACAGATTGGTTGAAGCATCAGACTATAACAATCGTGCTTATTAACATATGAAATGAATAAAAAGTGAGGTTAAAATTTAAAAGTTGAACAAATGTAACTACAAAACGCCAATCAGAAATAATTAACCAGTAAACTACATTATACAAGTCGTTACATTGGTTAAAACACAATAATTAAAATTTTCAAGATAAGAAGTGTACGACATCGGATGGCATAACTTTTATTGATTTATATCAAGAAATCTCCACTATAAGCATGACGGATCTCCCTCTTATAACTATGCCACTCATAGTTAAAGCACAGTATATTAACTAAATGTGAATATACTGTTGTTAAAGATTCGGGATTAACTTGTTTTTCACACACAACCAAAAACGTTTGCGACTGATTGTTATAAGATTTTGGGTGAAAGGCACTACTTTAATAAGCAACTTATAAAGACGTGTATTTTGATTCGAATCTTGGTACAGAATGCCTTAGAAATCTTAGAATGCGTGAGCATTTTACAAACACATACACATAATATGATCTCATACATTTCCAGAGAAGCGATATAAGGGTAATAAAAAGAGTTAGGCCAGCTGAAGGCTGGTCTTCCAAGAAATGTTTGGTAACATGATCGTATTTAAAGTTGCCGCCGCCAAGCAGAATGTTTGTAGCAACGGTAGTTAAAATGCAATAGATATACATCTAGTTATTAATATGAAAGAGACGGATAGCACGTAAACACTACTTATGAAGTTGACCACTAGATGCTTGCGCGTACTACTCTAGTAAAAAACATTACCTCTTTCGTTTCGGCTTGTTTACGAACGTACTGTTGCCGATTTCGTTAAGGCTCCCGTAGAGAATATGATTTATAACGAAATTCGTTTCACCTTCCTGTACGAATTCATTCCTAACGTTTAGATAACGAAGTAGGTTAGTGAATAGCACTGTAAAGAGTAAAAAGCTTAACCGGAAGATCTGCCTATTCGTTCACACAACACCAAACATGTGCTTTCTAGGTTACTTCATTCAGAGTTTTGGGTCAAAATACGTCTTGATCCAAGGTTCAATAAAATCCTGAAATTTCCACAAATTGGAAAGCTCTTACGCCAAGGCCTAGGGAACGTTAAAACAAAACCGCCGATGGCTTCAGATACACCAAGAAGGCTAAACGTATTCAAAATCGGGAAATAACCCTAGAGTTTCTATATGTACGAGAGTTGTGCCATTGGATCCACAAATCAAGAAAAAGGGGTTTCTATACTATGATAATACGATGTTTGTATTTTACTAATCTTTTGTTTAATAAATACTTTAATTTCGACATAGTTTCATTTATAAAGCGGGAGTGCAAAAATATCTATCCCTATTTGACAATTGCGAATTGCGACCATTCCTTGACCAATTCGTTCAACAAAAAAATGTCAAGTTTAAAATAAATCTTGAGTATCATAAATGATGGCAAAACTACATGGTTTTGGATTTACAAGAAATATTACATCATGAAAAATATAGAAAAGGCCATAAAATTAAGAGAATTTAATTTGTTAAAGCGGCCCGAATATGTACCTATTAGAATCTATTGCGAAAGCTAGAATTTCTCTAGCAGGTGACGTCACGAAGCCTTCTGCAGTGGAGATGCGCACTGGCATAACGGTACGAGCCCTAACCACTATATATTCGGCCATTCCAATAATTTTATTTCCTTCACGTAAAAACAGAGTTTTATGATTGAACAAAAAACAATTAAGGTACAACATTTTCTTTTCGTTAAAACATGATAAGAGATCTTCGAAATCCTTAATCCTTAATCCGCAAATTCGGTGCTTTAATTGTTCTCCGTCCACTCGGAAAACCCTGTTTTACGTTAGTAGAGTAAAATTATTGAAATGGCCGAATATATAGTGGTTAGGGCTCGTATAAGTGTATCGAGATTTCACACTAGTTTTAAATTCAGAGACCCAAGTTTTAAGTGAATGTAATGCTGCTACTGTCAAATATAAATTCACTGTCGTTACTATCGCTTATGACAATTAAAAGAGAATTTAATAAACTCAAGTCACTACTTAATTAAAGCCACTTGTACAATGCTTTAGGTTATGTTTATGTTTATCTGTTCCAAATACAAATTCTGCCAACTTTACTTTAGATAAATTATAAATATTTCTAAAATGTTTTACTACTGCGCAATTTACAAGAAGAAATAACGAAAAAATATTGAATCCGTTTCATATGTACCATTTTCCAGTTAAGAAACATTTCGGGAAAAATTAACTATCTAATAAATTTTCTTGAAAATCTATTCCTAAATATTCGTAAAAAACAGTATCGTGTCATACCAGCTTTAGATATGACTGTTTTTTTAACTGATAATGAATCTCGCTGTGAATTGATAAAAAAGAAAGTAACAAAAATCTATGGATATTACTATATTTTTTCAAAGTTCCTGACATTGCCTCATTTGAAAGTTCAAATATAGTTGGGAAATTGTTTGAACTCCAGAATTAAAGTTTTAAATAAATTTTAATATTTTTTTTTATTTTTTGTAAAGATACTACCAAAGCTTTATTGTTTATTTAGTTTAGTTTTGCTTGTATTTCAAAAGTATTTTTCTATTTCATGTAGCTATTATAAACTTAATACTTACATGTTTTGTTTACTTATAAAAATGTTTGGAATAAAACATTATATTTTTTAGTTCTCTTAAAGGTTGCAGTTTAGATATTACAATAAAAATGATACATTTGCATTTCATTTAATCAGTTGCCCTTTTTTTATAATTCAGTATATCCTAATTCCATTTTTTAAAAATATTTTTGCGCTCTGATTAACATTTTACAAATAAATAGCAAAATCACATATCAGTTCTGTTTTACCCCATTGTCGGATAAAAGAGAATAAAGCATAAAAAGGTAATTTAATGTATTTTGAAAAATATACTAATATGGAGAAGCATTTTTTGAAAACCTGAGAACATTGCTGAATATCTAATAAAAGTTATAGCATTTTGAAATTGAAAAACGTTCTGAATAACGCCATTCTACGGTACTCGTTTTAATATTAATTGTAAATTATGTTGTATTATAGCAATAAATTATCGACAATTCAACTTTAAGTAGCGACAAAGAGCATTTTTAGGCAACTTGCGACCTTAAGGGTGTCCCAATAAGAGTGCCCAATTTAAATTTTGAGCCATTTTGTTTCTGTGCAAGTGGCAGCTCTGAAATTTGAAAGCTGCCATCTACGATTGTTCCGATTATTAATTATGGAGCGCTACACAACGGAACAACGCGTTATCATTGTGAAAACCCATTAAAAAAATGGAGAAAATTACTCTGAAACCGCTCGCAAAATTCGCGGAATTTTCGGTCGTGAAAGTGCACCAAATGTGACAAAGATTCGAAGAGTGATCATGAAATTTGAAGAAACTGGGACGATTATGAACAGTATGTCTTCTGTGCGTCGACGTATCGGTCGGTCTCTCGAAAACATCGCTGCTGTAAGCGAGGGTGTCGACGAAAATCCGCGAACATCAATTCGGCATCGTTCACAACAACTTCAAACTTCGAGAAGCACCACGCAGCGAATTCTCACGAAGGACCTCCATCTTCATCCCTACAAGGTTCAGCTGACCCAGGAGCTCAAACCAACAGACCACACACAGCGCCGTTAATTCGTTCAATGGGCGATGAAGCAAAATGAAGTGAATACCGATTTTTCGAAAAAAATCATCTTCACCGATGAGGCGCACTTTCATTTGAACGGGTTCGTTAACAAACAAAATTGTAGAATTTGGGGGTCAGAGAATCCACACGTGATTCAACAGAAACAAATGCACCCTCAATGTTTGGTACGGATTGTGGGCAGGCGGCGTGATTGGCCCGTATTTTTTTGAAAATGAGTCTGGCAATGCTGTAACTGTCAACGGTTTGCGGTACCGCAACATGATAACGGACTTCTTGTGGCTTCATCTGGACGCTTGGATCTGGAAGACATTTGGTTCCAACAGGACAGCGCAACCTGCCACACCGCACATGAAACAATCCATTTATTGGAGGAACGATTTCCGGACCGAATCATCTCCCGAAATTTCGATGTCAACTGGCCACCGAGATCGTGCGATTTGACGCCGTGCGATTTCTTCCGCTGGGGTTTTGTGAAATCTCACGTCTATGCCAATGCGCCACGGACTATTCCCGAGCTCAAGAACGAGATCCAACGCGTCATCGGTAAGTTAGAGCCGCAACTCTGCGAAAAAGTCATCGAAAATATCATGAAAAGAGCAAGGGTCTGTGTTCAGAACCGTGGTGGCCAAATATTTTATTCCATACTTAATCGGAACATGTCTACTTGATAATGCAATAAAAACATCACCACTCGCTCAAAAACTATGCGTTTTATTTTTAAATTAAATCGGGCACTCTTATTGGGACACCCGTTATGACAAACAGTTGGCGACACTGACCCATCAATCCATCATGCAAAAGTTCTTAAATTGTTTTCGATGTAATTTCCAATCAAAACAAGTGTGATTGATATAATTAACCAATTCGTCTTTCTCGCCCAGTATCTGATGAAAGGACCTGCTTCAAGTCTCTACCATCGTTGTCGTTGGAAATCGCTGTTTAGTTACGCTTGAATGTCTAGTCACAACTAAACACTTCTCAAACTGATGTTAAGTGTAATGCTCCTTCAGACGAACAGTTATTAAGTATTATTCTTAATTTACAGATGGTTTAAAGGTCCACGGTTTTATTATTGGAGTAGTTCTACACCGTTCGAAGCAATGTATAAAGACGTCTCCTTGTTTATTTAAGGTAAATTGCAATCTGCCAATACTATAAGTAAAATAGTCACTAAGTACGGACGCCATCGAAATGCGAACGGATTCTGGTTGCTATGGTATTTTTTCTGATTTTTGTTATTTTCTACAATAAATATCAGCAAAAATGCTATGGCAGCGAGAATTCACCAAATAGACCCTGTGCACAGAAACAGAACAAATAAACAAGATGAGAAAGTGCAAGCTCCTTGTCGATACTTCGGCACAGTGTTGGGATGGAGCGGTTTTTGACATTTACTCTTTGAGATGCCAGATACATTAATTTAATCTTCGTAATCTGTTAAAACGATGCTTTCTGTGAGGTATGGCCGTTATCATATGATTGTGCCATATCTGCGACGACTTCGGCTAAAGGGAATTCGCAAGGGAAACGGGAATTAATTATTGCAAAGCCTAGATGAAAGATATCGGTTTAAAATTACTAAACTTAATTTTCCAGCTGTTCTTTAACGCCAAAGTGGTTGCTGCTTTCACAAAAGTATGGAGTTTTGTGAGACCTTTCATATAATTTTGGTTTGGTCACAATTGATTCAGCGGTTGCGGCAAAAATTGCAAATTTGTAAAAATGGTTGAGCCCGAAAGTAATACTTCAGCAGGTTGTGCCGAAGTAAAAAATAACATTTTGACTGTCTGCGAGCTGCTTTCAACTGCTGTAATGACCTAGTAAATCATCAATAAGTTATTAGTTATAGTGATTCTGTTTTTAATGCAGTAATATTTCTGTTTAAAATATTAGTTTTACAATAACTCCATATTTATGTATAGAATGGTATATAATGTTATCTGTAATTTGCTAATATGTTAATTACATCTGATAATACCTACTTGTTACAGGTGTGGCAATCTCAAATGTTTCCGTAATTTTATATTATTGAGTGAAAAGTTACCTTCCAAACGAATATTCAACTAGCTAATGATGACTACTAATCAAGAAACAACAAATAATAATTTTTCTAGTTCAGCAGCAACTTCACTGCATAAATTAAGAGAATTTGATGACAAAGAAGATATTAACAAATTATCTATCAAGCAAGACATAATTAAATGCAGTAATCCCATAAGTGATATTAAATGTGAGTTCAAAATTAAAGACAAAAATCATATTACTCAAAATTCAACAGCACAGAGTTTGCTTACATCTGTGAAATCTTGTACAGCCCAAAAACCTTTTTCTGGTTCTTTTTGTGAATTTACAACAGCTCCCAAAAGTGGTTTCGTGACGCATATGAAATTTCATACAGGCGAAAAACCATATATTTGTTCTGTTTGTGGGTATAAAACAGGCACAAAAGATAAATTAGTTGTACATATGAAAACGCATACAGGTGAAAAACCATACAGTTACTCTGCTTGTGAATATAGAGCGGTTAAAAGAGGTGATTTAGTTAAACATATCAAAACACATTCAGGCGAAAAACCTTATTCTTGTTCTGTTTGTGACTTTAAAACTGCCCACAAAAAGAGTTTAATCACACATATCAAATCTCACACAGGCGACAAACCATATATTTGTTCTGTTTGTGGGTATAAAACAGTCGCAAAAAGTAACTTAGTTGTACATATGAGAACGCATACAGGAGAAAAACCATACAGTTGCTCTGTTTGTGAATATAGAGCGGTCAAAAGATCTGATTTAGTTAAACATATCAAAATACATACAGGCGAAAAACCTTATTCTTGTTCTGTTTGTGAATTTACAACAGCTCACAAAACTAGTTTAGTCACACATATGAAATCTCACACAGGCGAAAAACCATATATTTGTTCTGTTTGTGGGTATAAAACGGACGCAAAATATAAATTAGTTTTACATATGAGAACGCATAAAGGCGAAAAACCATATGGTTGCTTTGTTTGTGAATATAGAGCGGTCAAAAGAGATGATTTAGTTAAACATATCAAAACACATACAGGCGAAAAACCTTATTCTTGTTCTGTTTGTGAATTTAAAACTGCCCACAAAAAAAGTTTAGTTAGACATATGAAATTTCACACAGGCGAAAAACCATACAGTTACTCTGTTTGTGAATATAGAGCGGTGGAAAGATCTCAATTAGTTAAACATATCAAAATACATACAGGTGAAAAACCTTATTCTTGTTCTGTGTGTGAATTTACAACAGCTCGCAAAACTGGTTTAGTCACACATATGAAATCTCACACAGGCGAAAAACCATTTATTTGTTCAGTTTGTGGGTATAAAACGGTCACAAAAGGTAAATTAGTAGTACATATGAGAACGCATACAGGCGAAAAACCATACAGTTGCTCTGTTTGTGAATATAGAGCGGTCCAAAGAGGTGATTTAGTTATACATATCAAAACACATACAGGCGAAAAACCTTATTCTTGTTCTGTGTGTGAATTTACAACAGCCCGCAAAACTAGTTTAGTCACACATATGAAATCTCACACAGGCGAAAAACCATATATTTGTTCAGTTTGTGGTTATAAAACGATCACAAAAGGTAAATTAGTAGTACATATGAGAACGCATACAGGCGAAAAACCATACAGTTGCTCTGTTTGTGAATATAGAGCGGTCAGAAGAGATGATTTAGTTAAACATATCAAAACTCATACTGGCGAAAAACCTTATTCTTGTTTAGTTTGTGGGTATAAAACAATAACAAAATACAAATTAGTTGTACATATGAGAACGCATACAGGCGAAAAACGCTTTTCATAGGTCTTATTTAAATTGTGAAATTAAAATGAATTTGTGTGAAGCATTTGTCCTATCTCAATTTAATTATTGCACCCCTGTTTATCACTCAGCATTAAACGTCAATACCTCTCACCGACTGCAAACGATTCAAAATGCGAGCGCATATCTTACAAAATAGCTGATGCTGATTGGTTGGCAATGCAAAACCATGGGATACTGCAGTCTAACGTCTTTTTAATCAAACTTTAACAAACAAGACAGCTTTTTTTATACCATAAAATTACTTTTAAAACTGATGTTCATGATATTACTACTAGATTTACGGGCAAATTTCACCACTTCCATACATCAACAATCTTCAAATGGTGTTTTTCGTTTCAGATATATGCAATGTATACCAGTTTACCTTCTAATTTAAAAACCTACAGTTCCAAATTATTTAAATCAAAGTTGCAAAACTCACAAATGTGTAATATATAAGGAGTATGTTTTAAATTAAAAAGGGGAGATTGGAATTATTAGTTACCTTAGTTGTAGCAGGCAGCGTAGCTAATTATGCCCCTTCAAAGTGAGATGCTGTACAGAAACTGTAATCTAAAACTAATATATATGTAATGTATAACAGTTTACCTTCTAATTTAAAAACCTACAGTTCCAAATTATTTAAATCAAAGTTGCAAAATTCACATATGTGTAATATATAAGGATTATGTTTTAAATTAAAAAGGGGAGATGTGAATTATTAGTTAACTTAGTTATTATTAGACTGGCAGAACAAACAAAATATAACATTGTACTATCGCCGCCAAAAAATTTCACACGATTTGTTTGCCTTGGGTATGTATAGTTTTATCAAGTGAACTAGTCACTCAATTGTCATTTTTACAATTCCTTCAAAACTTAAAATGTCAGATCATGTTCTAAGCACGGCCTAAAAAAGCTTTGCTATCGCAAAATCGTGCAAAATATTTTGGCCGCGGTAGTAGCTTACTTTTACATTTCTTTGCATTAATACTTTTCCTTTTTGTGTATCATCAAATCACAATACAAATAAATATCTCCATAATTTATTTTTCAGGTTTTAGAATATTATAATATCAATAAAATAATAATATTCAGAAATACGATCAGAGGAAAAAACACTATTAATTTTTACAATTGAGTAAAACAGAAAACTACAAACTATACACACATCAAACAGTGGTTATACAATGTACATCACTATTTAAAGTAAAACCATTTAAAAAAAACAACAAGATTACAGTCACAGGTCTATAAATTTCTAATAAATGAGGGAATTGTAATGTAAGGTTTAATTTATTAATCATTGTTGAACAATACTAATTTACGCAGTTAATACTGATTTCCTTGGTACAATACTTTCCAAACGAAAGCAATCTAATTTTTAGATATCTTTTGGCAACACATGTTATTAATTGTACTATGCAAGGCAAAAAAAACTGGGATAGTAAGTATGGTCTGTTGTGAATGTATGTACAGTTAATATGTACAGTTGCTAGGTATTTCTAACTTAACCGTCAAGTTGTTTAGACATTGCTATGAATATAGAAGATTGTTTTCTCCGGACAACGGCCTGCAATCAACGTGCTTAAAAACTGGAAGAAACTTCCAACTGGTATCAAAGTAAAGAATGATCAGACCCCATATCAGCGTGAGTACTTTAAAAATCTGAAAGCAGAACTGGAGCAGAGGACGAACGATGGTGAGTCAGATCTCAAAATTAAATATATTCATGGCACGCCGAAGATAGTGAAGGTGAAGCCCGACCCAAAAAATTAAGGTCCAAAATCACAGAATTCACCTTCTTCTATACGAACCTGGCATCCTTAATGGCGAAACGAGATTTACTCTTAGTGGAAATAAATAAACTAAAACCTACTTCACCTACTTGTATTATACTTACTGAGACACACCTAAAACCAGAAATAAGTAATAGCTTAATAGATATCAAAGGCTACTTACTCTTCAGACGAGATAGAGCAGCGGGAAGGGGTTGGGGTGGGGTGGCGATATATATGTTGCTAGCACATACCTTGATGTTCCTATTCAAGTGACACTACACCCTACCTTAAATAATAACCCCACAGTGGAAGCACTATGGTTGACAATTAAATACTCTGATTTTAAGCTCTTGATAGCTGGAGTTTACCGTCCACCGCACACTGGTTTCTGATCGTATTTTATTTGATATGATGCGAACAGCTTGTAGCGGACCACACACTGTATTCATTATGGGGGATTTTAATTTGCCAGACTTTAAGTGGCCACTCACTAAACTAGATGGGTACAACATGTTACATGGGAAGTTCATGGAACAGACTCGGGCCTTCAACAGCAAGTGACTGACATTACGGGTAAGAGAGGTAGCCAGCAATCTGTCCTAGACTTGGTATTATGCAATGATGAGAACCTATGTACTAAAATAGAACACCACGCACACATAGGAAAGAGTGACCACCAGGTTCTACTAGCAACTTTGCAATTCCAAACAGGAGCCAGAAGTGACCCAATAGCCGCTGCACGTAGATGGAATTTCTTCGCGGCTAACTACGATCGTATTTCGAAAGAATTAGACAAAGACTACAACCTCCTACACACAAACATATCCGAAGCGTGGCAAGACTTTAAGAGTGAAGTCGATAAATCTATTGAACAACATGTACCTACAAGCCGAAAAAGAGTTAATCACAACTGCAACAAACCGTGGATAGGTCCAGACATACTAAACCTAATAGAAGAAAAGATTCGACTGTGGAATATTTACCGACTAGACAAATCAGATGAATCCTACGAGAAATACAGAAAAGTGAACAATAAAATCATTGCAATGTTAAGGAAATCTAGGAAGGAATTTGAAGAAGGGGTTGTGGAAAGGGGTCCGAAATCATTTCATAGTTATGTACGCCAACAACTGTCATCAGCGGTCTCTATTCCACCTTCTATAAGGGATCCTGACACGCTTCTCTTAACAAGCAATACCAAAGAGGTGGCAAATTTATTTGCCAAGCAATTTGAAAAATCGTATGTTAGAGAACCCACAGGCCCACTCCCAACATTAGGTGTACCACGAATTGAAGCCTCTATTGACCATGTAGATTTCACTGCTGAACTGATCGATAAAGCAATAAAAAGTTTCAATGATACTACCTCAATGGGCCCAGATGGAATTCCGGCTTTACTGTTGAAGAAATGCTCATCGGTAATCACAACTAGGCTCGGTCAGATCATGGGACTGTCTTTGGCCCAAGAAAAACTTCCAGATGACAAATTGAATGCTGCTAACTATAGGCCCATTAGCCTCACTAGTTTAGTTTGCAAAACTATGGAAAAGATTATAGCCAAAAAGTTGAGGGACTTTTTATCCAGGGAACAGGTCATTATAGACACTCAGCATGGTTTCATCCCTCGTAGATCAACAGTTACTAACCTACTTATGTGCTTGGACAAATGGACTAGGAACTGCAATGAACATCAACCAACAGACATCATATACTTGGACTATGAAAAAGCGTTTGATCGCGTCCCAACCAGGCGACTAGTAGCCAAACTAGAGCACTTTGGCATCCGTGGGAACCTTCTAAATTGGATCTCTGACTTCCTCACAGAACGAAAATTTAAAGTTCGAATAGGAGACCAATACTCTGAAGCACACGATGTGATGAGCGGCGTACCACAGGGATCAGTACTCGGACCTATCTTGTTTGGGATTTTTCTGACCGACCTTAAAGAAGTCATTGACTCGGACCTGTCTCTATTTGCCGACGATACTAAGCTAATGGGGAACCCATTAATCAGTCATAATATCATCCAAAAGGATCTTGACCGAATTGCTCAATGGACAAGAGATTGGCTGATTACTTTGAATGCCGAAAAGTGCACAGTATTACATGTTGGTAGTAACAACCCGAAGTTGCCTTACACCATTGATGCAAGGAACCTGCAAAGCGTGACTTCGCAGAAAGACCTAGGAGTGACAGTAATATCCTTGGAATCACCAAAAGAGCTAATTCCATCATGTACACGATTAAAAAAGCATTCTTGCATATAGATAAGAAATTGTTTATTAAGATATATAAAACGTATACTCGTCCACTGCTGGAGTATGCCTTCCAAATATGGAGTCCATACTTTCGCACAGACATCGACTTATTGGAAAGAGTACAAAGAAGAGCCACGAAAATGGTTTGGAGCCTACGTCACAAGACATACGAGCAATGACTGGAAGAACTTGGCGTGACTTCACTAGAGCAGCGCAGGCAGCGTGGGGATTTGATTGAGACCTACAAGATTCTGAGTGGACACTATGACGTCCCTGGGCTAAGTGACATCTACTAGATGAAACCACCTGGAAACCTGAGAGGGCACGCACTGAAGCTCGCGCGCACTCAAAGCTCAAGCAATCCTAGGTACCATTTTCTGCCAAACCGCGTCGTGAACTCCTGGAATAAACTGCCAGAAACAGTTATAAGTGCACCATCAGTGAACGATTTCAAAAATAGACTAGACAATTATACAAAAAATATCAAACAGTGACAGTGACGATAAGCACACAACACCATAAGTGAATGACCTGAAATAGATTATACCAAACAAATGAACTTTTGATTAAGACTATACCAGACAAATTGAACATTACAAGTGCTATGATATGCACGCATCAGCTTCTAGCTGCTAGTGCATCATTAATAATAATAATAATAATAATATAATAAATGTAATTGTTCAAAGCCTCGTTTTAGCTAATCAAATTGTGCTAAAATCTCGATCAAGAGTTGTCCCAGTTTTTTTTGTCTTGCATGTACATTGTCGGGCACTTCAAACCCAATTTCTGCAAAAGTGCACTGATTACGATTAGAAAATATTGTACTATCAAGGGCAAACCTGTTCATAAGTTTATTTAAAATAATCCATCAAGATTGATTTTGTTTAAGTTGGAAGCATTGTTGGTAATTAAAGTAAATTGCTTTTCTGCTTCCAACACGATTTTAAATACGCTTGGAGATGCAGATACAAGACCTCCTCCATTTATTATATCTAAGAATTTTGTATGTATATCTGAGTGCATAATTAGGTTCATTTGGGTCTTTAATGAGCATGTTTACACAATTAGCACAATTTATACACCTAATTATTTTTCTTACTACATAGCCGCATATGTAAAATAAAATATTTTTCCTGAAATGGTCAAGAAAGCGGGCCAAGTCAAGACTCAGTTTGATCTTGAAAGTGTCACTTTGCAAGACTAGTCACCTTCATGTGCCTTGCATAGATAGGATTCTATTTTTAAATCTTTAAAGATGTCGGAGAGAAAATAAAATGCTCCAGCTTCCTTCAAGACTCTTTATTTGCATAAGGTTCGGTAAAGCCTAGCACATATAATATTAAATAGCTTTGGCAGAGTTGTTCTTTGTTAAGATGCTGCCACTGTAAGGAAGCTGTATGGTTTGCTGGCGCAAGGTGTTAAGCGAGCACCCTTGAAATATGACTAGCAAGCAGTGCGCTTGGCGACGCAACGGCTGGAACCGTGGAACGGTGTAGATCCATGCTCGGAGGCTTTGAAGAAGTACTCGGTCGCTTCGCGTCCTCGTATTCTTCAACGACCTTCCTCATCAGCAAAGTATCACTTTCATGCCTTGTAATGTAATATACTGTTCCTTTATTTCTGTTAACTGGGGGTTTAAAAAGTTTAAAATCATTTAGTGCCCAACGGTGTCATTACACGAGGGTCACTGCTAAAGTTTGCTGAAAATGTAAAACAAAACACAAATTACGTTATGTAAATTGCTTTATTATATATATATGTCAGCTCTGCAGGCCTTCAAGGCCCTTGGCTTGATTGATTATTTTCCTCCATTCGCCCCTATTTTTCGCTCTTTCTTTCCAGTCATGTATTCCCAAAAGGTGTAGGTCCTCTTCCACGCATCTTATCCATTCCTTCTTTGGCCTTCCTCTTCCTCTCCTTTCACCTGGTGCTTCTAGTAAAATTCTTTTTGTCACTCTTTTTCCGTTCATTCTCAGTATGTGTCCAATCCACCTTAGTCTTTGCATTTTAATGACGGTCACTATGTCTGGTTCCTTGTATAGATTTTTGAGCTCTACGTTTGTGCGTCTTCTCCATGTTTCATCTTCTTTGATTGCTCCGTATATCCTCCTTAATATTTTCCTCTCCCATACTCTGAGTTTCTGTTGTGTCTCTTGGTTTAGTACCCATGTTTCGCTCGCATACAACACTGCTGGTCGGATCACTGTTTTATAGATCTTAGTTTTCACCTTCCACGACACATTTTTTGCACTGAACACTTTCCATAAAGCACCTGCACTTTTATTCCCTGCTGTTAGTCTTTTTTCTATTTCGTTGGTTTGATTCCCATTTTTCGACACTTCTGTTCCTAGGAATTTGAAGTTCTCTACGTTTTCAAAAATGTACTCCTTCCCCAATTCATTTCGTATCTTTAAATTTTCCTTGACGATGCTTTTTCTTCTGGTCATTTCCATGTATTTTGTCTTTCTCTCGTTTATTGTTAGGCCGTATTTTCTTGATGTTTTCTCTAGTCTTTTTATTAATTCTTTAAGTTCTTCCTTGGTTCTGGCCATTATTGTTATGTCGTCAGCATAAGCTATGCATTGGTGTGAGTTCTTAGTGATTATGGATTCTCTATTTAGTTTGCTCTCTCTTATAATTTTTTCTAATATAATGTTGAAAAGAATCGCTGAAAGTGGGTCTCCTTGTCTTAGACCACTATTTGTGCTGAAACTTTCCGACACGTCTCCTTGGAACTGTATTTGGTTGTCTGTTTCTATTAGCGTCATCTTCACTAATTTTACCAGCTTGTCTGGAATCCCCAATTCCTTCATGGCCTCTAGGAGTTCTGTTCTTTTTACGCTGTCGTACGCTTGTTTATAGTCAATGAACAATGTGTGTAGATGAACCCCTCTTTCCAACAGCTTTTCTTGGATTTGTTTTATTGTGAAGATCTGGTCGGTCACTGATCTGTCTTGCCTAAAACCACATTGGTACTCTCCTATTATCTGCTCAGTATATGGTCTCAGCCTTTCCTCTATTATCTTGGCAAGCACTTTATAAATTACACCCAATAATGCAATGCCTCTGTAATTTTCGCATTGGTACCTACTTCCGCTTTTGTATACTGGACATATTATTGCAGTTTGCCATTCTTTGGGCATTTTGTTATTCTGCCATATATTTTTTATTAACAGATGGATTTTCTGGTGCAGCCTCTTTCCTCCGTATTTAATCAGCTCTGCCTGTATGTTGTCCTTGCCAGGGCTTTTGTTGTTTTTTAACTTTTCGATAATTTCAATGATGGTTTCCAAGCTGGGTGCTTCTATTTGTGCTTCTTCTGGATTCTCTGCGTCTTCCAGTTCTTCGTTGTTATTATTGTTTATGTTAAGTGTTTCTTTGAAATGTTGTACCCATCGTTTTTGCTTTATTGCTTATCAAAATATTCGCCTTTAAAATCTATACACTTTTGCATCCGATGAAACCAATCTGCAAAACACTTTTTCCACTCTGAGCGAGGTACCTCCAAAACAAGTGATTTAAATGCTTCAACGGCCTCTTCAGGCGATGAATAACGCTCGCCGCGCATTTTATTTTTGATGTATCCGAATAGGAAGAAGTCATTGGGCGCTAAATCAGGCGAATATGGGCAATGAATCATTAATTGGATATTGTTACTGGTCAAAAACTCGACAGTTCGTCGTGCTGTGTGAGCGCTTGCATTGTAATGATGAACAATGATTCGTCGGTTTACGTTGTTTCTTCTAATTTCAGCGATAACTTCCGGCAAACAAATTGAAGTATACCAGTCAGCATTAACTGTCCTGCGATCCTCTATTGCAACAGTTGCCACATGACCCGTTTTTCCGAAGAAACAAGCAATCATTCTTTTCGAAACGCTTCTTGAACGCACCACTTTTGTTGGTTTAGGTTCATTTTGAAACACCCATACAGTCGATTGCATTTAGTTTCAAGCTCATATGAATATATATAAGACTCGTCATCTGTTATGATGTTATATACAGAATTTGAACGACCACCTTCGATTTTTTTTAGTATTTCATTGCACCACTTGACACGTGCTTGTTTTTGTTCTTCTTTCAAATTGTGAGGGATCCAACGACCACAAAACTTCCGGACATGCAAATGATCGTGCAAAATCATATGTATTTGTTTCGCCGCAATGCCTAAGGATGTCTCTATCTCACTATATGTCACATGCCGATCTGATAAAATCATTTCACGCACAGCATCGATATTTTTCGCGACAACAGAGGTGCATGGATGACCTTCGCGAAGATCGTCATGAAACGTTGGTCTTCCACGCACCATTTGTAAACCGTAGTTTTGGATGGTGTTTCATCCCCAAATAACGAACTAAGTTTTTCCACACATTGCTGCGGTGTTAAACTGTATTGAAAATCATAAAAGATCATTACTCGAAAAGCACGATTCGAAATTTCCATTTTTCACACAATTATTACTCTGTTAAATTGTGTTGAAACAAAACTGCTCGGTTTGAAATCGAACTGTCAACTGAATTATAGATTAAAAACGTCAAATTTTACGAATATGACAATTGCAGAACGCTGGCAATGCAAGGAGTACTCGATTCCGCGAACTTTAGCAGTGTACCTCGTATTTTCATATTCAGCTTCAGTGAAGTCATCATTTCGAAGGGGTGAACTCCTTGTATTCCACTTCAGTTCAAACACGGAACCAATGGAATTTGAATCTAATGCTACACAGTTGGCACGAGAAGAGACAGAAATCGAATTCTTCAATAAAATTTGTTTCATAGCTGTTCTAAATTGCTGTACATTTGGATTGTTATTACAACCAAATCTTTGCCTAATTCTTGCAAAAAGAAGTTCTCTATGGTCCTGGCTAAACGTATATGTCAATATGTACTTGTTAAATTATAAAGAATTAAAACCAAATTGAGTTAACAAAAGACGATGAATACAGATTACTTTTAAATGTTATTTTAATGTCGAAGCGTCTCTGTTCGGAGTCTGGCCGCAAATGCCCCCGTCTCTATCATGCCCCGTCCAAAGATCCTTGCTCGTGTCGATCCCAAAACAGAGCCCATTGTCCTTGTAGGCGTCGTTTCTGATAGCTGACACCCCGTTAACCGCTAGGAATTTGGGAACAGCTCGATCGTAGGGATCGGGACCGGAGAACGTGCCCAGACACCATAACCAAATACATAACATACTTAAATTGAGTATTGCGAGCTGAGAAAATATTTTTAGCAATATCAAAAGTAGATTTAATGGCCGTAATTAGTCCCAATAAAAATGTTTTTCTACCAGACCTACATTGCAAAGTTCCATTTTAATTCTATCAATTACCCGAATAAAATGAATCATTTCTTCAGAAAAATTCATCTAGCTCAATCGTTTGTAGAAAGTCAAGTGCATTAGCAACTGACGAACTAAATGTTTGTGCAACCAACTTTACGTTCATTGCGTTCTTCATGCAATATCGGTTGTTCCCAGTTTATTGCCCAACTTTAGTGATAATTTAGTTTGTATATTGGCAAGATGTTCTAGGTATATCCATTTGATTTCTCCATTAGGAGAAATAAAACTCCCATATGTACCTCATGCATTTCGTGTCAGCTTAAGATTATGACATGCATCGGGTATAAAGTAAACATTGTATTCTTTTGTTGGATGTTTGAAATAGTGTTTGATGTCGGTGTAGCTGTATTTAAAGAGATCACACCCTAGTTGATGCAGGGTGTCATAGTGGCCGTTCCATCACATGTAACTCTCCACGTTTCCAAACTGGCATTGCTCGCTAGGATTAATGCAAATCTAACCAATTCGGCTTGTACCGTTGCATTTGCTTTTGCCGTGAAAAAGTATCCTATGGACCATTTCCATTTTCCATTTAATCCAACTAACATAAAAACGAGAGCTTCACATGTCGGTGTTTCTGCCCCTTCAAGTCTAAGTTCCTTTCCAACATCACAGTAGCCGGTAAACTTGTGAAGTTTAGGATCCCATATAATCTGCTTTCGTATCGCCATTTCATCTATTATAAGATTGCAATTTTTGTCTTCTAAAGGCAATTTGGATAGTTCAGTGAATACATCAGCCAAAGATCCTGGTTCTGTATTAAGAGACGATGTCCAGTTCCATATTGATGTTGGATGAGGTAATGACAATATAGATCTAAAAGATTTAATATTAGGCCTGTGCAATAATAAAACTAAAATGTTATTACCTGCAAAAACGGTATGATTTCGGGGTATAATAAAGCAAGTGTTTAACATTCTTCGAGTATCTTCGTCCTTTAACGTGTCTATTTCTATTCACCAATTCATTTTTAAAAATGTCATTTAACGTAGGTACCATCAAAATTATTTTCAATAATATTGCTGGGGCGGTGTTCATCAAGGAGACCTTTGTTTTTGAGAACCTTGACCAATTCTTGCAAAGAACATATTTTTTTATTTCTCCTCCGAACTTCCTGGTTGAGAACTTTTATTTTCTTGCGAAGACGTAATGTCCAAGGACTTGCCTTCATTTTTAATTTTTTCGATGTAGATGCTTCTGAATCTAATTCTAACTGTACTGGCGGTTCTTTTCTTTTTTGCAATGGTTCTACATTAGGAACGTCAAGTGTTTGTTTTTTTCTTTCTCTCGCTTTTCAGGCATGTTTTAAATATGGAACATTCATTCCAGGTCCCGTATAATCACTGGGAATGAAATGCTCGCTGCAAATTCAAGAATGTTTCGTAGGGGTTCAATTTTCTGTGCGCATTACATGGATCCACTTTTTCAATTTAACTGCAAATTAATTTTTAAAAGAAGTTTTGCTTAGCAATACTTAATGGGAAAAATTCTAAAGACGTTTCTTGTGTATGCCGGTTTGTACACCCAACAGCCACACACAACAGAATCATTTTGGTTAAAAATCAACAGAAACCACTTAAAAACAAGTCAGTATTTTAATAAAACTGTGCGATCACAAACCGCAAAAAATACTTAAACACAATAAAATCCTAAAAACACGATATTAAGGCGTTATTACAAAGTGAAAACATACAAACGTATGCATTTACTCGTATTTGATTGTTTTTTGCCCACAACTAAAATGACCGCCGTGACGTCACATCTGCTTCATTAAGCAGGCGCAAGTCAGGTATTCAGTTCTATAAATACATCCATGCTGTATGTAGACAAGCTTGGTGTTGTGTTTACACAATAATTGTGACTGTTGACGAGCGACTACTGGTTGCCCACTGTATATCATTCCTTCCTTTGTGTACCGTGACAATCTTTTGACTTCGCATAACATTATTAATCGTAACAGGAATAGCAGATGGATTGACCTATTTGCATTCAATTACGTGTATTACTCGGCTAAGTACTGTGTCAGAATTGACTGATAAGATTACCAATTTTTTTATTGACACGTTGCGCTTGAGAAGGCCTTTTCGAAAACAGTACCCGCAGTCAAATTAATTTGTAGTTTTGCATGAGCCTTAATCACAATTATTCATTTAGAACCTAGATTGCTTTGTTTAATCAATTCTGAATGCTTTTTTGAGGCTTTCACGGCCATTGTCATTAAGTAACAAACGACTTCCGGGATTGGACCGTGTCATGATTGAGATCGAAGAACTCAACGTTTCGCGCACTTTCGTAAGGGGCTTCATCAGGAGGAAAAAAGGCAAAAGAGCACGGTAACTCAACGTGTTAACCACGCCAGAGGCGAAACTCTTTGCAAAGGGAAGGGACAGAAGAGCACGGTAACTCAACGTGTTAACCACGTCAGAGGCGAAACTCGACTGACTATCGGAAGAAGAAAAGCGAGAATTTATAGGCAAGCGCCGTAGCGATTCAGCAAATGCCGTCGCGGTTCAGTGACGGAGGGCGGGGCTTAGGAACGGGACGAAGGCTTTCCCCTTCCTTCTATGTGGAAAGTGCTAATTCCTAAGCCCCGCCCTCCGTCACTGAACCGCGACGGCATTTGCTGAATCGCTACGGCGCTTGCCTATAAATTCTCGCTTTTCTTCTTCCGAAGACAGTATTCAAACCCCCGAGCAAAATCTCACAGGTTCTTCCTTCATCTAAGGATAAATTAAACATTATGTCATCTAATGGTGTTTATAGAGTCCCTTGCAATGCTGTATACATTGGTGAAACAGGTCGTTCGGTGAAAACTCGCATCTCTGAGCACCAGCGCTGTCTCAAGTCAGGTCTCGTTTCATCATCGGCCATCGCCGAACACCAACGCGATACTGGTCATAAGATCCTTTTTGATGAAACTTCCATCATCTGCAAATCCCCATTCTTCTTTAGCAGAAAGATTCGCGAAGCCATTGAGATTTGCAAACACCCTAATAATTTCAATCGGGACGAAGGCTTTCCCCTTCCTTCTATGTGGAAAGTGCTAATTCCTAAGCCCCGCCCTCCGTCACTGAACCGCGACGGCATTTGCTGAATCGCTACGGCGCTTGCCTATAAATTCTCGCTTTTCTTCTTCCGATAGTCAGTCGAGTTTCGCCTCTGACGTGGTTAACACGTTGAGTTACCGTGCTCTTCTGTCCCTTCCCTTTGCAAAGAGTTTCGCCTCTGGCGTGGTTAACACGTTGAGTTACCGTGCTCTTTTGCCTTTTTTCCTCCTGATGAAGCCCCTTACGAAAGTGGGCGAAACGTTGAGTTCTTCGATCTCAATCATGACACGGTCCAATCCCGGAAGTCGTTTGTTACTTAATTCTGAATGCGATCGTTCAAATCAAACCTTTTGCTCGCATGTTCCTGTGTGCTGTGCGTGCACTAAACTTATTTCGCTATCTGATATATTAATAATTCTAAGGGTACATTTTGCAAACACTGACCTGGCGTAATTTTAATTTATAGCTGTCAATGCGTCGCAGCAAAGTTGAATATGTATTAGATTATTATTGCTTAGACTTAATTGATACTGTTAATTGAGTTATTTGTAGATGGTATGTTGTTAGTATCTAATGAACGTTATTTTGAATAAACATATACTTTGAATTCAACACTAGCCACATATGTTTTCGTTCGTGTATATTCATTATCCTTTTTAGCCTGTTTTCGTCGCAGTCCGTCAGCTCTGCGTAGTTTAACAAAGCCTGACTTGGTAAGTTAGTGAACTTGGCGCCCTTATTGATTATTGCTCATACTAATTGGTGGAACTAATTATGTATGTACCTCTTGATGTCCATGACCCCTCTCCAGCAATCAGTTCGAGCTTGTGGTCTGATTATAGATTATGTTACGACATTACTATCGGGCTTTTTCGCTAATGTTGCTCTTCGTTTAATACTTATATAACTAATTTTCTAAAATAGTTCTATTATAAAGATAGGACACTGACTCACTTTTCAGTTTCACTTTATATTTATTACTAAGATATTTAATTTAGGATCCTTGTTGTACCACAGGGTTGGTATTTCACTTCTGTGTTATAATAGCTAAATAGCACTTACAATTAAGGAAGAAAAAAATAAAAACCGGGTGTGCAAAGTCACCTTACTAGTGAGGCTGGCTCACTGTTTGGTACTAAATTATATGTCTAACAATAGAGTGAGCTAAAGTAGCTTTAGGATCATAGATATATAAGTACAAGATACGGCGTGCCGTTAATATAGTGTAACAAGACGTACCATCTATTTCTGTCACTCTCAATGCCTGAATTACGTATAGCGCTATCCTTTAGAGAGGTACTTGGACTCGCCATTGAGAGAAATTCTGATAAAATACATTTAACTCGTGTTACATGGTGCCAGAAATAGTCTTTTTGGTCTCAAGATGCTACAAAATGTAGAAAAGAAGTAATCGTATAAATAAACACAAATTAGAAAACATAACCTCAACAGGTAACACTTGATAACCTCACTCGATGAGGTGTGGGGGTGTGCAAGATATTCACTCGCTAACGCCTTTGAGTTTTACGGTTGATAATAATAGCAAAAGAGGATATATCCTCTTTGATAATAGCAATCAAAACCATTGCTAAAGTTCAATTTTCGAAGAATAAACTGTGAAATTGTATGACACTTCTGACGTTTTAATTTCAAAACTTCAAAATTAAGCGTACGAAACATCGTCTGAAATACGTCTAAAGGGAGAGAGAAATAAAGTGATATAGGTTAGAATGAAATGGGGGAAGGTACCGAACTCCGTGATATGTTATTTTAAGATTCGACGTACGTTTACATGTAGTGAACGTATCCTGTACTAATATATCCATGTTTAGGATAGACATCTACTTATGCTAGTGCAAAACTAACAAAAATTAAGTCAACAAATTATTTTAAAACCAGATAAAATATTGTGTTTTCTATAATCTGTAGTTACCGACAAATTTTAATTTTTTTGTACTTATATCATGCCTCCAGAAAACTTGTTCCATAATGCGTCAAGATATGTATACAGTGAATTTATTTTAACGCACAATGTAGTCTTGTCGTTTCCATTAGGATGTGATTGTTACCCAATGATTTCTTAGGGCAGCCCACGCTCACACAAAGTGCAAATGCGTTTATTTTAAAATGCAATATAGTATAAACCGTATTGAAAAATAAGCACCACAAATAACAACTAGGGATGTAACATATAATAACTAACATATTTGCTGTAATCTGAAGCATATACCATTTGCTGAACAGAATTCTTTCCTCCATAGAATTCATTATTCTTTTACCTACTCATTTAAGTTTCTATATTGCATCTTAAAATAATAGTATTTAACATTACTAGCTTGGTAAGAGGGTTTTTACTGGCGGACAGAAGGATATGACTGGCGAGCCAGTCACCTTCTGGAGCCAGTAAAACCCGTTACCTTGCGTGTATTGTTGAATATTTTAATTGTTCCTCACTTGTAAATAAGTATAAATTTACCATTCATTCAGAATGTCAAACTGAGAAGCAACTAAATTCATCAATATGACACATACTGCTAAGGAAGACAACTCGGGCTTTGCACGCTATCATTTATCTATGAGCACGCTTGTAAAATTTTACTGGCTAGCCAAACATACACTAAGTAAAAGCGCGAACTGTTAGCTACTTTTCAATATAATCGCCGCTAATGTTAAGGCACTTATCCCACACAAGCTTCTGTATACCCTCTTCGTAAAAGGTGCACTCCAAATTTCTAGAAAACTGCCTTTTGTCCTAAATAAACGTATTGTTATGGTATTGGTACAGGGGTTTAAAATCAGATTTACAAGATTAAGAGAATACAGTATTAAAAATTACAAAGATGAGTTTAGATATAAATGGATATCAAAATTATTAAAAATATTTGGCAAAGAAAGGAAATAGAATTTACAATTTTAATAAATGAAGCTAAATAAGAAACAGTACCGTCAACCGGGGCTAATTCGATATAGTGCGGTAATTTCCATCAAATACGAATACAAAATTAAAACACCTAGCACCCTCTTTGTAGTAAAAGCAGAAGTTTCGGTCTTATGTACGATCACTGCCTAATATCAGGGCAGATTTATAGTCCTGGAAATACACCAAGTCAAAATTCCTTCTCTTTTTATTTATAGTAAACTGGACGAGATAGAAAATTACTAGAAAAATAAACGTCGTAACTGAATTTTAATTATTGAAACGTCACCTGTCATTAAGCATTGAAAAATTATTAGATCAAATTTATCCCTTGCTTTTTTAAATTTCTTCCAACATGAAACGTTTTAGTGACCAATCTAAAAACTTAATTTTGAAAGTAGTCTCTTACTTTGAGAGACATAATAATTATTGTCAAGCTCAAGGCAAAAATAGCATGAAAATAGCAGCCGAATCATTGAAAATTTCCGAAAGAACTATTTATCGGGTAAAGAATTCATCTACTTATTCAGATGTAGTCTATGCAGAGACAGTTTCGAAAAAAGCCAAAGAGAACAAAACTAAGGTAAATCCCACCATTTTACACGCATTACGAGAAATAATTCACAAGATGTACGTTGAAAAAGAGCACGTAACAATTAAAAAGCTCCATCAACGATTTTCCGAAGAATGGCCAGATTTTCCCTGTTCACCAAGATCAGTAAATACCTGGATTCATAAAATTGGTTTCAAATTCAAGAGCAGTAGTAACAGGCAGTTTCTAGTAGAACAACCGTCTATTAGTGGCAAGCGTATGTCATTCCTCAGACAATATACAAAAGAGAAAAGTTTAAAGAATTTTAAGCCGGTATTTATTGACGAGACTTGGATTTTCAGCAAAGGTGGTAACAGAAGAACTTGGCAAAACGGAACAATGGCTACTGCAAGCAAAAAAACGGGAGACGGAGTTAGATACATTATCGTTAATGCAGGAAATGAGAGTGGATTTATCGAAAATGCAAGTTTGATTTTTAAAACTAAAACCAAGAGTGATGACTATCACGACAATATGAACGCAAACAATTTTGAGAAGTGGTTTAAAACTCAACTGATACCAAGCTTGAATGAACCATCGCTAATTGTAATGGATAACACCAGTTATCATTCTAGATGCCGAGAAGAAGTCCCTTGCCAAAGCTGGACAAAAAAGAAAATGATCCAATGGTTACAAATTAAGGGCATTGATTACCCACAGACGGCGATGAAAGATGAAATATGGGATATAGTAAGTTTGAAATTACCGAAAAAAATATATCATTTAGACATTCACGCAGCACAACATGGTGACAAGGTTTTGAGATTACCGCCCTATCATTGCCATTATAATGCAATAGAAATGATGGAGTCAAAGGCTAAACGGCTGTATGACGCAGGAATTTTACAAACTAAATCATCCCCAGAGGATGTAGTAAATGTCTGGTCTAAGGCGTTAGATGCTGTTAGTGATGAACATTGGAATAATTATGTTCGACATACAGAAAAAGTAATTTTTTCAGCGTGGGAGACCGAAAAATATATAGATGCTTCCAATATTGAACCTGTTGTAATTACTTTAAGTTCAGAAGACAGCGATACGTCGGACGAAGGGTCAATGAGCTTTGATGAAAATGATTTTGAATAAAAATTGTTTCGTTTTTACATAATGAATATTGATTGCTGTTAATAAGTTTTTAACTAAAATATAATTCTTAGAAGTTGTATTCCTGTCTAACAATTAATGCATCTCCAAAGGCATCACCTGGGGTGCGAATTATTAAATAGTAAATTGATCCAACGTTGAATTGTGAATAATTATTGACTCACCCATGTATATTCGTTACCACGATTAACACGATTGTTGTTAAAAACTGAAATAAGAATACACATGCAAAAAGTAACTAAAAAAACGTTACTCTTTTGTTTTTTGACTTGGTGTATTTCCAGGACTATACCACGAGGTTTAGAAGTTGTGAAAAATTTGTCAACAAATTAGTTCTTATCACGTAGGCGAGTGACGTTTATCAACTTTCGGGTGTAATAAGAAAACAAACTATTGCACAACAAAGGCGGTAAGTGTTACTGATCTAAAAGGTGTCACATTTCTAAATGTATATATGTGTTATATTATAATTAAAAAAATAGGGGATTTACTAAAAAATAGGGGTGTGTTTTACGAGGTGGCTAGAAAATCACATTTTACAGGGAAAATTGGATCATGGTTAGGCGGTACCAAAAGAAGCTTGGGTCATCAGGGTATCTACAATATACCTACTACTGAAACTAAAAATAAAGCTGCAGAAGAAATAAATTTGGGCCGTATCAGTATACGGGGGGCGTCGGAAAAGTACGGAATCCCTTATGCGACCCTTAATGATGCAAAAAATGAAAGACATGTACTTAAACACGGACGACCAACTGCTCTTAGCACAAATGAAGAGAGAATTTTTGTTGACGGTCTTTTGTTATGTGCAACTTGGGGATTTCCTTTGAGACCTCGCGATATAAAAATAATTGTTAAAAAATATTTAGATAACCGCGGAAAAGTTGAAAAACGTTTTAAAGATAATCAACCTGGACCAGATTGGTTTAAGGAATTTATTAAGCGTCATCCCCAACTCACAGTGCGATTTAGTGAGAATAGCAAAAGGGTGCGTGCTGCAGTTTCATATAACACTATTTACAGATATTTAGAGGAGCTGCAGAAGACCCTTGATGCTGTACCACCAGCAAACATCATAAACTACGATGAGTCCAACTTTACAGACGACCCTGGTTCTGTGAAGGTAGTCGTGCGACGTGGAAGTAAACACTCAGATAGGATTCTAGATACGTCTAAAACAAGCGTGACCGTGATGATTGCAGCATCAGCGGATGGTACAGTCCTACCACCTTATACAGTCTTAAAGTCTAAACACATATATCCGACATGGACAGAGGGAGGGTTACCAGGATCTGCGTATAACCGCAATTCCAGCGGTTGGTTCGATTCAGTAATGTTTGAAGATTGGTTCAGAACTATTATTCTCCCTCTTGTTCGTAGACTGGATGGTCCAAAAATACTTATTGGCGACAATTTACCCAGTCATTTATCGCTACAGGTGATACAGGACTGTGAAGAACATAACATTCGCTTCGTTTTACTACCACCGAATTCTACGCACATATGCCAACCGCAGGACATGGCATTTTTTAGACCACTTAAAATCGAATGGAGGAAGACTTTGGAAGCATGGAAGTTCAAAAATCGTGGGGTTTTGCCTAAATCGGAATTTCCAAATTTATTGAAGATTGCGTTATTGGCTGTGGGAAATAAAAATTCCGATAATCCTTTTGACCCAAATGAAATTCTAAAAAAGATTCCCAAACCACAAGATATAAATGAAGCTGAAGAACAGTTACAACAATCGTGGTCAAATGCATTATTAAGCCATCTTCAAGAGGCACGAGCTGGTACTACAAGCACACCTAGTACTAGTGCTACTACTACGAGTAGTACCTACTACTATACCAGGTTTAAAGCGCAAAAGAGGAAAATGTTTCAATGTACCAGCAGACAAAAGTATAATGCCAGATGACATTCGTCGTGGAGGAAAGTCAGACTCAGATAAAGAAAATTCTACAGAAAACCTATTCAATATTTCCGATAGTGACGAAGAAGTGAAGAAAACCCACAGTTTGGACAGAGACGAAGAAATGAATGACGAACTTATTGCTTCCACCTGTCAAGAGTTCACTGAAAATGTAGAGCAGCAACAGGAATTGAAAGAAAACGACTTTGTGTTAGTAAAATATCCTACTGAGAAAATAATGCGGCTTTATGTTGGCAGAATTGTGAACATTGTTAATGAAGAAGTTGATATTAACTTTTTGCGGAAGAAATCATCAGCAAAACAAAACTATTTTATATTCCCTGATGTCAAAGATGAAGATAGTGTTTTAAAAGTAAAAACTACAAGGCAAAAGCATTCGCAGAGATAGATTCATTTTTTCAAAAATTATGGACCGTAACGATATCGAATCAACTATATATAAATATACTCTATACACCTTCCTGCTTAAATAGTTAAGGAGATAAAATGTTATTTTTGTTGTAGTAAAACTTTAACTTGCTACGGGTAATCCCAGTTACCATAGGTATAACAACAGCTTGTTTAATTAGATATAAAAATGTCATGTCCTATGTATTATGAACTGTTCTTGTTCCCAGAAGCATTAAAGCATTTCACCAATTAATCATATTTTCGTGATCCTCAATATGGTAGCAGAGCGTGGTCGGTGAATGCACTAGTAAATGCTGGTGATTTTCGGTCGAGCTTTCGTCGTGGATTCTTGTTTTGCACTTGGGTTTTAAATGGATTAAAACGATGGAATTTCATGGCGTGGAAAAGCTCCGTGGTGCCGAAAACTGGTGCATATGGAAATTCGCAGTAAGAAACTTGCTGCGTGGTATTGAAGGTGCTTATGAAGTATGTATCGGTGACATAAAGAAACCGGCAGGTTTGGCCGGTGTCGAGTCAACAGAAGACCGAAGTGCATACGAGACAAATCTAAAACTATGGGACAAGGCAGACCGGGCGGCCAGTCAGGTCATTGTAAGGACATTGGAGGCTAAAGTAATGGCATTGCTTGTTACTTGTGAATCTGCTAGAGACATGTGGGTCAAATTACATTCTGTTTTTGAGCAACAAACTAAACAGGCTGCTCATAATGTACAGTCAGAATTTTTCGGATTTAGTATGAATGCTACCGACGACATGGTGACGCATATAGCTAAGTTTGAAGGGCTAGTTTTACGCATGCAGCAGCTCAATGTTCAACCGGACGAGTCGTCGCTGATGGTAAAACTTCTCGATACATTACCAGATGAATATGAAAGCCTTCGACAAGCCTGGTGGGCTAGATCGGAGACCCAACAAACTCTGGAAAATTTAGTTCAAGTTTTGATGTCTGATGAGAAACGTCGCCAACAACGTACTGTAAAACAGGATGAACTTATCGCACTGACGGCTGCCAAAAGTAGAAATAAAGGAAAAGACATGACGACCCGTGGTATGTTCAACAACAGTTGTAGAGATCAGTCAAAGAAGTTTGAGAAGAGGAAAGACAAGTCAAATTTCAAATGTTACCATTGTGGTGGCTACGGCCACGTACGAAGAAACTGTTACAGCTTTAAACAGAAAAGTACATCGAACAGTGGTGGTGGCGGAAGAGATGGCGGTGATCAGGCGTTTGTAACTGAAGCGGTGAATGCTGAACTGACCAACGATGCCTGGATTGTTGACTCAGGTGCGACCAACCATATGACTCATCGTTGTGACTGGTTTTCAACATACGAAGAGTTCCCGGTACCGATTAAAATAAAAATTGGTGATCATTCTACGATGAACGCCTTGGGACGAGGAACTATTAATTTTGAAGCGGCAGTTGACGGAAAATGGCACAACTGTCACATGGAAAGCGCCTTGTATGTTCCCAAAGTAAGGCGAAACTTGTTTTCAGAAATTTCTGCACTTGATAAAGGTATGGTGTGTCGTTCATCCAAGAGCGGGTGTAAATTTTTGAAAAATGGACTTGTTAAGGCATGTGGCATACGCGTTGGAAAAATGTTTAAAATGTACATTCGTGTAAAACAACCGGAACTTTCGCACATGAGTGAAGCAAATGTTTCGTCACATAAAGACAGTTTGCAGATATGGCATGAGCGCTTAGGGCACCAAGATAAGCGTAACGTTCATAAAATTCTTAAGCAACATGGAATTGATGTTGTTATTGATAATAAATTTTGCGGAGCCTGTGTCGAGGGGAAGCAGCATCGAAATAGTTTTAAGTCACGTAAACAGCACGAGACGAAATCGGGAGTAGTTATCCATGCAGATTTGTGTGGTCCCATGGAGTGTTCGTCGCTGGGTGGAGTGAAATATTTGGTATGTTTCACTTGTGACTTTTCCAGATACCGTATGGTTTATTTTCTGAAAGAAAAATCTGAGACTGTTGATAAAGTAGCCGAAATGCTGAAAATCGTCGAAACTAATTGCGGACGGTCGGTAAAAATTTTGCAGTGCGATGGCGGTCGTGAATTCGATAATGGTGAAGTCCGAAAACTTTTAAAATTAACTGGTACACAGTTAGTTATTACAAATCCGTACACACGTCAACAAAACGGCTGTGCCGAACGTACAAATCGAACGGTGGTTGAACTTGCGAGAACAATGATTCTGGCCAAAAATTTACCAAAATATTTGTGGGCCGAAGCGGTTAATACTACTGTTTACATTTTAAATCGAACAGGATCGAGTTGTGTAGACGGAAAGACGCCGTATGAACTTTTCACTGGAAAGACTGCGCATTTAAATACATTTCATGTCTTTGGTAATGACTGTTACGTGCATCTACCACATGAAAGACGGAAGAAGTGGGATGCAAAGGGGAAGCTTGGTGTATTTGTGGGCTACTCAGATGGTATGGATGGTTTTCGTATCTGGATAAAATCAGAAAATCGGGTGGTAAGAAGTAAAAGTGTTGTTTTTACACCCGAAGCTCCAGGAAAAACGCTGGAATTATTTACAACCCAAATAAACGACGATAATCATTCAGAAGAGGTAGAAGATGAGCCTGAGCCTGACAGCTCTTTTGAAGATAAACCTGTCCCAGGTTTGACTGATGTAACTGAAAGACTTGACAAGACCAGAACGTTGAGAGATCGAGCAGCTATACAACCCCCAAATCGTTTAATTGAAACAATGTTGGCTGAAGTGGACGAACCAAAAAGTAATGCTGACGCAGTTGAGTCGGCGGAGCAAGTGCATTGGAATGCGGCCATGAAAGAGGAAATGGAGGCACTGGAGGAAAATTCAACCTGGACCTTGGTCGAATTACCAGTGGGTCGCAGAGCTATTTCTAATCGCTGGGTGTACCGCATAAAAAGGACTGCTGACGATGAAGTAGATCAATGTAAAGCCCGACTTGTTGTCCGGGGTTTTAGTAAACGTGAGGGGATTGATTACATCGAAACGTTCAGTCCTGTAGCTCGTTTCGATACTATACGAATAGCTCTGAGCATTGCAGCTAATGAAAGTCTACAGTTAGCGCAATTCGATGTCAAGACAGCCTTTCTCAATGGTATTATCGATAAAGAAATATATATGGAACAACCAGAGGGATTTCACGACGGAACCAATCGTGTCTGTAAACTTTGCAAGAGCGTGTATGGATTGAAGCTGTCACAAAGATGTTGGAAGAAACGCTTCAAGGAAGTGTTGTTCACTTTTGGACTTCGTGGAAGTGCAGCGTACCCGTTTCTATTTTACCAAACTTCTAATCAGAATAAGTTAATAGCAGTATTGTACGTAAAGGGCACCGTTTTAAGGATGTATCCTCGGAAAATTGTTGTGCTGGAAGATCGTAGCGATGCTGACTATGCTAGCAACCCAATCTCTCTGTGTTCCGTGAGTGGAATGGTCTTCAAGTTCAGAGGTGATGGAGCCATTACTTGGATAAGCAGACGGCAACAGTGTGTCTCATTATCTACGACGGAGGTGGAGTATGTAATGGCTAGTGAGGCAGCAAAAGATGCCATCTGGTTGGATTGGCTCTTTTAAGAAATTGCGCCTTTGGCTAGTGTGCCAATGATCCTTGTGGATAATGCGAGTGCTATAAGATTAGCTCAAAATCCTGAGTTTCACAAGCGGTCTAAGCATATTGATGTCCGTTTTCATTTTGTGCGTGAAAAAGTTCAAGAAGGCAAACTGATGATTGAACATGTGTCGAGCGCTGGCCAGGTTGCGGATATTTTAACGAAACCGCTCCCTAGAGTGAAATTCGAATTTTTACGTTCTAAATTAGGAATGTAAGAGTTGTTAAAGTTTTAGGGGAAGTGTTGTAGTAAAACTTTAACTTGCTACGGGTAATCCCAGTTACCATAGGTATAACAACAGCTTGTTTAATTAGATATAAAAATGTCATGTCCTATGTATTATGAACTGTTCTTGTTCCCAGAAGCATTAAAGCATTTCACCAATTAATCATATTTTCGTGATCCTCAATAATTTTATTTTGTATTTTATATAAAAATATACTTTTTACGAAGTTTTTCCTCTAATTATTGTTGTAAAACAGTTTTTTTTTGTTTTAATGTGATCGAATTTACCCCCTACTATGGAGGAACTTCGATCACACTTCAATAAATAAAAAATATGTAAAAAAAATCACAGAGGTTTAATTTTTTGTGAGTATGTAGATGAAACATCAATTATTATATATTAATTTTTGCTTTAATTTTGGACAGCAATTTAGAGAAATATTACAAAAAAACTACAAATTTTGATCGAATTAGCCCCGGTTGACGGTAGGATTTTAACATAATTTAATATATCTGAAATGAAAAAGGAAATGAATGGCAAATGCTTTTTCGAAATATACTATTTAACACAGAGGGTATTAGACATATAATAATAAAGCTTCTATAGTGTGTTGGACTGTGAAATAATATAAGCTAGATCACTAAGGAGATTTTTATTGATTAGAATGTAAAAGTTTGATAACAAAAATGATGTAATACAATATGTAGAGTTCGAAATTATAAAATAAACCCCTTATAAAAGTTTTTAAAAGATATTTGGTACATAAAAGGGTTAAAATTTAAAATAAAATTGGCGTGGTGTTAAAGAATAAAAAGTACAATTTTAAAAGGATAGAAGATGTGCAGACTATATGGATGAAGATAAAGAATGTGGCGAGAATACCAAAGTAATACAGTTATTATCTACAAAAACAAATAAAAGGAAGGGAATGTTGAATTGAGTTTACTGTAAAATTACATTGCGTCAACTGAATTGGATAACAAGGAATGGTTTACAAAGGAAGTGGTTTACATCGAGATCATTAGCAGAGTAAGCGTTTTGTGGGGTGGATTGGAGATTTTTTATCTGGAGGAATTTTGATTCGACAGGCTTGTTATTGAAATGACGTTTTGTGGCTTGCATCTGGTCGAGGTTATGCTACCGGGTTGTCGGTGGCTTGAAGACTTTGGTGAAACGACGTGGATGGTGGTTACTGCTGGTGTTGCTGCTGAGAAAGGTTGGAAGGTGCTTTGTCGTGTTTAAAGGACAAGAAAGTCTGAGGATTCAGGCGTGTTTTTGGCGGAATTTGTGCAGACGTTGTTGAAATTTGGGAGATCGTGGTGAGGTTGCTGGATGCATTGGGCTTAGTAGAGGAGAGTGTCGAGTCCAATAACAGGTAACAAAATACTTGTATTTAAATAAAAACTGAAAGAAAATAGAAAGAGCTAAGTGAGTTAATTTTAATTAAGGGAGTACTTACCATTTGATATGGTGGAATGACAAAATGTAACGAGAAAGTATTTGTATTGATTTTTCAAAACTGGTTTGAAGTGTCAGTTGACAAATGTACGAGTTGTCATAAAAAATAAGAAAATCAAATTTCAGAATATAAGCAATCTCGATTATAAAGTATCCGACCTGCTTTTCAATCAAGTGCTTCTACCGAAGCTAGCAAGTAAATAATTTTGATAATCCAGAATTAAATAGGGCAAATGAGTTAAATAAAATTAAATTTTAAAAAGAATTGATTAAGAATAAAATAAAGTAAAAGTTTAAGGGCCGGTTGCAGAAAGCAATGTTAAGTCTGGTGTTAGCTAAGATCGCGTCAAAGTGAACAAAATCGCATCAAATTTTGTTTACTAATGTATTAGATACCATAAGCATTTGAAATTTGATTCGTTATTGTTCACTTTGACGTCGCGTTAGCTAACACCAGACTTAACATTGCTTTCTGCAACCGGCCCTTAGTCAATTATAAAATAACAAAGGAGTTACAACATGTCAGAGTCAAACACAACATGAATGGCGCCCAAAGTGGAGCTATCATCTTAGCAGTATATACTCTTAGATCAATTCGATTTCTTTTCCTTCTTCAAGAAGCATTGATGTGGCATTGCTCATTAGTTTGGTTTTAGACACATTCTTAACGGAAAACCTACTTTCCCGTTCATTTACTTTTTCAATATCTCATTTGTCAACAAAACTACCAGATTCTAACGAATATGGTACCGTTATTACGTCTTTAGAAGTATTTGATTTTCAACATTTATTCATTCATTTATTTATTTATTTAGTTACTCCCAACATTTTAGAATACATAATTTTTAGAAATTAATTTAAAGCCAAAGAAGGCAAGCTTGAGTGTGGCAGAAGAACTTAAATTATCATGCTGCCTCCACATCTACGACGCTCCTACATAGAGATGGCAAAAAAAGTAACTGTATTAAACAATATTTGACTTGGGTAATATATATGCATGAGAATCGCAAATGCAGCAGGCAAAAACTAAATATACTATGGGAGCCATGTATAGTAATAAACAACAATAATTAAGCAGTATTACTAGCAGTAGACTTCGGACAGGTAAGTATAAAAATTTATCGGCTTACTCAGAACCCATTTTTAATTTTGATTTTAAAGGAAGTAAGACTTCTACACAAAGTTTTATTTCAGTGGGAATAATGTTATACAATTTAATACTTAAATAACTGGAATTTTTCGAGAGGGAGATTTAGTCTTTTTGGGAATAACTACAGCTGAAGCAGCCTTACCTCTCGTCAAATAATTATGAGGAAATTTATCAAAGGTCAGCAAAGGTAGCCAGCGTAATAATTGCCTTGAAGACAAAAGTGTAAGATAGGGAAAACTAAAGCTAGGGATCTTAGTGGACTTTATAAATTGAAGTAAGACTGTGTAAGAGGTTTTCGTGAATATTTAGAGAGCAATAGCAAAACGCCTGTGGCTTTGCAGTCGTTAGTAGCTGCAATTAAAATTGTTGTCTCGTCAGCGGAATTCGAGAGGATCTCGATGTCACGAATATTATACACACTGACTTGAGAAACCATCTTAGTTATAAGAGTGTGTTTCCATTGCAGTTGCGGACTATATACGAGACGGAATCTGCCTGTCAAGCAGTACGGCCGGCCTCGGAAATTCCGGCTGGGGGTGCAGGTACTTCTGCAGGTAGATTCTTTGGGGTTTTGTGAAGTGGTATAATATCGCCTGGGGATCATATAGAAACTTCGTGTTTACTGAGAGGGAGTTTCGACGCCATGTAAGTCGATATTTTGCTTAATTACGGCAGTGATTGCAACCAAATACCTTTTTTTTCCTTAAATAATGGCTGCCCACGTTGTAATTCGTTATGGGGCCCTGCTTAGGGGTTGGCGGCGACTGATGGGCTTCAGGACGGACCACCAGGTGCTTATTCGGCTTAGAATACGACCCGGCCACCAAAGGGGGTAGAGCAGTAGTAGGGGTCGAATTTGTCACCAATAGCGGTTAGATAAAGAAGTGAGTTTCTGCAGATCTGAGTGCAGGACATTTCGTTACCTATAGTAGCTAGACGAAGAAACGGCTTCGGACTTTCAGGAAGGGTACACGCTTCGGCAATGGCGGCGGCTTTGGACTGGGAGATCTTGGTCCAGGTCTGCTTTGTCTGAAGGTTTTGGTTCCTAAGTCCCTAAGATTTGCTTAGCTTCATATGAATACTAACTTGCATTGCTTTTCCAACAAGGTTAACCACCTTTCTGTAGGTTCCTTCTGGTTCGCATGGGCCTCCAGGTGTCCTCTGGCGATGCCTGTACAGCTGGAATGGGGTTCCATGGTTGTCCTCGCCGTCGGCAAACTTGCAGCTCCAGGCGTCAAAACGGGAACCCAGCTACTCCTAGTTGTATCCTAAAGGTTTATGGACTTCCTTTTTACTTTTGTTCAATTACGACCCATTTGCCACGCATGTATTCACTCAATACAACAAAAAATCAACACTTTTACTAGAAAAATTCTATCTATTTTCCCCAATTTGGGAAGTACAAGCGTTTTGATTCCCTTCTGGGGACCATTTCTTTTAGATTCTACTCTTTTCAACAACCTTCTTTTGTAAATATCTCCAAGGCAACCAACTCAATTATTTCATATACAAATATGATACATCACATTATCTAATTTATATGTATACTTCATCAATATTATACGCACAATTCACTTTTTAAGAGTTAAATGTTTTAATTATTTCATTCATATTAATAACAATCAGTTGGTTTAAGCGCGGTTTATCGATGCCATGATGTTAATTTGGAATTATTACCAAAATGTGAACAACCTGTTGAAGTTTTATTGGGTACATTACTATAAACATTTTAAAACAAGATAGAATTACCGAAAATTATTTAAACACAATGTCAGAATTTAGTTATATTTCCGTAATAAATGCAGTGACAAGATAATTTGGAGGTAGTCGATCTTGCTTAGATCACATTTTTGTAAAATCAAAAAAGCCTATTAGTGATTACACTGGTGTCACCGATCATTATACAACTATTTTTGGGTTAAAACAAAAAACCAAATTGATGACTGATGTCGATAAACCTCGTAATAAGATTACTGTTTTTAATAAAGAAAATTTTGTAAAAGAAATTTTAGAGGCTGTGTGGGACGGGATCGGGGAGCAAGATGTAGATAATGCTCTGAGGTTGTTTGTTGATACGCTTCAGGAAGCTCAAGAACGATGCACTTCTATTAAAACCATCAACTCCAAAAATCGGAAAAGGAAAGAGTGGATCACTGCAGGTTTGATTAATTCAATTAATTATTGAGATACTCGTAAAGTGAAAATCGGAAGGACCCAACAAATCTCGAGTTGCATAAATATTATAAACACTACCGGAATGTTCTTACAACTCTTAGAATAGCAAAGTCAAATGACTATAAACATAGGCTAATAATTCCTTAGACCTCTAACCTAAATGCAAGGCCGGTCACGGCAAAGATATTGTAAGAATCATATAGTAGATGGCGCTGGATGCTTGTTTCTCTAGTTACTGTAGTGCACCACCCGCTACACATTCAAAAGAAAACTAAGCACCACTTATCTGGGAAGCTTTGACCCTTGTTATCTTTTATAACAGGTAGAGAGATATTAGTCACCGCTCATTACGGCCGGCGTCGCAAATACTTTTTCGACGACTGACATCGAAAGTGAATTTTTCTGTCATTTGACAACAGAAAGTTGACATTCGCCGCTGAGCGTGAGTTTTCATCACTTTGCCGCTCGCCGAGCGTTTTGGGTTTCCGCTTAAGCAAAATAGGTAGGCACGTCCGAATGCTTCTTTGACAACGCCCGTCATTTGTTTAAGTAACCGCGTCACATGGCATAAACTACGCGAGTAATTTTAACTTAATAAAGTCAAATACGATATTTTCCTTTAATAATATGCTCAGTCGTCATAAATAGTATGTATGTTTCGAGATAAAAGTGCGCTTGCCGCTTTTGCATGATTGCTGGTTTCGGCTACGCCTCAACCAGCAATATTCATGCGCAAGCGGCAAGAATGCACTTTCAGCTCTTAACATACAATATACTATTTACCTGTTGTAGAAACTGTGCTCAACTAGAAAATATGACTAAGAATACCAAAACTAAATAAACATTTACAAATATTATATTTATTTATATACCTATATACATATTTATTGTATATAAAGTAATACTACAGAAGTAAATATATGAGCTAAAAAAAAGTTTAGTTTTACAAATATTTCATTCGTGATGTATTTTACGATTTTTTGAATTAGCTTGAAACCTATTTGTATGTTAACGAATAAATGTGGATTGCTTTTGTAAGGGCACCAACAAACTATATTGAATTATAAACTTGCTATGTTCTTCGCATGATTGAATAGACGCCAGAAATGTAGGCATCAGGTTGTTTACATGGTTTTCGGCAATCTTACATAAATTGATTAATACTGCTTGCTGGCTTTTCATGTTCGGATAAAATTGTGAAAATATCCTTAAAGTTAATTGCACCACATCGTTTGTCATATTATTTGGTGGGCATAGTTTTCCAAAAACGGATATGTTACAGCGATAAGCTTTTTGCTTAATTAGTTCTGTGTCGGATCTTTTGGTTGTTCGTTTTTCAAGAAGTTGTTTGGGATTTGATACACTTTTCAGTTCTCTTTCACATATACTACATTTAAATTTGTGAAGACACTTTCGCAATATAAATCCTGCTGTGTATCTCACGGCGCAATCTTCTAACGTTGCATTTTTGTAGTAGTATTCTTCATTTCTTCAGTGCTGCTACCAATTTGATAGCCATGTTCGTAAACACTTTTAGTAGTTGTCGCAACTGCAGAAGATGGTGTGACTGGAGATGCGTATCACGTAAATTAAAAATAAATTGTTGCTCATCATCTTCACAATTAGACTTCATCGAAATCTTTTTTAAATTTGCGCAAAACATGCCGAAAAGAGAGCCTAAAACTTTTGGCAGTTGGGTTATCATTATTACCACCCTTTTGGCGGAATACGGCAAATGTATTTTCTAACACATCTTGCTTTAGGCGCATTGTTAATATTGTGTTTTTTTTAAATCTTTGAGCAACATTAAGCAAGCGGCAATGGATTGCGTTAATCCCTTAAAACAAGGGGGAATTTTATCCGCGGCGGTTTTGAGATGCGAAACTTCCTGTAAGGCCTTTTCTAATATTATTTTGATGTGAATATTTTTATCTGAAAGCGGTACTCGATTTAGATTTTTTGCACGCAAATTGGAGCTGTTCAACGCATCCCATAAATCTTTACGAATTTTGTAAAATCAGCTGTTGCGTCATATGACGATGATAACTGTCCCATAGATATTCCTGTCCGAATGGCAGTAGTCATGGAATCGCTGAATACAAAGTGCGGAATATCGTAAAAAAAGTAAATTTTTTCGTTCTCAGTTTCTAAAACTGGATCAGTCCACAATCTCTGGTTTTCAAAGCTCAAAAATTGAAAAACGACCTCAAGAAAAACTATTGGAATGCAGGCGCGTGGGCCAAATTGAGAACAATATAACTGTAAATTGCCAAAAACTGTCAAAGATGTATAGATTGCCTAACCATTCAGGGGAAAATGTATTTAATAAATACTTATAAGTAGAAATTAGCTATTTCGAATATTGCATGCACAACTACAAACTCAGCGTAACAAACCGTATTCCTTCTCAAAACGTTGCTGATACAGAAGCGGACAAAATATTTTAAAACCATCTAATACATATAACACTTCCATTTGTGATTTGGTCGCGAGTATATCGTTGCCTTCTTGCTGTGTAAGTTTTCGTAGCTACCGAGGATGACAGCTTGGCTGTCGAAATACGTACTTGGCAGTTGTTTAGTACTTGAGTGGTGAGAGATTTTAACGTATTTGTGATATCTAATACATAATCGAAGGAAAAAGTTCCAAAAAACAAGAAAAACAAAACTGAATGTTGCCCCGGGCAATTCCAATCATTCAAAAAAAGGGGGAGACCCAAAAAAAACTTAATTCCAGATAATGCTTGTAGCCTTGCATCATCAGGTCATAGTGATCTATGTTTCAGTGACTCTGAAGTGTCAATCGAAATCCTTAGAATTCTTCTCAAGCTCCTTGCAGTGTAGTGAAGGGGATTACATGGAAAAGGGAATAAAGTTTTGAAAGCTGCCAGAAAAACCAGACCGTTTGGTTTATAAGTGGAGTGAAGTTAAAAAGATTATTACGCACCACTGTCACATGACTGATATCATCCAATGAGAACCATGTATTTTTTGAAAATCGGCCAATCCCGAACTGATTACCTGATAAGCTACCTAGGGAAATTAATCAACCGATAAGCTCCCTAGTCCTAATTATCGACCCCGTAGATGGTGTCATAATTAGAAATAGAAATGCAAGAAACAATTTGAGTTTTTTGGGATTATTAGATCAATTTTAAATCATAATTCGTATACGGGTTTTGTGGAATAATCTGCAAAATACCCCTCTTGCATACCGAATTGATTCTAATTTTGTCTCGTGCACTCGACAAAATTATTTGGCATGCACTAGGGATATTACTATTGAAAATTAAGCCTTGTACACAAATTTCAAAGAGGTTTTTTAAAGTGCAAGAGCTTGACAAGTTTGTATAATTATATTTTTGATATCTAATGTTTAGTATTTCATATCACCCTTTATACCATTTTTACAGATTCTTGCTTTATTTTTCTAATTTGTTAATTTGTGAAAAAAAATTGTATAAATAAATGCATTTTTTATATCTAATATTTAATTTAAAGTTTTACAGCATTATTTTCAGAGATTCTTACTTTAGTTTCATAATAATTTGTTATTTTGTAAACTGATTTGCAATCATATTATTCATTAATGACAATCTAGGTGTTACTTTAACCCAATAGCAGCAATTGTCCTGTTATAAGGGAAAACAAGCCAAAGTTACCCTAACTGGGATTAACCTAAGTACTTGTAACTATTGGAAGTTTAGAAATTGGTTTATTTGCACACTCAACTACAATACACAGGAGATACAATACAGAATACATAGGAAATACAACGTATACTTAAGATTACAGTACAATAAAGCTATTGTATCATTTGCATGCAATTTTCGGACCAGTGTACAGAGTGAGCACCTAAGTGCTTTAACACTTGTGTTGTGCTGTGAATATTGCCAACAGAAGTTGCTAAATACCTATATGTCCCCTACACATATTCAAAATTTTACCTTATTTGCTCACAAAAAAAACTAAATTATTATTTTTGAAGAAATTGATTTCTGAAATCGATATGTAATTAAAATTTCTTCCCTGATATGAGTTAACCAGAAATAAATTAATTATAAGCTTGTATATTCCTGTGTGTTATGTATTTCAAACTGTAAGGTTCGCTTGTGTGAAATTTCATATTTGTGCTGTACTTTATATACAAACACCACAGGATTAAGGTATTTCACCTGTGTGAGTTTGCACATGTAAAACTAAATAATCTTTTCTGAATGTTCTATATTCACAAACAGAACAAGAATAAGGTTGTTCACCTGTATGACTTTTCATATTATGTCTAGCCAAACTGTTTTTGTGCGCTGTTGTAAATTCACAAACAGAACAAGAATACGGTTTTTCGCCCGTATGAGTTTTCATATGTCTAACTAAATGATGGGGGTGTGCCGCTCTATATTTACAAACAGTGCAGGAATAAGGTTTTTCGCCTGTATGAGTTTTCATGTGTCGAACTAAATGCTGGTTTACTGTCGTTCTGTATTTACAAACAGAACAATAAAAGTGTTTTTCGCCTGTATGAGTTTTCATATGCGTAACTAAATTATGTTTGTATACTGTTGTATATTTACAAACAGAACAGCAAAGAGGTTTTTCACCTGTATGCGATATCATAATATGTTCAAATAAACTACGTTTTTCTGCTGTTGTATATTTACAAACGGAACAAGAAAAGACTTTATCGCCTGTATGAGATTTCATATGTGCGATTAAACAATGTTTGTATACCGTTGAATATTTACAAACAGAACAACAAAATGGTTTTTCGTCAGTATGGCATTTCATAACATGTTTGACTAAATTAGTTTTGTATAATGTTTTATATTTACAAACAGAACAACAAAAGGGTTTATCGCCTGTATGAGATTTCATATGTTTAGCTAAGTAAGATTTTTGTGCAGAACTGTATTTACAAACAGTACAGGAATAAGGTTTTTCGCATGTATGAGTTTTCATATGTTGCACTAATATATTTTTGCGGGAAGTTTTATATTCACAAACAAAACAAGAAAAAGGTTTTTCGCCTGTGTGTACTTTGATATGTTGAACTAAATGATGTTTTGATGCTGTTCTAAAATTACAAACAGTACAGGAATAAGGTTTTTCACCTGTATGAGATCTTATATGTATGACTAAACTTCTTTTTTGTACTGTTTTATAGTCACAAACAGAACAACAAAAGGGTTTTTCACTTGTGTGAGTTTTCACATGTTGAAGTAAATTACTTCTGCGGGCAGTTTTATATTCACAAACAGAACAAGAATAAGGTTTCTCACGAGCATGAGCTTTCATATGTTTAGTTAAATTATGTTTTTCTGCCGTACTATAATTACAAACCGTACAGGAATAAGGCTTTTCGCCCGAATGAGATTTTATATGTGTGATTAAACTTCTTTTATATAGCGTTTTATAGTTACAAACAGAACAACAAAAGGGTTTTTCACCTGTATGCGTTTTTATATGTTGAACTAAATGATATCTTTGTGCCGCTTTATATTCACAAACCGAACAAGAAAAAGGCTTTTCGCCCAAATGAGATTTCATATGTGTGACTAAATTCTTTTTGTATGCAGTTCTAAATTCACAAAAAGAACAAGAATAAGGTTTTTTGTCTGTACGAGGTTTCATTTGTATAACCAAACCTCGTGTTGTTGAATTTTGAACCACATAGTTTTGATCTTTAGCTTCAAATTCACATTTAATATCAATTTCAGAATTATCACAGATGTCTCGACTACTTTCAATGATTTCTTCTTTGAAATCTAATTTCTTAATATTTTCTTTGTCATCGACGTCTCTAAATTGAGGCAATGAAGCTACTGTTAAACTATCAATATTTTTATCTGCCGTTTCTTGATTAGTGGTCATCATGGCTAGTTTGACGTTGCTTCGAAAGATACTTTCATGCTTAATAATACAAAATTACAGCAACAGAGATTGCCACAGCTGGAACCAGTAGGCACTATGAGAAGTAATCGACGTATTGGCAAATTACAGATAATTATGTACATTTATATACTGTTAGATGAGAAAATCCGGATTTCATCTAAAACAAAAATTTTAAATTGAAATATTGCGTTAAAAACAAAATCACTGCACGTACCAATCTACCGTTTAAAATAGCTCTTAAAGAGTCGGATGTTATTCCTCATTTGTACTGTTCCTGTGCACGGTGGTCTATTTGGTAAATGTAGTGACCGTTTTGCTTCTAACGTTGGCCGATTTCAATTTCTTTTTAAATAAATCAAAAAACCTCTTACTCCAATAACAAAATAGTGGCCCTTTAAACCATCTGTAAAGTAAAGAATACTTTATAACTATTCGTGTGAACACGCACGACACTTAACCTTTGTTTCAAAATGTTTTGTAGGAATTGACAGGTAAGTGTAAGCACTAAACATAGCGATTTCGAACGTTGACGTTGCCAGAGAGTGTGCGAAGCAAAAAACACGAATTGGTTAATTAATCACATTTGTTCTTTATTTGATGAAACGCAAAAACACTTTCAGATATATCAACTCAATTCTGCGCTATGAAATGTCAAGGAATGCCAAGGAAAAGACATAAAATGGCCGACTCCGGTAGCGTATCAAAATCAGTGGCGGTGGCGGTGTTGGAAATTCCTTATATTTCAATTAAATAAATGTTTTGTATAAGTGAATAGATGACTAAATAAGATATCAAACAATGTCGTAGGTATCAATAATAAATTATAAATATTATTTGCAGATAGTGCTCCCACGAATAATAATAAATCTACAGAACTTAAAGTCATCGCGAATCTAATAAAACAGTAGTTCCATGATATAAATACAAGGGTATGCTCGAGCGCAGCTTTTCTCAACGACCAATGAGAAAGCGTGAACCAGACTACGTCATCAATAGGTGGCAATTTGAAAGTTACGTTTTAAAAGTCGTATTTTGCATTTGTAGTGGGTCAAGTTAATGGTGAAATGGAGGGAAATCGTACGCAATTGTAATAAATGCTATTTTTCGTGTGAATAATACGCGATTTTATTGATTCTCTTAAATTATATAACTCATTTCCGCACACAGGAGAAAAACCTTATAGTTGTTCTAACGCGATTTAGTTGGACATGCAAAAATCCACACAGGAGAGAAACCGTATAAATGAGGTTAGGGTTATCGACGTGCAATGCGTGCGACCATCGTCCAACATGCCGAAGCCCTCCTGATATACCCGAGACCATGATAATCATGCCCGAGACCTTACGAATGTGACGTCATGTGGTTCACGTGCGCAGTGGGTTACCGTCTCTCGAGCATACCCTTGTATTTATATCATGAGTAGTTCTATAAAGCCTGCTTTACATTTAAGCAAGACCAGTGCAATGCAAGATGAAGAATTGCATGTAAAAATTCATTTTGCTTGTCACTTTCTATTTGTGCAATTCATGTAAGTACATATAAGACGTTTGTAAACAAGAGTACTAAATAATGGTAGGTTCTTCCGGGTTATGCCGTGGTCGTCGATTTGAACTTGACGTTTCGCTGCTCATGCTGTCAGCTTCTTCAGAAGTTTTCTAAAGACTGATGTTTGTGTCTTTTGCTCATGTAGATCTAGTATCAAAGAGCATATAATGAGAAGAGACGCAGGCTTATGGCTGTAAACGTATTGCTTGTTAATTGGGTTGCATACCACTTTTCTCGAATTAAAATGTGGAGAAAGCAAACGTTCTTTGGGGTTTTCTACCTGAAACCGGCGGCAAAAACCCTCAACTGACTCGAGCGCGAAGATAAATTACCCATGTTGCCAGATTTGTTTGTCGCATTGTAAGAAGGTCGTACGGACCAGCAAACTACAAGGCCTTTTACAATCCAGATATTCGAATTTGTTAAAATCCGGAAAGGCATTTTTCCGAAATTAAGTAAGATTTCAATGAGCTCGCCAATGCGCGTGCAAAATTCTTCGTTGTTGTAAAAAGCGTGTTTTAACAAGAACGATTTTATTGTTATTTTAAATTTATTAATCGGTATCATTCGAATATCCGGAGGTAATAAATTAAAAAACTTCGGTGCATGGTATAATGGCCCGTTTCGGCTTTTATTGAGGCGCAGGTAATCAACGCAGATATTATTTTTATGTATGCTTGAATTTGGGGCAACCGCCGACGGAAATTCTAATCTAGCCGTGTTAATGAATTTCAGTTACAAAAATTCTGTAAATGTTCTTTTACAGTTGTCTAAATAAGGAGATTTTTAGAACATGTAATTGGACAAAGACAAGTCTCTTTATTTGGACAACTGTAAAAGAACATTTACGGATTTTTGTAACAGCAATTCATTAACAGGGCTAAATTAAAGTTTCTAGAAGCCATTTAAATAGATATTAATTAGAATGGAAAAATATTCCACTTAAAAAACGCCTTGCATGGAAAACCTAAAAATTATGCAAACATACTACTTTTCGGTAAATCATAAAAAATCTAAAGAAGTAATTAACATTTTATATTATTTTTCCCAATTATAAATCTTTAAAGTGTTCACATAAAAAAATGAATTTTAATATTACACCTTTGTATGTGAAATTTTGAAAATATTTAAAAAAATTAAAAATTACTTTTTAGCTAAAGTTAAAAAATAGGTGTTTTCTGGCTTTGAGATTGTTCAGTTAGCTAAAAATAACACACTCTAAAAAAATCTCAGAGTTTATTATTTACCGAAAAGTATTATGTTTGCATAATTTTTACGTTTTTTATGCAATGCGCTTTTTAGGAGAAATATTTTTCAATTCTAATTAATATATATTTAAATGGCTTCAAGAAACTATAATCTACCACTGTTAATGAATTACTGTTACAAAAATCCTGTAAATTTGGATTTGGATGTTGATTCTAAACAACTTTTCTTAATAACTTTCTGTCGTATTTGTTACATAAAAGGTACACTAATCTACAGAAAAATATGTTGAAAATTCGTCTTTAACCAAAGAGGGCTGAACCTCAAGAAGTGAAAAATTAAATCCAGAATTTTTTACATTTTACAAGAGTCGTTTCACCTATCCGGGGAGACACTGTATATGAATTGTATTCGAAGAAATAAAACACAGGTTTTATGTTTCAAATATCAAATAACAATCTTTATTTATTTTGTTGTTTGCAACCTAGCAATGTGTAACCAGATTACATGTAGGTAAACCCCCCAAGATATTTGATTTAGTTACATGGGGTTGTTTTAGAGAATTTTTTTTTTCAAAAATTTAAAGTAAAAACTTGCCAATTTTATTTACAATATAATTTATTTACTAAAAATATTAGCACTTGCTCCAAATTAATTTGGTTATTATTCAGTAATTGATGGAATTGTTCACAAAACGTAACCCGAACTTCTAAATCTCATGGTAGTAATTGGTGCACGACTTCTTGAACTTTGTAAGGATAGCATTTTAAATCCTTTAAAATACGGCGAAGAGTTCTGTTTGATAGACCTAACTTGATGAATTTAATCAAGTTGCCCAACTTGATGAATTTAATCAAATTAGGGATTAGGTAAATCTGTATTAGTGTGAAAATGAATATTTTAAAATTTGAAACAGTTTTAACAATTTAAATAGGGTCAGTCATCCTGCCGGACCCTGTACAAGGTCCACCCACTATGTGAGGTTGGAATATATTTCTAAAACTATTAGACTTACACAAAGATCACTTATATAGATTATTCAACACTATAATGAACGAACCAATAAAAATTGTTCAATTTGTCAGAAACGGCCAATCAAAATTGACTATCTTTGAAAACACCTAATGTCGCAGTGTTTTCACGCAAGCCCGATTCGTATTAATGATTTCAATTTAGTGAGTAGCCTTTGACGGACATTTCACCAAAACGCCAAAATGAAGTTTGCAAATCATATTCGTTCTAAAAACTCATAATAATTATGTTGGAAGCTCCAGTATTGAATTAATAGTGGAAATCGTTAAAAATGTGTGCTGTCGAACACGGTAAAAGTCATCTACCAATATTGTTGAATAATCTTTCCAAATATCACCCAAGGCAACATTTTTTAAGAGAAATTTTTTCGTCAGCATGCAAATTATTGCAAATTTCTCTCAACAAAAACTGCTCAAATTCCACTCGACCTGCGGTATCGCGAAATTTTTAACGCAGTTTTGGTTTCGAGAAATTTAAACGCAATATTTTGCATATGAACGAAAAAAATTCTCAAAAAAATTTCACTTTGTGTGGTATTACTTTTGAAAATACTGTCTATCATTAATTATTGTACAATAGCACTCACCTGTAATAAAATAAGGTCTTCTTCCGAACCAGAATAGCGTGACGGTGAGAGATGTTCTTCAATTGGCAATTTCCCTCGGTTTGTGGTGTTCGTATACACTTTCGGAGCAATTTCTTTTTTTAACAAAATTTTCTCCGGCGACACAGGAACACATTGTTCAGTCAAGCCCTGAATACTGGTAACCTTATTTGTTTTGTAATGCAACGGAATTGCATCAAAAACTAATTTATTTTTTAATGAATTCATAAAATGGTGTTCACTAAAATGCACGGCACAAATTCGCTTTTCACGTAATTGTTCAGAAGAGAGTTTATAAAGATTCAGATTTCCACAATTAGTTAACCACTTCCCACGTCTGCAGGTATCTTTCGGAAAACGAAAGAAACTTAAATCGCAGTCTTGTTTGCGATTTCGCAAACAACCAAAATAGGCACATGTTAAAGGAGCCATTGAAAATTTATTATTATGACTTGCTTCGCACCAATTATTAAACTGAAGAATACTTAAAACACAATCTCAATACGTAAATACGTTGAATACAGGATTTAAATGCAGATCTTACTAAACTGTAAGGTACTGTACCATCAGCTAGCTTGTTCTGAACTAAACTAAAATAAAATTACTTGTCCTAATTTCCTAATTCATTTTGTTGTAAAGATCACATGTTTCTTTACCAACTATAAAGTTTGAAGTATTTATGGCTAACCCGAAAGCAAAGAACAGAGTACCTATTTTAGCCAGAAGTACAATTTGTCTCGGTTCTCGTATTTATTTATAGATATTGACCTACCCATTCTAGCGAGTTACAGCTAATAAATAAAGAACTACTTAATTTTTTCTTGTATTCGTAACACTTTTTTTATTAAAACATACCATTGGCCAACTTTTTGTATAACTGTTGTGGGAATAGTTATTTAACCAACAAGTGTGTTAACGAAGGCGATTAATAGTCGAAACTGTTTAAAGCACGAACGAGCGATGTGAGTGCCTTTAATAGTTGAGATTATTAATCGCCCATTAACAAACGAGTTGATTAAAAATTTTTTTCGTTGACCACAAAATATTTTTTGTGGTGAAAATTTTGATTAATACAACCAACCTTCATGCAAAATGTCATCAAAACGTCAAAATCACAAAAACAGTTAATTAATGAAAAAGAGTGTATTAATCAAAAACAGTGTATTAATGACATCTATTAATCCATCCTTTTTTAGGAATTAACAAGCGGTCAACGAAAATAGCTATTTACATTATTAGACTGGTAGCAACATTTTTATGGCCACGCCAATACTTTACAGGTTGAGCCCGTAGGGCGAGACCTGTATGTATGGCAAGGCCATAAAAATGCTACCGGTCGTGTATCGTATAAGATTTTTTAGGATACGAGTCCGGTAGATAAAATTTACCGGCCGGTACTTCTACTACTGGTCTAGGCCGGTAAATTTTATCTACCGGACTCGTTTGTAACTATGTAAACGCTAGTTACCAATGCAGTATCCTAAAAATTAATTATTCGCATTTTAATTTACAAAAACAGTAGACGTAGTTTTATTAAAGTTAGCAGTAAAATTTGAAGACAAATTTCGTTTTATGACTGTCAGTGTGAGCGTTGAAACTTATTCAAATAAAAAAAATTAAACAGTTATGTGTGCAACTAGTTTTGGAAGTCATACTTTTTTTCATGAATTTGCAGTGCGATTAACGCTAGAAAATGAGTGAAAAATAGTTGCTTTCATACGTGTCGGCGCCAGGGTTGAATCCAGGGGGGTGACCGGGGGGGAAATTCCCCCCCGGGCAGTAGAAGATTCCGCCCCGGAAACATTACCACTTCATATTCATGTTTTTTTAATCTATAAAAGAATGGCTGGATTGCGCGGGAATAGGTAAAAATACCCCCCAGATGCTTCATTCCCCCCCCCCCCCCCCCGGAGTAATCAGTCTGAATTCAACACTGGTCGGCGCCTTAGAAATCGGGACACATAACATGTTGTGTTGTAATATTTAAGTTATTATTATTTTTTTGCTGTGATTACTTCATTAATGTGAGCTGTCATTTCATATTTGACAAACAATAAAAAACCATCACAACTGCAAAAGCCCAGTTTGTGCACTAAAAATACAAGCAAAATATATCATAGCAAAGAGCATATCATAGTATTGTTCCAATTTCTAAGGCGCCGACTGTACATGTTATTTATTGCATAGTGATCTCTTGTAACTCAAAATTGTGTCGAAAAGGACTTCAGACATTTCAACTGTCAAATTGACAATTCACAATTTCAATCAAATAATTAGTTTAAAAAAGTGTTGTTTTTCAGGATTTTGCGTTAAAAAAAATGTTACCTTCTTCACGATTTTTCGTTAAAAATGACTACTTTCATGTAATGGCACACAATTATCTTATTCTAGATTACTGTTTAAATTTACAGAGTCATAAATAAACATTTCTTGTCATTTAAACGCGTGGGCGGCTCTTGCAACCCAAAGCATTGTATGCAAGACAGCTTGACCTCAATAGGATCCAGATGTTCAGTGGAAACGTTTGACGACATGAGGTTACAGCAACCCTTTAACAGATTTTAAATGCCCTTAACTTTATAATATAAATCCACAAATCGCTAACGTGGCAACGCTTATTTCGCGCGTATTTCGCATTATAGTGTGCTTTATTTTGTTTTGCGATTGCAATTACAACGAAATAGGTATCTAAACAAAAACCACGATAAATAAAAATAATTGCTATACTTCAAAGCAACGGTTGATATAAACGTATTAGGAATTATGTACTTATAAAATTGGCGTATTTTCAATGTTTGGGATAAGAGACAATGAGAAATTTTGTCTACCTGCGTTTTGTAACCCAAGTTATTATCGTTCGAAGGTTGTGTTAACCTTGGCAACACCGCACTGCAGTTTAAACCAACGAATTCTAGAATCATGGTTTTGCTCTGAGCTGTTTAACTGGGATCCCTCCCGCCAGAGGGATAAGACCTGGGAGCCTAGCGGGCGGGAGATTTTAAGCTATACGCTAATACTGCCCAGCGCTGAGTCTCTTCTCATTATATGCTCTTTGCTAGTATGTTATTGGGACTTGTTTTTCCGCGGCGGTAGCCGTCTTCTCGGTTGAAATTGTTTGGATTTTTAATAATTTCTAGGGATTCACGAATAACACAAGGGAAGTATTTTTTAGTCCTGGCTAGTATGTGTACGGAGTCGTGATTTATTCTGTGATCTACTGGTCCTAATACGTGTTCTGCGATGGCTGATTTTTGTGTGTTTCCAAGTCGTGTGTGGCTCTGGTGTTCTTTTATTCGACATTGAATGCTTCTTCCCGTTTGTCCGATGTAAGATTTGCCACAAGTACATTGGAGCTGGTAAACGCCTTCTGTCTGTAGTCTGGACAAAGAATCTTTGTTGGAGGGCATCACTTGTTCGACCTTTCTTATTGTACCATACCGGACTCCGATGTTTTTCTTATCTAAGACCTTTGTTATTCGGTCGGTTACTCCCGCGATGAAAGGAAGGCAGACGTAATTAATAGGTTTAGGTTTAGGTTCTTTCGGTTTTATGGTATATTGGCACGCTTTCCTGATGTCTCGTCAACTGTAGCCATTCCTGTGTAAAGCTTCTTCCACTTGTCTCAGTTCTTGTGGTTTACTGTCTTCGTCACAAATAGCGTTGGCCCGATGAATAGCAGTCTTGATCAATGATCTCTTTTGTTGGCAATGATGGTGAGACGAAGCATGCAGATAGCGGTCAGAGTGAGTCTTCTTTCGATACACTGTATGGCTTGATTTGTTGTTAGTGGTTCGTTTTACTAACACATCCAGGAAAGGTAGGTGTTCATTATCTTCAGTTTCCATAGTGAATCTTATTTTGGCATGGAGGTTGTTTAAGTGTGTCAAGTGTGTTAAGATCTTCAAGAGCGGTTTTTTCATGGGGCCATATAACGAAAGTGTCGTCGACGTAGCGGAACCAGCATTTAGGTTTGAGATGGCTGGACTGAATAGCTTCATCTTCAAAGGCTTCCATGAATATGTTAGCAATGACTGGAGATAACGGGGATCTCATAGCGGCTCCTTCCTTTTGCTCGTAGTACATTCCTTACCAAAGAAAGTAGGTCGTCATGAGGCACATCCTTACTAACTCTGGGACGTCTTCCCGGAGTCCTTGAGGAACGAAGCATTGTTGTATGAGATTTACCGAATCTTCTACTGGTACGTTGGTGAATATGGATTCAGCATCGAAACTGACCAACATGTCCTGATCCGTTACTTCCAACTGAGCCAATATTGTAACGCTAGCTTCCGTTTGAATTTGAGTAATTTAATATTAAATAATATATGCAAATTTAAACGTCGCCGACCTTTAGCGTTATCAAGAACCCGGCGTGTTTTAGGCAGATAAGCTAGCGCAGACCGAAGTTCCGCCCGTGATAACAGCACTAGACAAAGAAAAGTCGCGCACCGTCTCCCCACCTATGAACATCCAAAGCCGTATAAAAGCGGTTGCAGAGTTTATTTAGACAGATTTTCCTAGAGATTACAGAGATTTTCCATACAGATTTTCCAGACAGATTTCCCCAGTCCGACTCCCGTTCCCGATCATCCCTTCCTGTGTTTCTGTCCGGTACGAAGAGATTTTTATAGAGATTTTCCTTCCAATAGGCTGTCCTCCCAGAGAGTTCCTCCGTCGACTCTACGAGTACCTGGAAAATCCTGATAACTAGTTCAATTTAGTGGTTCCGAAAGGACGTCTGAAACGCCAGCTAATTTCCATGTAAAAATCGTGATAGCTAGTTCAATTTAGTGGTTCCGAAAGGACGTCTGAAACGCCAGCTAATTTCCCTGTAAAAATCCTGATAGCTAGTTCAATTTAGTGGTTCCGAAAGGATGTCTGAAACGCCAGCTAATTCCCCTGTGAAAATGTTACAATGGACTTGAACTCAGATATACATAGATTAACAAACACACACCTGCAGCTCCAGATGGCGCCCGAGTCTGGAAATCCCTAGAAAAATACCGAACCAGTAAATTTTGTTGTAATTTAAATAATGCACAAAACCTGTTACAGTCTAGCCGTCCAGGGAAATTTACCAGAGCCCAGAAACCGAGATGTTCCAGTCTAGAATTCCGAGTTCCCCTCCAGGTCCTGTCCTTAACAGATAAGATCTTTCCGAAATCCCGTCCAGTCCAGAAAATCCTTCTGCGACCCTCCGGCACCAGCGGCTTCACTGCTGGTACGGGATCTGCGACCCCGAGGTGCCCTAGCTAATTCCCGACAATGCTACGGACTGCCCGCGTAGTACCGTCTTCTGCGCCCTCCGGGGCCAGCGTTTGCGCTGGTGCGGGCTTTGCGACCCTGAGGTACCCCAGCGAAGAAGTCCGCAGTCCGTCCGAGACAATCCTGATGTCCCGTCCGTGTAATGCCAGAAGAAGGCAGAAATCCGTAGTCCGCAGTCCGCCCGAAAAACCATCCTGATGTCTCGTCCGTGGAAATTTTGCAGGTACCCGTGTAAGCACCTGGTGCGCCTGTAAATTGATGAATGTAAGCATACATGATTTCCGAAGGTGGAGTTTGAATGCCGCCCTAGTTAGTGCGAATTAATTCCCCTGTTATTACCCTTTTGAAGCGTGCTTCTTGTCCCCGTGAACCCAGATTTTGGCAGGAGATGGTAGACGATTAGTCGAAGCTTGAAGGGGAGAATGTGTTTTCCATACCAGAATACCGTTTACCGTTTGCCCGAAATTGTATGCTGGTCCCCGCAGCTTCTACAATTTCTAAAGTAAATTAAATTAATTGTGTGAGAATGTCCGAGAATAGGTTATCCTGCAACCTAGATGTTTTCGCACACTGAGAGGAACCTGGAATGAATGAAGGTCGAGACCGCGACCTATGCGAAAGTTCCGGAGAGCGTAATATAGAAAACGCTCCATAGAATGTGAGTATGGATGCAGATCGAAACCGCGATTGTATCAGCTCAGTAATGTTGAATGTTTGAACGTTTGGAAAGTTTGAACGTTGGCCGAATTGCGAACTAAAACCGCAGTTTTGCAACCGCCTGCAATGCAAGTTTGTGTGCACTCCTTGAACGTGTCATTTCGCCCCAGTGCCTATAAGAAGCGCGCGTTCACTCCGTCGAGTGCACATTTTTGTGCAATAGAATGCACCCCATGAAATAGCATCCAGGCCATTGCCAGGAATAGATAATCCCAGAATGTATGCTGAAGAATGTGAATGATATCCTGAAGGACCTGTAGGTCGAAACCGCGACGCCGCCGTGTCCTGAAGAGTGCATGTGTATCGCAGATGTATTTTTCTCCGCCGACGGAATATAAGTTGAAACCGCAACCTTTGTATTCGACTAGGCCAGAATTTAGAGTAAAAATTGTACTCATCCTGAATATAGTTTCCGAAGATTAAAATTTTACTCATCCTGTATATAGTTTTCTAAGAAACGCCCGGTAAAATTCTAGCACCCTAGTGTTTCCCAGTATGAATGGTTTGTGTGTCCCGTCCGAATAAGCACTAGATCTCCAGATGATTTCTGTATTGTTCTGAGAGCCTCCTTGATGAAGATGCCCACCGAGCTCCCGTTTCCTCCGAAGGGACCGGCATATGTAACGCTAGCTTCCGTTTGAATTTGAGTAATTTAATATTAAATAATATATGCAAATTTAAACGTCGCCGGCCTTTAGCTTTATCAAGAACCCGGCGTGTTCCAGGTAGATAAGCTAGCGCAGACCGAAGTTCTGCCCGTGATAACAGCGCTAGACAAAGAAAAGTCGGGCGCCGTCTCCCCACCTATGAACATCCAAAGCCGTATAAAAGCGGTTGCAGAGCTTATTTAGACAGATTTTCCTAGAGATTACAGAGATTTTCCATACAGATTTTCCAGACCGATTTCCCCAGTCCGACTCCCGGTCCCGATCATCCCTTCCTGTGTTCCTGTCCGGTACGAAGAGATTTTTATAGAGATTTTCCTTCCAATAGGCTGTCCTCCCAGAGAGTTACTCCGTCGACTCTACCAGTACCTGGAAAATCCTGATAGCTAGTTCAATTTAGTGGTTCCGAAAGGACGTCTGAAACGCCAGCTAATTTTCCTGTAAAATTCCTGATAGCTAGTTCAATTTAGTGGTTCCGAAAGGACGTCTGAAACGCCAGCTAATTTCCCTGTGAAAATTCTGATAGCTACTTCAATTTAGTGGTTCCCAAAGGACGTCTGAAACGCCAGCTAATTTCCCTGTAAAATTCCTGATAGCTAGTTCAATTTAGTGGTTCCGAAAGGACGTCTGAAACGCCAGCTAATTCCCCTGTAAAAATCCTGTACCAAAATCCGTTTGTAAATCAGCAATAAATAACGTAATATTTGAATCCTAGCTCCCCCTGCATTTTAAATTTGGCGCGTTGCTATTCAAGCAGAATTAGAAGCTACAAGCTATCTAATTGAAATTTACCTGTGTTAATCATTGAGAATTGCAGCGGCCGTCTTGCCTGGGAACTCTGTGAACCGAACCGACACCCTCGCCAGAGAATACACCTGGAGGTGCCAAGGTTGCTAACCTCGAAAATCCTGTCGATTTGGTAAATCGATTTACAAGCGAAGCCCCGTCGTGCGGCGAATCGCACGGAATATTTTAACAACAAACTATAGCTGCACAAATAGGGTAAGAACTCGCGTTAACAGTTTTAATTTGTTAATTGTTTACAGAAAGCAGAGCCCGAAAATAAATCGGAAAACTTGACAGACTGTACGGCGTCGCCCCAAGCGTGCAGTTCGACGCCGAACGAGAACGCCGACAATCCCCGACGCTTCCGAAGCGGAGCGCCTCCGACGTCCACAGTACATCCAACACGGATGTCAAGCGGGTTGCAGCAACCGTAGGAACCAGCGACATTATTTCATTATAAGAATGTTAATTTTATTCAATATACATCTCATTTTTCTTTATTACACGTGAATCTAATTATGTATCATAGTTACACAAAATAAATTGTTATACAGGATACTCCGTTGGTGTATTTTGCTAATGTATGGTATATCTGAGTGAAAGATTGACCTCTTCTCCGATATATGAGCTATCCCGTGGTAAATAAATATTCATACCCTTATAAAGAAGGGTTGGGTGTTACAATATTTCCACGAAATGCTCAGAGTTCTTCACGTAGGATTCTGTTCTGCCTACGTATGGTTGTAATACGTTAGCGAGGTATCTGGCTAGTTCATACGTAGGAGATCGGCAAGTGCTAACAATTGGCCTGACGGGAACTTCTGGTTTGTGGATCTTCGGAGGTCCGTAAAGTCTGGGCGGTCTAGTATCGCTAGGCAGTAGTCGTCGATGTTCCGACTCTGGTATTAATGAGCTCTTGATAGCTCTGCTAATCTGGCGTTCTATCCTCGATGTAGGGTCCTTTTTCAGTGTTACTGTTACACTCAAGAAGGATTTGTTTAAAAACCAGTCTTTTTAAGACTGATACAATTAAATGACATAGTCGTTGTTACTGCGACTTACCGTGTGCCAATTGGAAAGTAACTAGAATTTGAATTTGCCGCCACTTGCAGTAACTCAAAATGGCGTTAGCAGGTCAGGATGGATGTTGAATCGGTAGATGAGTTCGGGACTTTTCGGTAGATTAGGAAGAAATTCGGTAGATTCAAATAAACAATAATTTTTTTAAAACAAATAAAAGAGAAGATAAAAACACAAGATTATTGTTTGGATAACAAAAAAAAAACTACAAAATGAATACCTACCACTATGTGTAACGTACAATATTGTTTTAGGATCTTGGATATAAAGTATTTGTAGTATGAATGTTTTCGCAATCGAAAAATCGAAATAGTAATTTTCGGTGCCAGCTCTTATTAATTTTTTAACCGAGCTACGTTTAAGTAATTAAAAAAAAATCTCTTTGCCGTGAATACCCGGTGCTGTTTGAAATATCGAAAGTGCAGAAGTGTATTTTTCGGGGAACTACCAACTATAAACTTAAAATTACGCTATTAGAGAGTTTGAGCACTTCGACGTTAAACTTCCCGCTAACGATAAAGGCACGTGACTAGTAACGATAAACTTTTACGGGAGGGTATCATTTTAAAGATTTTGAGCACAACAACAACAAACGGTATTTGAACATAACCTCACAATCTGGCAAATATTGAAAGGTTGTAGTATACTTCCTCAGTTTGTTAATTATTGGTAAGTAAATACAAAGAGCAGTAATTACCTAAATAGCATAACTATTACAAGAAATTAGGTATCGTAACGCAACCTCACAAACCAATTTAGCGTTTACGGTAAACCTTTACGCTATTCGTAGTGAAATAACGTGTTCCGATAAGTGTTTAGCGTTACGGTATTTTCTGCGCCTGCGCAGTTGCCTTAAAATAGCGTTAGCGTATAACGTACAAGGTGCTCAAACTCTCTATTAACTAATAGAGGTCCCCATAAAACTATTTGATATTTTATACTTCCACCATAGATAGAGAGAGAGCGCTACAGATGAAAAACTTTGATAACTGTCGTACTTAAATAAAAAAAAATATAGTTACAAAATTTAGAACATCCTGTAATTATACGTAAAACCTAAAACTCTGCATATTGACTCTGGAGGCCACTTTTCGGTAGAATCGCATCTGGAATCAGTATATCGGTAGGACATTGTCAAAATCGGTAGATCTACCGAAAAACCGGTAGACCTGGCAACACTGCACATATTACTCTTCAAGGCATCAAATCAAGGTTACTAAAGATCACAACCTAGCTGTCGAAATCGGTGTTTAGCGGTTGTTAAATACATATTTGTTTAGGCAGGGATTTTTAACGAATTGTGTATATTTTCTAAAGTGGCGACCTTGATATGTTGATTTCAAAAGGTGCAAAATTGTAGTGTTTTTGATGTTCTTTATCAAGGGAAACAAGTGTGCTTGATAATTAATTAACCAATTCTGCAATTCGTCATTCTTGCTGAGTATGTGATAAAATGACCGGATTCAACTCTTTGACATCGTTGATGTTCGAAATCGTTGTTTAGTTAAGCTTGAATGATAGTTACAACAAAACACTTCTGAAACTGAGGTTAAGTGTCGTTTGTGTTCACACAAATACCTATTAAGTAATATTCTTGACTTTACAGATTGTTGAAAGAGCCACAGGTTTTTTATTGGAGTAGTTCTAGACCGCTACAGGTTACACCCAATTTATAAAGACTTCTCCTTGTTTATTTAAGGTAAGTTGTAATATGCCACATTCTAGAAGAAAACAGACGCTACATTCAACAACAATATATCTGTTTAAAACATTAGTTTTCAAATAACATCTGTTTTCTTAATAGAACGGTATATAAATGTTATTATCTGTATATTGCTAATACGTCAATTACTTCTAATAATATTTGCTTCAGGTGTGGCAGTCGCAAATGTTCTCGTATATTATTTAGCAATAAAGTATTACCTTCCAAGCCAATATTCAACTAGCTATGATGACAAATAATCAAGAGACAACCGATAATAATTTTTATAGTGCAACTGCAAGTACACTGCATATATTAAAAGACTTAGATGGCAAAGAAGATGTTAACAAATTATTTATCAAACGAGAAATTAAAAGCAGTAACGACATCAGTTATTCAGAAATTGATATTAAATGTGAGTTCGATATTAAAGACCAAAATTATGTGGCTCAAAATTCAACAGCACAGAGTTTGGTTGCACATCTGAAATCTCATATAGGCAAAAAACCCTTCTGTTGTTCTGTTTGTGAATATAAAACTGGCTATAGAAATAGTTTAGTTGTACATATGAAATCTCATACAGGCGAAAAACCTTATGTTTGTGCAGTTTGTGAGTATAAAACAATCACGAAAAATAAATTAGTTATACATATGAGGACGCATACAGGCGAAAAACCCTTATGTTGTCCAGTTTGTAAATATAGAACGGCAATCAAATGTAATTTAGTTACACATATGAAATTCCATACAGGCGAAAAGCCCTATTGTTGTTCTGTTTGCAAATATAGAACAGCAGTAAAATCTAATTTAGTTACACATATGAAATCCCATACAGGAGAAAAGCATTTTTTTTGTTCTCTTTGCGAATATAGAAGTGGTTATAAAAACTGTTTAGTCAGACATATGAAATCTCATACAGGTGAAAAACCTTATATTTGTTCAGTTTGTGGGTATAAAACCATCACGAAAAATAAATTAGTTGTACATATGAGGACGCATACAGGCGAAAAGCCCTTATATTGTTTTGTTTGTAAATATAGAACAGCATTTAAATCTCATTTAATCATACATATGAAATCTCACACAGACGAAAAACCCTTTTGTTGTTCTCTTTGTGAATATAGAGCGGTTCAAAGATCTGATTTGGTTAAACATATCAAAACGCATACAGGCGAAAAGTCTATTTCTTGTTCTGTTTGTGAATTTACAACAGCATACAAAAATAGTTTACTTGTACATATGAAATCTCATACAGGCGAAAAACCTTACGTTTGTTTTATTTGTGATTATAAAACAATCACGAAGGATAAATTAGTCATACATATGAGGACGCATACGGGCGAAAAACCCTTTTGTTGTTCTGTTTGTAAATATAAAACAGCGTACAAACGTAGTTTAAATATACATATGAAATCTCATACGAACGAAGAACCTGATTCTTTTCTATTTATGAATATGAAACAGCCACAAAGATAGATTAGTTATACAAACAAGAGTTCATACAGATGAAAAAGCTTGTAGTCTGATTCTTGTAAATACAGAACTTTACGTAAAGGTAATTTAGTTACACAATTGATATCAATGACAGGAAAATAACATTATAACTGTTTTATTGCTGAGTACAATACAATGGAAGTAATTTCATAAATAATTGAGTTTAGAAATTAATTAGGTACTTCAAAAAATGATTTAGCATATGTTGTGAGCAGTGGGAGCTTGCGATAAAAAGTCAAGGAGCCATGACCTTACTATAACAAACCTGTCATTCAAGAATTATTTGTTCTGATATTTTTTTTACAAGTTCTGCATTATTCTTCTTGTTAAGCTTAAACAAAGCAGGAATAATATTTTATGAATAGACAATGCACATACTGAATTGGCCATATCAAACTTGGGCCAGGTTTTTGACAGTATGGGTTGCAGCAGTGCGGAGAGGCAGCCCCTTGCAGTCAGTGTGATAGAGCAAGGTTGTTGCAGTATAGCGGCATCCAGAGAATAAGACCATGAGTGAAATTAACAATCTTAGCAAAGCCTTTTTTGTCATATTTGCTCGAAGAAAAGCTTGAAGTAAAGCACCTTCACTATACTTGAGCCACGTTACGAAGGCGAGCCATGTAAACAAATATTCTGACAGTTCTCAGTGGAGTTTAAACTAGTTTCATGCAGTGCGTATTTTACGTAAACATTCGTTGTAGGTTGCCGTAAAAGAAATTACCGCACAACAAAACAACGCTCATTCCTCCTCTAGTGTAAAGGCTCGCATATGCGGTGTTGGACTTTCTCTTCGAAACGGCCAACCACAGAACGCCTTTCTATCACGTGATTTTCAGTGTTTGTTTACTTGGCTCGCCTTCCTAACTTGGCTGAAGTTTAGACACTACACTACACTCAAATAAGCATGCAATACTTGGAACGAAATAGTAGTTATTACTATCCACGGGATTGGTAAACAAAGTCATCATTACAACTACCTGAAATTCAAATATTTTTTCAAAATTGTCAAATTTTACATTAGATATGAGTCCCAAAGATATAAAAAAAACAGTAAATAGTGCCTCCTACTGAATTTCTATTTGAAATTTACGATAGGTAAACCCCTCCCTGTTTTAAAGATTTCAAAAAGACAGACCTCTATAAGCCACTATTCTACGATTCTATTGAGAAAATACAATGACAATAGTGATTGACCTTTTGCAAATAAAAAGAACGTATGGAATGGATTTTATATTGCAATGGTTTACTGCAATTCTGGTTGCGTAACACGAAAAATGAATAATTTCAAAATGAGCACAGAATTAATATTTTATTTATTGCAAGAAAGTCAGTAATTTTACACTAATAAATGCACTTGAGATGAGTAGCAGTAATTATAATTTTGAGTGAGAAAGGTTAGCATTAGATAAGGCAGAATCAAAAGGGTTACGTTCATCGTTTCATTAATAATTGGTGTTCGGAATGGCAATCATAGCTTAATTTATGTAACTGACAGATTTGAATTTGGTGAAATCAATACAATGATATGAATTTTAATATAATACAAAGATGGTTTGTGAGGTACGAAAATTATACCAGCAAATGACAAGACAACTGAAGGGTAAAGAAACTATGCAAAGCAGTACAAGGAAGTAAAGGTTGCAAAGAGAAATTAGGCTACCTATCAGAGAACACAGACATCGTGCAGTGCTAAATAAACTCATGTGAAATGGTGCATTAAAACTGAAGTGATTAAAAACCAGAGATTTAAAGTGTAAAAGTAACAATTTCCAAGTTAAAACATGATATCAGTTTCATAAAAACCAATGTAAATCGTAATCGCTAGGATACGAAACGGTCAATTGTTTAATATCAAAAAAAGCTTGTAATTTTTATGCTGTGTGCCAGTTGAGCTTCCGTTTTATTATAAAATTATAAATAAAAAAGTTATTTGTGTCAGCCAAAACGTGTTTTCCATATTCACCAGTGTGCAGGGTATCTTTGAGAGTAATTTCATCGTGATAACATCCCAGTGGCTAACTATCAGTTCGGTGCCGTATCAACCGAGAGCGTCCGACATCGGGGTCCTTTACGAATAGCAGAGACATCGGACAGCAAGAAGCATAGGTGTAGCATATAAGCAGATTTTCCTGAGTGTCTGAGTGCAGACATTTGGAGGATGAAGCCATCACCAAGTCTGTAATTGCCGAGGTGCCCTTCGATTGGGTGAAGCCAGCATACGAAGCTTCTTTGCAAGGTAAAATTCACAGGGAAGCTGTTGCTGACGGCCCGTGAAGCCAGGGTTTCATCACGATTGGACATCGTACGTCGTCGTGAAGGTAGCAGAGATTCATTCAGATTCGGGTAATCGAGATGGCGTCCATCGAATTTTGCAAGATATAGAACAAAAGCAGATCAGAGCGTCGGTTTACGTCACTGAAAAAATACTAGGTTAGCCGGAAATTACGTCACATCTATTACATTGTATTTACCTGATGTTAATTTTTCCATTGGGGTGTTTTTATACGTGCAGATCATCTTGGTGTTTGCAGTAAATTTGAGGTTAAAGCTGCCAAATACGAATTTAAGCATCTGCCATGCTAGTGAATTTGTCATATACAAAAGTATTTGTAATACTAGTTGTAGAACCTACCCCCATGATAAGAGTTTATTCATGCTAGATCAGAGACTTAATTCAACTAATTGCAAATACCGAATACCAAACACTCTTTTTAATAAGCCTTAAATTTGACACAGAATTCCTTGATTAAAACTATTTGATTTATGAATTATTTGATACATCACTATTTATTTATCTTATTATATTTTTACATAATTAATTTGTGGGGGGGGATCATTACAATATACCGCACAACTTGCTAATAATCACTTTTGTATTATTGACTGATTTCGATATGTAATTTAGAACGAAACCAAGGCTACCTTGGTAGCTAAGTTTTCCACTTTTACTTAACTTTGTCACTCCATGTGTTCACAAAGATTTAGATCTTGGAATGTCAGAATCTGTCTTTGTCTGTGAGGGGGTGGAAATTGCATCTTACATTCGGTTGGCTCTACCATCAAAATTCTCCACGATCCGCCACTGGTTGTGAGTAATTGGTAGTTTAGTTATAATTAGGCGGGTAGAACTTAGAAGAAACAGAAAACTAACTACATTGTATTTTATGAATCCCTAGAACTAGATGACTTGGAGAGTAGTGGAATAATAAAAGAAGCAATATTATGATTGGACTACCAGAATAGGAAACGAATTTGAACTCAATCGAAATGCTACTATAAGAATGTGTATGAGTTTGCAAAGTTGTAAGTTGTAAGGAATTTAGGTCATACATAGTGAAAGGTGAGTATGGTCAAATTTAATCATAGAAACAGCTCACATTTGTGAGAATCAAAAAGTGAAACGCAGTTTGTGTTTAGTATTAAGCAAATTGTAAACAGTAAACCTGAGCATGATAATGTTGGACCTACAAACACAAATATGAGCACTGAGGTTGACTGAGCCTGTGGAACAAAGCGAGAAATTCACAAATGTGTAATGTATAAGTATTATGTTTTAAATTAAAAAGGGGAGATGTGAATTACTAGTTAACTTATTTAATATTAGACTGGTAGAATTTATAGTAAACAAACTAACTAAATTGTACTATACTATGTAAACAAGCTTGGTGTTGTGTTGGCAGAATAAATTTTACCACTGTGTATCATTCCTTCTTTTATGTACAGTGTAAATCTTTCGATTTCCCATGTTACGTGCTCATTTTATTCGAATTCCAGCGCCTAAAATTCTTAGTCTAGTTCTTTACCAATTAGCAGAATACATATTTTTGTACCTGGTCTTAAAACCGTTAGGTGGTGCGCGCTGTACCCTTTTTAATATCGAAACACTGGCAAATCTTGACGTAATTCGTGACGCCATTCTTCGACATTGGAGAACCGGAAGTTACCTTGTTTTGCATTGATTCAAGTTTTGGGATGCCTTTGATTATCGATTGTTCGTTAGGTTCGTCTTAAGTTTTGCTTTGAAACAGGAGGTTCATTTAAATCTCCAGTTATTGCCTAGAGTTTTGATTGTAATTGTATTTCGTTGTGTTTATGTGGTGAATTCGCTGTAGGAAGTGACTGGTTATGTAGTCACTTTGCTTTCTTTAATGTATTCTTAATTGCGAATTTATAGGAGATTTGTCCCACATGCTGAAATCTCATTCGTCGGGCTGATGCTTGAGATTTTTCACACACTCTGAAATCTCACTCGTCGGTTTGGGTTTTCTGAATTCTTCCCATGCTGTATGAAGTCCTGTCCATGTTGGATTTGTAGCAGCTGATTCGAGCCGCCTCCTTGTTGAATGAATTTCCGAGCTCCTTCCTGAGCTACCTCTTTCGGCGACAGAGATTTGTTTGCAGGTTCGCAGCCTTGTTAGCATTGAGGGGATTGTATTGCTATATTGTTTCGTTATGAGAAATTTGGGGTAACAGGTAACACCCATAACATTATTAATTTTAGCAGACGGGTTGACCTGTTTGTCTTCAATGCATTATTCGGAGATTACAGCGAAGTTGTTTGTCATAATTAATTGATAATGTTGCGCTAAATAATACCTTTTCGACAACATCACATGCAAGCCGAATTAATTTATAGCTTTGCTTGAGCGTTAATCGTAATTCTTCATTTACAACCTGAATTGCTTCGTTTAATGAGAATCGCATGCGATTGCTCAAATCAAACCTTTTGCTCGCGCAGCCCCGTGTGCAGTGCATGCAATAAACTTCTTTCTTATGGGTCTGTTTTGCATACACTGACCTGGCGTAAATTTAATTTATAGTTATTAATGCGTCACTTGAACCTGTATTTGCATTGTTATTGTTTACACATAATTGATATCCTCTAATACACGGACACGACCAGTTCATAAGGTGCACTTTTAGTAAAAATGACCTCTCTGAACCAGACATCTAATTTGCGCATATTGGATTTGTGATCGATCTGGTGAAATTTAAAATCATTACTACCTGTTTTAAATATTTGCGTCTTAACGTCTTATCAAGGTTTTCGCAAAACTACTAACTTGAACAGTGTATTCCTTTAGTAAGCTCAGGCTGCGGTGCCACGGTACTGGGTTCAATTCCCACATCTTGCAACTGGCAGGCGGCCCACCCAGTCGTTTTAAAAATTGGGTACCGAAACCACAGTTGTGGAAGTAGGAAAAGTAAGACAATCGTTGAAGCCGTGATGCTAACCACATCACCCAGTACGCCGTTAACGGTGTGCCAGATTGAATGGGTTTCGAAAAGAGATATTTCGGCGACCCTGACTTGCTTTTTCTCAGGCCATGTTTCTACATGGAATGAAGTGTCCGAACTTTACTACTCGTTTACTGTAGCTACATTGTGAAAAGCATAACTTGCTGATTTTGAGTTTTAAGAAATTCGGTCGTCTTTAGGGAGTTTAGTTGTTATAATTATTTAGTGATGTTCAATAAAATAAACTTTTCTGCATGTTTTACATTTTTTTGCTCTTGAACGGAAACTAACTGTAACTGAGCACGAGTGTTTCTTTTAATCGAATACCTACAATAAACAGACGAAAAGTATTGAACTTCAGTGTCTGCTTATTGAAGACTTCACTGTGTATAGCTTTTGATGCCGATGACCCTTTTTTTGAGCTAGTGGTCTGATTATAAATTATGTTACGACGTTACTAGCGAGTATTTTCGCTAATGTTGCACTTCGTTCAGTGTTTGTATAACTAATTTACTAAAATAGTTGTAACTCTCTCTAACTTTTTCGAAAGAAATCGTGTGTGGGTATTAAAATTGGAAAAAAACTAAATTTGAGAAAATATATTCAAATGAGAATTGAAATAGTTGACCTTTTGACAATGTCGTCATTCAATAGGCAGATTATGGGGACTTTCACTAAAGGCTGTCTTGTGTATGTACACTGCTATCATCAGACCAATAATTTGCTATAGAGCACTAGACTGGTGGCCCAGGATGTAACAAATTGTTACAACCACAGAATTATTGCTAAGCAATTAGCATGTTTGAGCACTACAGGTGCTATATATTCCACCCCACAACTATACTGTTGAAAACTATATATATAAGCTTATCCAGGCCGTTTAGGCCCATAGCTTGGTTATGGTTTTCCACTGCTTCCTGTCCTTTGCTTTCATCCTCCACCTCGTTATTTGCTTCTCTTCCATATCCTGCATAATTGCCTCTCGCCATTTCCTCTTGGGTCTTCCTCTTTTTCTCGTTCCTGCTGGGTCTTTCCATCCTATTGCCTTGACTGTCCTCTCATCACTCATTCTTTCTAGATGTCCTGCCCATTCTAGTCTCTTCGCTTTTATAACCTCTGTTATCGCAGCCTCGCCAAATAAATCATATAACCCTTTATTTGTTCGTCTTTCCCATCCTATATCTGTCTTTTTTCCACCGAAGATTCTCCGGAAAATTTTCCTCTCCCATATTTCCGCCATATTTTGGACTTTTTTGTTCATTACCCATGTTTCGCTGCCATACAGTAGTGTGGGTCTTATCACCGTCTTATATAGTCTGATTTTTGCTCCTCTGCTTACCTTTTTTGAGCTTAGTATTTTGTGTAGTCCGCCAGCACACCTGTTACTTTTTGCCATTCTGAATTTAACTTCTTTTTCCTCTTCGCATTTGTCGTCTATCAGAACTCCTAGGTACACATACTCTTCTACTTCCTTGAATTCGATGATTTCTTCCCTGGATGCTATTATTCTCAGTCCACTTTCAATTTTGTTCTTGGAGTTCATTCTTAGCTGCATGTAGTTACTCTTGCTTTGGTTGATCTTTAGACCTCTTTTACTCGCTGACTCTATTAACTGTTTTGTTATGTCTTGCAATTCTCCTTTTTTCCTTGCTAATAGCACCAGATCGTCAGCGTACGCTAGACATTGATGACTTTTATTAAGTAGTGTACCGTTTCTGTTGATACCGCTTTCTCTTATTATTGCCTCCAGACTTATATTAAATAATAGTGTTGATAGCGGGTCACCTTGGCGTAGACCTTTTCGTACTTCAAATTCGGTTGATATTTTCCCAGTGACCTTCACCGCATTTACTGTTTGGCTGAATGTCATTCCAATAAGTCTGATTAATTTTCCAGGGATCTGAAGATCGTAAAGGTCATTCACTAATTTTTGTCTTGACACTGAATCATATGCCCTCTCAAAATCAACAAATAACATATGAGTCGGCAGTTCATATTCATAGCTTGATGTTAGTAGCTTTTTTAGCATAAATATTTGGTCCGTTGTTGATCTGTTCTTTCTAAACCCGCATTGGTATTCTCCCAGTTTACATTCGGTCTTCTCTTCTAGTTTTTGTTTAATCCAAGTTGCCAGCACCTTATAAGTTACATCTAATAAAGCAATTCCTCTGTAATTTGAACATTCAGTTGCATCTCCTTTTTTGTATATTGGGAGAATGATTGCCTTCTTCCAGGCTCTGGGCATCGATTCCTGTTTCCAAATGTCATTCATTAATTCATATATTGTTTAAACTTGATTTAAACACACATAAATTTTCTAAAATTTACGAAATCCAGTTGCATATCTTTTAAATGCAATTCCCATTTATTTAATGTTGCAATCATAATTACTAAATTTAATATGTTTAAATTAGATTAAAAACTATATATTTCAGTTCAAATTTACGAAACAGTATTCGTAATTTAAAAGCCAGTGTTACTACGCAATCATACGAGTTAAAGACCAGGAAAATGCAATTCTGCACTCCTTGCATAATTGCGACCTACAGTAGTAAGTTCAACGGGCGACCTTCGCTCTATCAGGAAATAAAAACTGCACAAATTGCTTATCTGCTGTTTTGTAATTTAAACACTTTGGCCTATTAAACTGTATATATGAACTTTGATATTGTTACTGCGTTAAGCATTTTTAATTTGTATAAATACTAGTCTATTTTCATAATAAAATTAATCTGCATTTAATGTTTGATTCATTCACTACGTCGCCACTTCTATACCAAGCCATAATACTGTCGAGATGTGAGGCTGCATCTCAAGAAGTGGTTTTTACTGTCGTCCGTTCAAGTACCATTGACTACATTGGTTTAAAACGTAAACACAGTCTTGTTTACGTGCTTGACGGATAGAATCAGCGCAAAGTAACGGAGTCCTGACACAGCCTCTCAGGCATCTCTGTTCATATATATTTTGCCTTAGTACTTCGCCCCCGTATTTGATATTTTCAGCTGTTATTCTGTTTTGCCCTGGGCTCTTATTGTTTTTCAAACAGTTTATTATTGAATCTATTTCCTCTTTTGTTGGCCCTGTGATTTCGTCTTCTTTCTTCTCTGCTGTTATCTGGTACTGTATCTCATCTGTTCCCTCTGTTTCTACATTTAACATCTCCTCGAAATACTGTTTCCATCTGGCTACTATCTCCTCCTCCTCTCCAATTAGATTTCCTTCTTTATCCTTGTAGTGTACAGGTTTCGTTTGGAATCCTTTCTGTATATCTTTAGTTTCTTTGTAGAAGTTCCTAATGTCTTTCCTGTTGTATCTATCTCCTATTGCAAAAATTCTGGCTTCTTCGTGTTTTCGTTTTCGTTCTCTACATAATTTCTTTGTCTTCTTTCTTTGGTTTTGATATTTTAGTTTGTCTTCTTCCTTTCCTGTCTGTAGAAATATTTTCCTTAGTCTTTTCCTCTTCTTTATTTGTTCTCTACACTCTGAATCTAGCCATTCTTTTTCCTTCTTCTTTTTGAGTTTTTCCAGGTTATTTCCGGTTGCTCGTGTTATTATTGTTTCTGCGACTTCCCATTTACCTTCGATACTATTGTTATCTATTCTAGAATGTGCGTTATAACTATCGCTGATTTCTTGTTTATACTTCTCCGCCGTTGTTTCATCTTTTAATTGTTCCATATTATACTTTTGTTCTAATTTCTCTATCTTTTTTTTGCTGGCTTTAGGAGCGCTAGACTTTTTTATTTTCACCCCGACTAGGAAGTGGTCCGAATTACCATCCGCCCCCCTATATGTCCTGACATTGGTTATTAGATTGGCGTGTTTTTCCTGAATTAAAATGTGGTCGATTTGGTTCGTCTGATTAGTTCCTGGAATGATCCATGTCCCTTTGTGTATTTCTTTCCTCCTAAAATGTGTGCTCATTATTTTCATATTCTTTTCTATTGCAAAATTAATTAGTCTTAGGCCGTTCTCGTTGCTATCTTGATGTTTGCTTTCCCCTCCCGTTATGTTTCTAAAAATATCCTCTCTTCCTACTTTTGCATTAGCATCTCCTACTATCATTTGCACATTACGTCTAGGAAGTTGATTTAGTACTTCCTCTATTTTTGCATAGAATATATCTTTTTGTTTGTCATCCTTCTCCTCAGTAGGTGCATGTATGTTTACTATGGTTAAACTTGTAGTTGTTAGTTCTATTGTTAAATAGCAGAGTTTATCAGATATTGGTTGAAATTTTTTTACTTCTGAGTGAATACCCTTTTTAATTAAGAATCCTGTACCAAATGTTCTAGTTTCCCCTCCACTATGATACAAGACATAGTCACTGATTTTCATTATATTTTTCCCTTTTAGATGTGTTTCCTGTAATGCTATTATCTCCATGTTATATTTCTTTACTTCCTCGACCAAATTTATGATTGCTCCTTCTTCATTTAATCCTTGCATATTCCATGTTCCTATCACCAAATATTTTCTTTTCCTCAGGTCGTTAATCTTGTTCTTGCCTTTTTCCATAGCAATTGCCGTTTTTGTTTTTTTCAGACTCCGAGGCTTGTGTCGTAAGACCTTTATCTATTACCTTGTCCTTTGCTGTTGTCGTCTTCATGTTGGTCCATCTTTTCTGTGTTGCTAGTTTTTTGCTTTTTCGACTACACCTTTTTCTTCGTCGTCCCATACGTATTCCACTCTTTCAATATTGATTTTTCTATACCCGGTTTTTACATTCCGCCCTTTACTTATTTGTTCTTTCGCGATTTTTCTAATTTCAGCTTGCACGCCTCTTTCTTTTATCGTCATGTCGTTATCTATGTAGATTTGAGTTCCTTTTAGTTTGTATTTATTTTTCATTACCGCCTGTTTACTGTTCCAGTCCTTCATTCCTACGATATTGGTAGTTATGCCATTTTTTCCCTGCACTGTAATTACCGTCTTCACTTCTACTTCCACCCCCAGCTTGTCACTTAGAAATTGTTTTGCTGCTTGTTCTTTTGGGTTATCTTCAAATTTAACTCCTTTAATTACTAGATTATATTTACGTTTCTCTTTTTCAATCGCTTCGAATTTATTTTCTAGTAGGTCTATTCTTTTAATCAGTTGTTTTTTCTCACTCTCCCATTTCTTCTCTCTCTTTTCCAGTGCTTCTCTTAACTTCCTGTTTTCTTCTGTATTTTTCTTGATTTCATCTAACATTGTCTTTATCATGTCTTTGATTTTCTTTAATTCTCCCATGTTTTCGTCTTTTACAGTTGCTGCCTCTGATTCGGGAGGGGATCGGATGATTTTCTTGCTTCTTTGAAATACTTCTATTTCTCTTTCCCCGCTACTGTTTAGGTCCCTGTCTCTTTTGGTTCCCGCACTCATTTGTAGTGGTTAGTTCTGGTTTCTATTTTAGGTAAACAGTTTTTCCTTATCTGCGTTTCCAACCGTTATCACAGTCTGTCCGACACTCGCCAGCGCCGTTTCACCTTCACCTTGCTTCGTTGATCGCGGCAAGTTAGTTTGCCCAATTCGCTCGCTCACCTACCGACCATATATACAACTTCGTATACAAATTACTGTTATTTGTGTTGCCTATGCAACCGCGATGCAAGATCCGCTTCCCGGATGCATTTTGGCACAATGCACCACGTTTCGGTCAACGGCAGATATTCTAACTCTCTGATTGGTTGTGACCGAACAGCGGTGCATTTTGGCAATACAAACTGAAACGTGGTACATTTTGCCTTATCAAATGGGCTTAGTCACCTTTACAATATAAAGTATAAGACATTCATATATTAACTGACTTCATAAAGGTACATTATGCTGTACTTTATTACCCAGTAAATAAACTGCCGTTTATATTGTGTCATTTCGTTACAAACTAGGTATTAAAAAATTCAACTTTTTGGGGTAACATTGCAATTGCATATCCAAGTTGAATACGTGGAAATATACTAAAAAATATATCCTAAAACAAAATATTATACACTTAAGTAGATACTATAACATAGGCATATGTTTAAAAAGGTATTAATGACCTGCACCATGCGATTTAGCATTCGGCATATTTCTTCGTACATTACATTTAATGTAACATTGCTCCATAACGGTGGATGAAAAATCAACAAGCGCAACAACATTGTAAGCTTTGCATCTTCTTAAAACGATATATTTATACAATCGGATACTTATTTCGGAAAAGTTATTAGTCCAGTTCCCATATGTTGAGGTATAACGCTAACAGAGACACCAACTTTTACGATGATTCCAGTAAATAGTTATATAATTTAGCCAGTAAGGATATATATTGGCAACTATATCAGCAAGAGCAATCTTAAACGCATTATCTGCTGTTACCACCGATGAAGGGATTAATATATTTTTATCTACTCCTCCTGTATAATGGCCATGAATTATGATTCATAATTCACAGTTTGCAGCCAGTCATAAAATTCTATTTTCACAATTCAATAGTTTGCAAGTTGCAACCAACCAGAAAATTCTATTTTCATTATTCAATAGGTTGTAGCCAATCACAAAATTAATTCTTATTATTAATTGACTTTTGAAGTTAAAAGCTGTCACAAATGTCATAATTCGAAAATATGTACACAAAACTCCTATTGCATAGGAGTAGATAAAATATTATATTACATTCGCGATTATGGCCATTATTCACTCAGATGACTGGCGCAAATGTCATCTTCGTGAATAATGGCTGTCATTATATAATAATTTACTATTAAAAGATTGGACGATCATCTTTCAAAATTGCATGTTTTTTCTCCCAAAGCCCATCTCCATACAGCTTGTCCAATGTGAAAACTACATTGTATTAGCAGTTTGGCCTTTGGAAATACTGCATGTAGCCTCTCCTCCCTCCCCCCTCTGCGTCACTATCGTCAGTCATATATAATTTTGGTGCACCTTTTCTACCGAACGCATATTTCCAACAACTTTTTTGACAAGTAGAAATGCTGCTGTATAATCTACATCTTAGTTGTTATAATCATAAGAGGCACAGCTCTTGAGGTACTAACTGTTAATATAAACGTTATTGAAATATATTCCGAATCGCAGAAGGCAGTGCTATCTACAAAACAATATCACTTGCAGTTGCTAACTGATGAACCCTCTTCATTAAATGTGTTACAATAACGATGCTAAATGGGTCTTCTTGAACTTCTATAGTAATTCCTAACTTTTCATATTCGCCTTATTTTTATTTTTATTTCTGTAATTAAAATATAAGTAATAGAAGAAATGTAGGGTAGGTTAATAAATACGTACCTTCAAAACGCCAACACCAGCACGTGGACCAAGGTGAAATTTTCTCCAGCAATCGTACCAGTATCTTACTGTGCGATATTTTGGATTCACTAAACCTTTGGCTAAGTCTGTTTCTTCAATTTCTAATTCCAATTTGGAACTATGATAATTAATGGCTTCAGTAAAACCTAATATACCTTGAAAATAATTTTCAAATTGCATTCTCGTGACAGTTGAAGCAGGCAATGCACCTAATGCATCAGTAGTATCCAAACTATGGTTATGATTGTTTTTAATCGTAATTATAGCAGGTAAATTATCACATATAATCTCATAAGAGCATTAATTCTTTCCGGAAATTTTTTTGAGTGCGGTCCAACAACGTCATATTAATTTGCCTGAGCGGGACGCGAAGGCAAATTAGGACGTTGTTGGAATGCACGAAAATAATTTCCGGATATGAATTAATGCTCGAATGCAGATTCGGTAAGAAAATCGTAACGCCACAAACCCTCACAGTTAGGTTGGTCTACCTACAAAAAATTTCCAAGAAATTTTTTTATTGTCTTGGTTACGGCTCGTGAACTAATTTTTCTATTGGTCATTAATGGGTGTCGTACGAATTTCCTTTAAAAAAATCCGATGTTTGTAACTGGTTTACGATTACTTATACTGAGTGAGTCAGGAGGAACGCGCCAAATTCTAGTAGTGTATTCTACTCGTAAAAATAATATAAAGGAAACTCAAATGAACTTATCACATTCTTTAATGGTTTTCACTTCAGCGTAGAGTGATGTTTTCATGTTTTATCTCTTTAAAAGAAAATTTAAATGTCTCAGGCACATTATACGGCAAAGTTGGTTGCATTATGATGAGGAAAAACTAGTAGGGAACACTACACATAAATAAACAAATAATGCATCACGCATAGTTACACGACAGCAGTTTTATTTGACAGCATCGCATGGAACAGCGCGGCAAAATGTACCACGTTTCAGTTTGGATTGCCAAAATGCATCGCTGTTCGGTCACAACCAATCAGAGAGCTAGAATATCTTCCATTGACCGAAACGTGGTGCATTGTGCCAAAATGCTTCCCGGATCTACTCCTCGGAGGTCGCGGTCTTTACAGTTTGCTTTGAGGTTATAAGGAAATTGTACGTAAATCTAATCTGACCTGCTAAAGCTGTCCTTTGTCCCCGTTTCTCTTTTTTGTGTACGCTATCCTTGTCCACTGCACTTCAAATTTACCAACTCTGGTGAATTACTTTGCTCAAAAAGATCCAAAATATGAATTTGATTTCGGAGCTGCAATTCACACACGAAATACGAAAACTACTTTAGGTCTTTCTCCACTAGATATTTATAAGGAGGAGGTGGTATTAAAGGTGGCTGGAGAGGTTATAGACCAATAGAGGTATTAGAGGAAGATCATAATATGCTGAAAGAGGCTCTCCATAGAATGCGTGTACTGGGAGTAATGGAGGACTCTCTTGCATAAATATATTTTCAAGAAGCATTTCACCTCCACAAAGGCTGTAACTTCATCTGAACATGACATCCATTTTCAGGTACGGATCTAAAACAGCGAAGTAGAGGGGCAGTATTTGGATCATTATTTTAGCAACCGATCATTCATTTATTTTTATACCGTGGTAAAAAATATTATCTACGCTCGGAAAATAAAAGTTGCGTCGTTGTGGAAATTTCACACGCTTATGTTAATAATTCTTTTATCTCAACTGTCTTGTAAATATCTACTACATCCCTCTTGCATATTGAAAAAAATACGACGTCTCTGTCTCTGTGGTAGTAGGAAAATATTATACGGTGTCTCTGTCTCTGTGGTAGTAAGAAAACATTGTTTTTTATTTCTAGAATTTGCCAAATCAAAAATTATTCTCAGTGGGAAATTTTAATTGTTCAACACTTACACATTGCTGCCTTAAAGCAAAATTGACTTGAACAAACTACATAAAAGCCCTTCCCCTAACGGGCTCGAGTTTTTGATTAATGACAATTTGTTCTTATCAATTTTGCTGGGCAACAATGTTTTCATAAAGAAACACATCTTATCAATAAATATATAGGTTCTTATGATTTTACTGTAGAAAATAGCGAGAATCAGCAAGCAATAACAATAGCAACCAGTGTAACATAGTGACTAATAACTATTGTAAAACAAGAAGCTGTTTCACTTTGGATTCATGTAGCAAGTACGTACAACATGGAATCGATCGTAAAACCCGACGATTGGTTCCAGCCCCCTAACCTGCATTTTTATTTTCGTAAATGGACAGCTAAATTCTTAGAAGTGGTTTGGTGAGAACGATCTCCGCGCCAACTATAGTTTGGTAGTTCAAAATGAAACAATATTTGCTTTATTTGGTAGCACCACTAGTTCTGCCCTCTATGAGAGCCAGCTGCATTCCATAGCGGGGTCTTAAGTCAGACCGTTGTCCCCACCACTAAAGGCACGCTCTTAAGTAACCCGACGTTTTCAAGTCATTCAAACCGCGGTATCTGAAGGAAGACTGTTGAGCATATTCTCATTTCTTGACATATTAATCGCAACGACACTAGTTGTGCAGGGAAAGACCGATGGAAAACGACTAAGAGGACGCTTGCTGAAACGCTGGATTGATGTCATCAAAGAAATCCTAGGGAAACATTTAGGCGAAACTACGCGTATAACCGAAACCGAAAACCGGGAAAGATGGCGAAACGCAGCTATTACATACAACATAGACACGGCAGATTAAATGTATTAAAAATAATCATAAAATATCTACAAAGACGCCATGGAGATGAAGAAGATAACCTCCTTAAATTTGGCGCCCTGTGAGAAAAAAACAGTTGTCTGGTTATTTCAATAATTTTTGGTGCAATAGGTTAATGTACTCTTACCGATTTAGCTAGTGGTTCTCGAAAAGTCTGCACTACTTCTAATACGATTTTTTTCCGTAGGCGATTAATTTTTAGTCCAATGTATATCTACCCAGGTCAGTATACCGGGTGACAATGAGACCAGGGCCATACTTATGTCTTCATTTATGAATCTATTTAGATACAATTTTATATGAAGATACTAGAGATAATTTCTGATTGACCGATAGATATAATGAAAATGGTCGACTTCCGTTTCACCAGTAATGATACCAACTTTGATTTTTAAATGGATCACCCTGTATATTTTATGTTTTTCGGAATCTACAAGTCAAATTACATAAACGGGTCTCGCCAAATTTTCATTTTTTCAAACAAAACTATTTTTTTCAACTTTCATTTTTTACGATAGAAGGCCGTGACTTAAAAAATATGTTCTAATTGACTCTAGCAACTAATAATAATAGCTATTTTATCAATGACGTCAATAACAAACCCTTAATAAAAGAAAAAAAAATGTTAAACACGTTTTTTTAAGAAAAAGTCACTTTTCTAAATGGCACCTCCAAGGGCCATCTTGTCATTAAACAGCAAATTTAATCACCAATCTAACGATATGCATTATGCACTACTTTATTTTTATCTAAAATTGAAGAATAATTAATAATTAATTTTTTTAATATTTCTATGCAAATTCGGCAGCACTGTTGTATGTCATTTGAGTTATAGATTGCGAAAAACATAAAATATATAGGGTGATCTATTTAAAAGTTAGTGTTATTTATAATGAAACCGGAAGTCGGCCGCTTTCATTATACTTGTATGTTAATCCGAACTTATGTCTAGTATCTGTGCATCAAATTTCATCCAAATTCATTCATAAATAACGGAAGTAGAGGCAGGGCCTGGTCTCATTGTCATCCGGTATATGGTCTCGTAAACGGTAAACTTTCCTAGATCCGTTTCCGAGTTACGCGCAATTTTTGAATTTGGGAAATCAAACCTTCTTCAGAATAGATATTCGATATGTCCATCTCCCATATCCACACAGACGTCTAGTCGCCGCCTCGATGACTGTCTTACTCTTTCAAAAACGCCTGGCATTTCTCTATTGTATTAATGGGGATGGTGTACACAACGCTTTTTAAATATCTCAATAGGAAGAAGTCTAACGGATTAAGGTGTAGGGAGCGTGGCGGCCATGGAATAGACCCACCTCGACCAATCCACTGCTCGTCAAAAACTTGCGATAGGTGCTGGCCTCACAAGTATGAGGAAATGTCGTGTAGTCCCATCGTACATAAACCACATCCCCTAAAAAGTCTGACAGTTAATTTACGAGAAAATCATGGTAATTCGCACCTATCAACCGATTCGACAAAACGTAGGGTCCTATGAGGCAATCTCCTGCTCACACATTAATTGAAAATCGATGTTGATTTCTTGATTCATAAACGGCACGGGGATTTTCATCTGCCCACATATGAATATTGTGGAAGTTAGTAATACCATCTTGCGTAAATCCCGCTTCATCGGTAAACAGAATTGAATTCAGGAAAAGTGGATTACAAGCATATTGTTGCAGAAGCCATTGGCAGAAATCAGCTCTTGCAACATAGTTTAACATGTTGAACATGATACGGGTACAATTGCTGCTCATGTAATATTTTCCACATAGTGTATTGGGAGACTCCCTCCGCCACTGCAATCCATCATGCACTAATTCTAGGGTCATCTTCTACTTGATGCAACACTCGTTCTTCGAACGCAGGAGTACTCACCCATCTTGGCCAACCTTGTCCTATTGTGCTTAGTCTTGCTGATCCACTCTCACAGATATTCAAATGAATTCTGCTGAACATACTCCTTTCTGGAATACTTCGGTTGGCAAACCGCTCTTCACACAAATAATGTGCCTCTCTGCTATTTCCATGGTTCCAACCATACATAAAAAGCATATCTGCTAATTCTGCATTTGTGTACATTTTGATACGACGACTAACTGTTTTCTGTTTGATTTTGACAGCATGTATTCCAGCCACCTTAATATTTTTTAATAGTTTACAATTTACTTCCCAAATTCAAAAATTGCACGTAACTCGGATAAGAGCGATTGTCAGACACATGTTTACATGGACTTTTTAAAATCACCCTGTATAGTTATATACTATGTGTCCAAAAAGAAATTACATAAGAGTTGGCCATGGAAAATAAAGCTAATGTCAACAGTAAGCTTTAGAATTCAGCAACTGTCATCACTGTTGTTGGTATTGTAAGTTTATATTATACGCTGATATCGTGATTGCAAATTCTAAAGGTTTCTGTCCCTAACTCTTGTTGTTGACATTAGTTTTATTTTCCATGGCCAACCCTTATGTAATTTCTTTTTGAACAGATAGGATTATTCAATGAGTGAGAAAGTTGAACATTATTCGAGAGGATACAGTTTGAGCCACGAGTCGAAGATGAGTGGCATAATTTATCCATGCGAATAATGGCCTCTCTTACGAGTTAAAAAATAACTTTTCTACTCGTATTAAATAATTACATTAATAATTGTGAATAATGGGCCAAGACACATTTCACTAATTTTGTTACTGCCACTAAGGTTTCACATTTAAATTTATCAGAGCCTTCTGCTTATATGTTTCACCTTCATGATTTACTGAAGAAAAATGAAGAACTTGGCCAATAACAATGGAATAATGAAGAACTCAGCATATCATTGGCTGACTACAATTGAATTATGAAATACTATTCCATTGCTTCATTAACTGATAACTTTCTCAATTAAAAACACACTAAAGACGTATTACAGGATTGTGGTTTCGATGCGGTTCCAACATATGATATGGACAGCACTACAAATACTAATAAAGACAGTGGGTTTATGGCAATTGAAAATAATTTTCAATATAGGACACGACATAAGGAAGTACATAACGATGAGTGTTCTAGGCAAGACGACTATGTATTAAACAATGTGGTCATACCAGAGGTACCATTGATAACATATAAAGCAGGAAATGATGATTGGGATGACAACAGTATTATGGTGTCATCTGGAAGTGTATATGTCCCATCTGAAAACGATAATAATGATGACTCAGATGATGAAGAAAGCTGGAAAGAGCCAATCCCACATCGGAAAAGCAATATCCAGGAAGGAGTTAAAAAACCCAAACCAATTAAAAAATCGTAAACAGGCGCAATAATCTGGATAGCACAGGTAACGAATACTCCATTGTCATAGTTAACTCTTCGAAAGATAGCACTACAGGGAAATGAATCCGTATTAAGGTCCATTCATGCTATTTTTGTCATAAAAACTTAAAACGACTAGCAATACACTTTGAAAAGTTTCATAGCAATGAAAGTGAAATTGCTAAACTATTAACTATGCCAAAAAACTGCAATGAACGAAGAAATGGCTTGGGAAATTTACTTAAAATCGAAGATTACTATCATAATTGTGAAATTTTAATGAAAAAGGAAGGAGAATTGATTTCAGTGAGAAGGCCCACTCCACAAGGAAAAGTTTTATTGGACTACAATAATTATAGTTCTTGTCCATATTGAAGAAACACATATGGCATCATTTAAAATACGTGTGTACCGCAAAAAAGATTAACGAAAGTGGTAGCATGCATCGAAAACCAATGTCCGAAAATACAGCTTTGATATCTCATACCTTTGGCAACAAACTTTCCAGTCATTTTGTTCTTAATATTCTTACAAAGTTAAAAGAAGATAGGATTTCATTGGTATGTCGGCAAGATAATCTGATTAAGCAGTTTGGTGCATTACAGTTTGAGAAGTACCATATCACTCAGTGTGAACTTATACGGCAAACAATGCGACAGTTATCAAGATTGGTTTTGGAACTCAAGAGATTAGATCCAAGTAATTGCTGGCTTTCTCAATGGCTAAGACCAGACTGGTTCAATTTAATAGTAATGGCGGTTAAAAATTTATGCACAGTATGTTACCAAACAATAAATAGGCCACAGTTTTCAATTCCATCCTTAGCTCTAAAATTGGGACGCAGTCTAAGAAAATGTATTGCTATTGAAAGAGGCAATGAATTGAGAAGAGGTGACTTACGACGAAATGAAAACTTAAATTCCGTATTAACTATTACGGATTTGGAATGGACCATCAAAATATCATCTAATGCCCTTGCAACATTGCACACACGAAAAATGAATGCCACTGAATTATTGCCTTTAACAGACGATCTTATTAAATTAAACAGTTTCCTCAACGGTGAAATGACAGCATGCAAACAATTGCTGTTAACTTCTTCTAAGACATACCAAAATTGGAGTCGATTGGCAGCAGTGGCACTCTCCAAAATAATGCTATTTAATAAAAGACGCTCTGGAAATATTCACAAAATTCTTCCCCACCAAATTGGACACAAAGTGACAACTGTTTGTGTTTTTAATAAAATTACATATGTTGCCCATAGAACGCGTATCAGGATGACATTACTTCTGTCCGGCACTGTAGAATTCTCTACCGCAAGATAAGGTATTTAAAATCTTTCAAGGTATTCAAATATACCATTTAGATATACAATTCTACCTTAATGTTCGTGATTACTTCCTTTGCTACGTAAATGTGTATACCTTCAAAAGTAAAATTATATATCCATTCACTTGTTAAGTTAATATCTTTAAAGTAATAAAATATACCGTTTGAGGTATATTTTAGTACCTTGATGTTAGTGATTATTTCCGGTGCTAGGTAAATGTTTATACCTTCAAGAGTAAAATTATACAGGGTTGATTCAGGAGGAATCTGCCAAACTTTAACAGTATGTTCCTCCAACGATTTTAAACAAAAAAAGGTATAAGAACATAGGACCGATTCGAAAGAATAATGAAGTTCTAGCTTACTAAAGAAAAATTCATGGATGTAGAAAATAACCGGTTTTACTTAAAACATAATAACAATTCTAGTGAGATAACTAGATTAAAACTACATTAACTGTTCAAAATGGCCACCTTTGTTTTCAATGCACCGTTGAGCTCGTCGTACTAGAGAATTAGTCGAATTTCGCAGTACTTGAGGTCTATCCCGGATGTAGGCGGCTGCATTTTAAATTTTTTCGAATTGGCCCTATGTTATATACCTTTTTTTGTTTAAAATCGTTGGAGGAACATACTGTTAAAGTTTGGCAGATTCCTCCTGAATCACCCTGTATAACATTCATTTGCTAAGTTAATAACGTGAAGGTAATCAAATATAGCGTTTGAGGTATTACTTTCTACCTTGGACGTTGACCACTGCTTTCACTTCAGGGTAGATATGTATACTTCTAGAGGTAGAATTTTATGACCCTTCATGAGGTATTCAAGTATACCTCTCAAAGTATTCTTTTCTACAATGGATTTAGTCACTAGTTTGGTTGCAGGGTATACCGTTAAACCTTTTGAGGTCGAACGTTATACCTCTTCATAAGGTGGATTATACAGTTTGGGGTAGAATAGTTCATTATACCTTGAATTAACGTATTTATAAAATACATTAAGGTGGGATATAGGTAATACCTTTAAAAACAGTATAGTCAACTTGTATGATTTACAGTGTAGTAGCAGTTTTGTGTTATTTGCTTTAATAGGAGTATTTGGTTCGTTGTACTGTCAGGCCATTTTAAATTTCTCAGTGATTTAATCAGTTACACAATCCTTTAAAACAGTTTTGGTACATAAGTGGCGAGTTCGCCTGTATTTCGAATCCATTTTAGCCATAGTCCAAAACGGTTTTGCTTCTGTAAATTAATCATTAACGTTTGCGTTCGACACAGTACTAATGCAGAGTACACTCTGATTAAAATATAACGTGGTGTTCTAACACTCAGTGCTGCAAGATAACTGTGTTTTGTAAATTAGTCTTTCAAGGCTGCGTTTGAAGTATAATTAATGTAGAGTACACTCAAGTACAACATTTTGCGTTCGTGTTCTAGCATTCAGTGTTGCAAGGCAGCTTGGTTTTGTAAATTAACCTGGTTTAAGTTTGCGCTTGACGCTTAAATAACGCACAGTACACTCTGGCACAAATGTAGCGATTGGTATTCTCAAATGTTTCAATGTAAGTCAGGACGTTCTGGTGACTCAAACTCAAGTTCAGGTTTTACACTCGCGCGTCACGCCTGTTGAGGCCTAAACCGACGTTATAACCTCATTCGGCCTGGATTTGTTGTTCGGCTCAGCTATGCGCCGCAACCTTTAGTTAAAGCGCTTCCCAGCTGGGCGTACCCTTTAAGCCATTCTTACGAGCCGGCATACGTGCCGAAAATACCTGTATTTTTGAATGATGTTTGGTAGGTCACTTGGAGTGGCCCAATAGATGTATTTTCCGTACCGTCTTATTCTTTTTCTTTTTGTGTCTTGTGCATGTTTGTTTACAAGGTGACTGTCACTGTGTTACGATCATTGTAAGGTGAGGCCCGGACGTGGCAGATGAGCATTCCAGGTAGGTCGTTGCATCTGTCGCTGCACGGTGGCTTCCACAAATAGTTATTCGATTATTTTTTGCCCCGTTTGACCCTCAAGGTCCAGTTGAACGTGGGTACCCGGATTTGGATCTTGTGGTGCCCATTTATTTAGCAACACCCTATATACTTATCGACATGCTTGCCCTGTGGTGTACCGTTTTGAACCACGCCCATCTCTGAGCGTATTTGAGCCGAGGCCTTTAGCCTGTTCATGACGATTCTCAGGGTGAGCGTGCTTATTTTCCGGATTTGTTTAGCTTGCGATACTCGCTCATCCGTGAGTGTCGTAAGACCAATTTAATACCGTAACAGTACTTCTATTCTTCCTAAAGCCTCCCTGATATTCTCCTAGTTCCTTTTCTACGTACGGTTCGAGTCTTCGTTTTATAAGTGTCGATGTTATTTTGCAGACCGTATCTAGTAGAGCGATGCCCCTATAGTTGCTGCATATCGATTTATCCCCTTTCTTAAAGATTGGTAGAATTAGGGCTTTATTCCACTCTGGCGGCATTTGTTCCTCTTGCCAAACTTCTGCGAATATACTGTGTATCTTTTGTGTCAGCAGTTTCCCTCCTTTTTTACATTTTCTGCAGATATGTTATTGTGTCCGGGGATTTTGCCATTTTTCATAGCTTGTACTAGCACAAAGCTGTCTAAATGCTATTAAATACAAATATACGATTTCTATTGAAAGTAATTGAAAAGGAATTACGTCCAAATTTATTAGTTCATTTTAAATATTTCTTTCATATGCTTTAATTTCCTGCATCATGTATCATAACACAATTCCTCAATGAAGAAAAAGATTTAAATAAGCTGGTTTTATTTCAAATCTCTTTTCTGCATTTCCCTTTATTCATAAATTGTTTATACCCCATGCTACTCCTAATATCTTATTTAACAACAATTAATATCTATTAATCTATCTAACTAAAATCACTATGAAAACAACGTATTAAATCTGTCCAACAAACAACAACCTTTTTCATCTCATTATTTAACATTTTGTATGGATAAATCATTGATATATGAAATCTTCCTCTTATTTTCCCATCTCTTTCATTTAATGGAATAAGCCAAAATTCATTTTCAGATCTAACTTTGTAAGAATCTTCTTATTCCAAATTCTACTTAATAATCCATCTATAGTTTGTGGAGATTCGTATTGTGGCTTAGTTATTTGATTAATTCTGCGAGCATCCAAACATAATCAAAGAGAACCGTCACGTTTCTTAACTACCACTAAAGGATTAATAAAATTACTTTTTGAAGCTTCTATGACACCATCTGTTACCATTTTCTTTATTTCCGTCCTTACCTGTTCTCGTAATTTATATGGTATTGGATACGATTTGCTATAAAAACTTTTTGATTCGCCAACCTGTAACTTATGAATATATTTCTGAGCTTGTCCTACTTTTTCATTAATAATCTTTTTATTCTTATAAATTATTTCTAATATTTAGCTTGCAAATTGTTTATTCTTTTCACCTATTTTTAATTCATTCAGCAATAATCCCTTCTTATCATATTTATTTTCTATACCATCTATTATATTATTATTAATAATTATACCGTCTTTATATTTCATTGCGTCTCCAATTTTCTCTAATTGGCAACACTTATCTTCTTGGCTGACTCTACTGGTACAGATCCAAGATTTAATTAACCCCTTCAAATGAATACACCTTTGTGCTCCATCAATATTTATTTCCAGTTGCTGAATGATATCAATTTCTAACACCATGTCCACAGTAAGCCCTTTAACAATAAACAACCTAACAACACCTTCCCATTGATCAATAATTATTTTGATATTTAACATTCTGTTTGTTGTTAATATTTTTCTTTTAGTAGCAGATACCAAATCTATTTTATTCACTTTTATAATATTCTTGTATAGGACATCTAAATTATCTAAAATTATCTTCTCATTTATTAAGAAAGCCATAGCTCCACTATCTATCAAAGCTAAATATTCAATATTATTTAAATTAACTTTTAAAAATTGTAACTTTGAAATCTGTTCTACTTCTTCCTCCTCTTCCAGTAAAAATTCTCCATTATTTTCATAACTATTGTTAAAATACGTGAGTTTCTTCTTTAAATTATTTAAAATTGAAGTTTTTTTTATCTTCTGAGGAATCTTTCAAACCCTCAGCTTCTTCTATTGGATTTTCTTGCCTCTGTTTCCCTCTATCGTATACACTCCTAAATAATGTATTAACATATTGCCTTTGAGGGTATTTGTTCTTATTTTATTTCTGTCTTAACTTTTCATTGTTTCTCCCATCAATCATTTCACAATATCTTTTTCGATCATTGTAATTAGAATCATTCCTATTCTGGTAGTTTCCCTCATTATTATTCCGGTTATATTGGTTATTCCTCTATCTATCTAAGGTTCTATTATAATTATTATTAAAATTCTTTTCACCTTATCTATAATTATTAGAGTTACTTCTGCCAAAATTAAATTTATTTTGATATGTTTCCTCATATTTTCTGTTATTGTATATTTTGAGAATAAACTATTACCATTACTATTACTATTAAATTTTGCAGTGAAAAGAAAGCTAAAAATTAAAGCAACATATCTACAACATAAAGAAATCCATAAAGGGAGTGGATTAGTCCAAACAAAAAAATCATTAATCAAATAGGTGACGTCTTAAACGAAACTAAACGTACATATAAGGTAATGGATGTAAAAATCCAAAGAGAAGCAGATATAGATAGTGATCATATTCTAGTCAGAATCTCTTTAAATGAAGAAATAACAAAAGTGAGGAAAAATTATAAACGGAGAAAAAGTATAGGGTCCTTAAAAGACCAAGAAGTAAAAACAGAGTATACCAAAGCTATCGAATCTGAATTAGAAACATATGAGGACGGAGAAGATATTAACCAAGAATGGAAGTACTTGAGCAAATTAATTAGAGAAAAGGCAGAAGATAAGCTAGGATATAAGGAAAGGGAAAGGAATGGATGGTTTGATGATGAATGCAAAAGAGTCATAGAAGAAGGAAAGCTAAACTTGACTATCTAAGACAAGATAATGTAGAAACACAAGTCAAATACCGGAAAACGAGAAAAATAGCTAAAACCATATTAAGAAACAAAAAAAGACAGGAACAAAATAAATTTATTAGTGAGATAGAAGAAGACTTCCAAAAAAACCAACTAAGATGGTTCTACGCGAAAATTAAACAAACAAAAAAGAAACAAACTAAGCAAGTACTCATGGAAAAAGAAGGGAAACAAATAGGAAGTGAACAGGAAATGAAAAAACTATGGGTGGAATATTATGAAAAAATGTTCAAATATGACATGCAATGGAATATAGAAGAAAAAGGAGAAACAGAAGAGAAGTGAGATGTAGAAATACCCACGCTAGAAGAAACAGAAAAAGTGACTGCACAATTGAAAAATGATAAAGCAGCCGGAGGTGATCACATTTAGAATGGATACTTGAAATATGGGGGATTCGCATTAATAGAAAAATCATGTAAACTAATTAGAAAAATTTGGGAAAAAGAGAAACTACCAGAAGAGTGGAAAGAATCCATAGTACTACCGATATACAAGAAAAGGCAACCAACCAAGTGTGTAAACTATAGGCCAATAAACCTACAAAACGCAGCTTACAAAGTGTTTGCCAAGTGAATAGACCTGAAATTAAAAATAGTAACTAATCCTATGCTAGGGGAGTATGAATGTGGTTTTAGGGCAAACCGATCAACAGTGGATCACCTCTTCACCATCAAACAAATACAAGAGAAATGTTGGAAAAAAATATTAAAATATATGCATTGTTCATTGATTTCAGACATGCATACGATAAAATAAGAAGACCTGAAGTAATAAAAACTCTAAAACGGTTTATGTGTCCTAGTAAACTCCAAAGATTAATTAAGATAACACTAAAAGGAACATTCAGCAAAGTAAGAGTGGGCAGTAATGAAACAGAGGCATTCCAAACCAGTAATGGATTGAAACAAGGAGATCCTATGTCAAGTACATTGTTTAATCTAGTTTTAGAAAGAATCATCAGAAAAAGTAGTACAAAAACTAATGGCAACATTCTCAGAGGACCCCATCAATGCTTAGCTTTTGCAGATGATGTTTTAATTCTAACAAGAACAAAACATGCGTTACAAGATATAGCGCCCAGACTATTACAAAATGCAGAAGAAGTAGGATTACGAATTAACGATGAGAAATCACAATTTATAATAATGGGAGATACAAGCGAACGCGAAAATTTAGAAATAAAATATATGGAAAAAACATCAAAATAAAGCAAGTTACAAGTGTGATATACATAGGGACAGAAACAACCACAAACGGGAAAATGGACAGTGAAATAAAACGGAGACTGGCATCGGGCTCAAAGTGTGTGGGTGCTTTAAAACATCTGTTATCGTCAAAAGTGCTATCAAGAATAACCAAAATCAAACTATGTAAAACAATTATAAGACCGGTAGTGTATACGCGAGTGAGTGTTGGGTCATGACGAAGATAGAGGAACGTAAAATTGAAGCATGGGAAAGAAGGATATTAAGACTAATATACGGAGGTGTAATTGAAGACGGCAATTGGAGAAGACGAAACAACAAAGAATTGGAAGAACTATTTAAAGACACTACAATATCAAAAATAATCAAACAAAATAGAATAAGATGGCTAGGACATTTTGTAACGTTTCACTCCAAATTAAGCGCGATCAAAGTTAATTTAAAATTAATAGCGCTTAATTTTCGTCTAGGCCAACAATGAACGTTACAACAATGGAAATTTTTCAAAGCGCTCGAACTGACAAGATTAGCGCTAGCCTCTCGATCGACGCGAGCGGTACGGAGAATCGATTCTCCGCGCAGTCCTTCCTGTGATAGCTTATATTATAGCGGCCTTCACACGCGCCGTTCTATAAGATAACCTCGAAAGAAATTTTGACCCACGGTCAAAGGTCGACTGCACTCTTAACATATCACTGGGAGTTGCACGTGTACAGATGTGTATTTAATTTAAACAAACTATAGTTCCGATCCAGTCACTTCATAATTAAAATAAATCAGAATTTTCCTTTTGTTTACACCGACACGCATTGACATATTTAATTTTTATTTTGGTTTCCAGTTGTACCAACTTGATCTCGCAGGCCTTATACGTCGAAGCTCACGGGCATACATCGGTGCACACGAGGTGGCCTACCGTCTCCGAAAACCAGGACGAAAAATCAAATACAATTAAACTGTAACTTTATACGAAGAACACATTCATTTTATTTTAGTTATGTACATTAGTAGGGAATAAATGTATATAGTAGTCAAACCTGTTTCTTTAAATCAGTCTAAGTGTGAGTAGTCAGGACCTGGACCCAATAAGCAGCTACCCGTCTTAAATGGGCATATTTGCTAATGCTACAGGGGCATTTTCCAAATTAAATATAACTTGAGATTATTACGAAGCCCCGGTTAGCGTTGCAATTTAACTAGATTACAAAATGAAAGAATTGTCAAAAAAAATTATAAAACAGAGCCAGAAGGAAGGAATAAAAAAGATAGGCAGAGATTAAGTTGGAAAAAAAAGTAGAGCAAAACCTGAGGAAACTCGATGTTGTCAACTGGTGAACCTTAGCATTGGAAAGGAAGATATGGAAATCAATAGTTGAAAAAGCCAAGGGCCTCTAGGCCTGTAGTGCTGAAGATATATATTACGATGAATGTTTGTAATAAGCCTCACGTTGGGGAGCCTAATTTACGATGAAAGACCCTACCTGTATTGTTATTTTGAATGATATTTAATAAGTTAATATTTTTGTGATCTGCTCAAAGTTTTTATCTGTGGGTAAATTTAAGCTGGTTAAAAATGAAATGTAACCCTCAATTACCCAAATAAATAGTTGCATGCCCCTCTTTCTATTTTATTCAATTGCAATTATTTATTACGCTAGCTCAATGGGAAAACATAAGCTCCCTCTCAGGTTAGGTTCCGAAGTTGACTATATTTTTTATCTAAATTTTACTATAGCCAGCAATTTTAAATCAGTAGTTTAAATACGCAACGTTAGTTCAAATATTTACAATCTGTCAAACCACAAAATGTCCGCCTAGTGCAACAGCGATTCTTTGAACGTTTAAACTGGTGAAAATTTGAGAAAACATCAGGTAATTATTCAAATTTTTGCGCTTGGCAAACAATTAATACTGTATTGCTTCAGTGATGACGTAGAAAAAACCCGGCCTCGCTTATTTCGTGACGTAGGAGAAACGCCAAAGCGTGCACTTGTTTCTGGTGGCTTGGAATTCTCGCTAAACTTGCAAAATTTGATGACGCTTTGCTTATTACGCAAATTACGGCGTAGCTGGAGCCTTGGAAACGAGCTAATCTTCTTCGGCAAGGTTTGGTCCCGTATTTAGCTGCTTTTTCCCAAATCTGACACTTAACTTTTAGGCTAAATTCCTACCTCAGAAAGTCTGGCCGAGCTGGAATGGAGCTGCTCTGGAACGCCCGTTGATTTTCCTCGGCTGGAGATGATCGTCTGGCTGCAGAAGGTGGTTGGGACGTTCTTGGAGACTCATACTATGCCCTGGGCTGCTGTCCTTTGATTTCCACTGCCTTATTTCCTCGTAGAGCTACTTCGTAATTTTGAACTGCTCGGCCGCCGTTCTCTCCTCGCAGATGGGTTGGAGGTTTTTATATTTTTGTGCTGCGGAAACTACTGCAAACACTTGTACAGGCACTTGGGCACTTTGGTAATAAAATGGAACATTTTTTAGATTGCAAATAACCCGTTTAATGGTGAAAAATGTATTTTAAAGTGGAGCACAAAACTGACGAACATGAAATAATTGTTATTTTTTAAGCAATATCGAATCTCGTTGCTAGGATATGGTGTTATGCTTATGTTAATGGAAATCAGGTTTGATAATTAATGGACATAAAAGGAAATAAATTTGAGTACATAAATTAGAATTAACTTTTTTCTTAAAATCTAGATTATTGTCTTTTTCTTATAACTAAAATTGTTATATTGAGTCACATACACAAACGTTTTTTATTATTTGGTCACTGCACTGTAGAGATGGGCGCGTGAGTGAATTTTCGCTCACGTCACGCACGTTTCACGCTTGCTTTAAACAGTCACGTTCACGCACGTTCACGCTCACGTTTACTCACGTTCACGGCGTGACACGCCACTCACGACGTGACACGCAGCTTTTACTTATTTCAAAATTTAAATTCAGATAGAAGAGAATGTTCAAATTTAAAACCAATGAAAAAACCCTAAAGAGAACTAAAAATATGTTTTGCACCTGACATAATTTACATGATATGTTGCAATCAGAATAGTTGAAATAAAAAGAAAAAAAAATTAAAATCGACAAGGGATAAATACTGATTTATCGCAAATATATTTCTTGCAGCTGTCTTCAAAGACATTACTTTCAATACCAAAAGCTGTCATTGGAATTGACATTTCCCTTATTGGTATTAGTAGGCAACACTTTTAATTCGTAGGTTTGAAAGTACTTTTACGTACAGGGTTATTCATTATAAATTACCCACCCCTTATCATCGTTATTATTGCCTATAGAAAAAAAAGTTTTAAATAAAAGTTGTGTGGTTATGACTGAATTTTGTTAAAATGCTATCAAAAGTACAGTGACGTGCATAATTAAGGGGATACAAAAAAGTAATATATTTTTTTAAATGGAACACCCTGTATATTATTAAATTTTTGGAATGATCTTTCTTTCCTGATTTCAAAAATATACCATATGTTACCCCTACCTTATACCGTTTTTGAGTTATTAAACGTCGAATATCTTAGTTAAAGTAGTTAACATTATTAAATATAACAAAGTTTTATTTAGGAAATTTAAATATAAATAAAAAATAACTCATTTAGATTATTTCATTAAAGAAATGTCACTTATCAAACAAAATAGTTGTCATTTTCATAGCTTACTTTAATAATGTTAATGATATTCGACGTTTAATAACTCAAAAACGGTATAAGGTAGGGGTAACATATGGTATATTTTTGAAATCAGGAAAGAAAGATCATTCCAAAAATTTAATAATATACAGGGTGTTCCATTTAAAAAAATATATTACTTTTTTGTATCCCCTTAATTATGCACGCCACTGTACTTTTGATAGCATTTTAACAAAATTCAGTTATAACGACATAACTTTTATTTAAAACTTTTTTTTCTATAGGCAATAATAACGATGATAAGGGGTGGGTAATTTATAATGAATAACCCTGTGCAAGGATCAACATTTTCAGCGTTAAGGCGAGTATACAAAAAAAACATTACTTTTATTAGAATAATAAGTTCATCTACACAAGTACACAATAAATTGGTTTAAAATTAAAACTTAATCAACATTTTCAGTGTTAAGTCGAGTATACAAAACAAAACATTAGGTACTTTTCTAAAAATAGGTTCTTCTACACATCTGCACAATACATTTTTGGTTTAATAATAAAACATAATTAACATTTTCAGCGTTAGCCGAGTATAAAAAACAAACCATTACTTTTATTAGAATAATAAGTTCATCTACACATCTACACATTAAAATGTTGATTTAAAAACAATATGTAATCAACATTTTCAGCGTTAAGTCGAATTCTGCGCTCTCCTAAAATTCTCCCAGCTTTAGAAAATACTCTTTCGCTTGTAGCGGCACTTGCCGGTATGTTTAAAAAAAGTTTTTTTAACAGTGGCGTATTTACACTGTTTTTCCAAAATCCTAAAATGTCATCTACATTTCCGAATTTTCATTTAACATACTAATTTAGTTCTGTTTCGACATCATCCTAATTACATGTGTCATCGTCAGAGCTATCTCTATGTGTAGAAAGATAAGAATCTGATGCTGATGTATCAGTTTTGAGTCGTTTGCTATGTATGTCATCATTATCATCTATAGTTTTATTTGCATTATAATCTTCTCTTTTATGTGAAGGTATGAACTTTAAATATTTATAATTAGGGTCCAAAAATAAAACCACATAATGTAACTTGTTTGGCACAATTTGTGATTTAATGAATTTAAAAGTTGCTGCCCCTTGCAGCTTTTTATTCGTTACTAAATATTTAACGTGAAATTAACGTGAAACGTGAATCACGCCTTGGAAATTTTCACTCACGTTCACTCACGTTCACGTCACGATTTTCAAATATTAGTCACGTTCACGACGTGACACGCCGTGACACGACGTGACACGACTGTTTTCACGTCACGCGCCCATCCCTACTGCACTGCTTTGCATTATTTTTATTAATTATTAACGCACTGGCATATTAGAGTTCCACCATTTACCTTCGTTTACTTCCTTTCCTGTTGCCTGATTCTCGAATTGGTCTTTGCAATGTTCTGTTATCTTTCATCTTGCTTAATTCACCTTTCAGTTTCCTTACAATTTTCAGTATCCTTGGCTTTATTGAAAATTACGCTCCTTTTAAAATGCACATAACAAACCTTTTGTGTCTATTAAATTATTTCGGTCTGGCTTTACATTATGCACAAACCTATTCTTTTATTATTTTAATTTATTTAAAAGTCAATTTCGAATCCTGTGAAAATAAGCTTTGATTTGTGTTCCATTCTCGACTATTTTACTGTTTCTCGCATCTCATTGTCAATGCATTTAATATCTTACTTTAGTTTAACATTGCAATTGCATAAAACATCCCAACTCTGTGATTATTGAATCGGTTAATTATCCTGCACTGCAAACAGAACCAAGTTGTGGACCTAATACCATCTCTATATATACATAAGGACAGTGCGGTCAATTTTGGTCATCTTTCTGATTGGCTGTGGAGATACCCGCCATCTTGAGTCGTTTACGAAATTACACATAGTCACACAAAATTGCTTCCAAGTCCTTTATTATTGAAAGTAGCCCCAATATCAAGTAGAATTTCATAAGCCTGGTAAAATTCTACAGTGTTCGGTATAAGCAAATGCTGAAAAAACGCTGAACGTTCAAGTAAAATACTTTTTGCGAAAATTGCACATTAGCCCAAATCAAAAACTATAATTAAACTATTATTAAATATTAATAATAGCGGATTATTTACTGACGATTTTATTATATTTAGAAAAGATAGAAACTTTGAAAGAAATAAAACAAAAGGGGGTGGAGTCTTGTTAGCAGTTAAACGCAAGTACAAATGTGTCAGGATTTCAAGTTTTGAAACGGCTAATGGTGAAGATGTGTGGATAAAAATGTGGGTGGGTGATATATCGTTTTATTTACGTTGTGTTTATTTTTCTCCTAGCGATAGCGACGATTGTTACAGGGTATTTTTTGATTTATTTGATTCAAATTTCTTATTTTCAGAAAAAAGTATTTTGGGGATTTCAATTTGTACAGCGTTACTCCTAAATTATTGGCGGAACAGGAGCAATTCATGGATCTTCATAATCTGATCCAATTTAATGGAATACTAAACGTAAATAACAGAATTCTTGATCTGGTTGTGGCTAGACGGACGGTGCTGGTAGAGAGGTATATTTTACCACTTGTTAGTGAGGATGCTCACCATCCTGCCTTGTTGTGTAAAACTGAATATGTAAAAATGAATCGGAATCTTCAGCCCGTAAGTTTCTCTAATGCTCAATATAACTTCAATTTTAAAAGAGCAAATTTTCCTCAATTGCATAATGAAAATATACGGTACGCCACACCCAAGAAAAGCGCCCTTTCGTGCTTTCCAAGAATACTTCGACACTCAGCATCACTCCGTTTCGCTAATACAATGAAATATTATGAACAAGTTATTTATAAAAAAAAACAAAACAAAATTTGTTTTGCCGACGACCATACCTCAAAAGTTGATGTTGCCTTCATTTTCGGAGGACCTATCGTATGAAAACGATCCAAGACTTCAGATGGTTCCTGGCGACCGGAATCGTGTACACATACGAACATACATACCCCGCACAGCACGTTTAGGCACCTCCCAATACGAGGGAGGGATCTAGTGGGCTGGTGTCTTCACCAAAAGATCCGCACAGCCGAGACGGAGATTTGGTATAGCGGGTTCATTAGTCGGTTGGCACGAATTTTAGAAATATTTGACTCAGGGTGGTTTTCGATATGAGGGAATTTCAATACTTCGTACACTTCGTGTCGAAGTAATAAGTAACATAGACTGGAATTTTGGTGGAACTGCTGATGTTGAAGGTATAGTTAAATTTTTTTATAATAAACTTTACGCTGTCTTAGATAGATGTGTGCCTAGATCTTCATTTAAGAAAAACAATTGTCCTCCTTGGTTTACTGTTGAAATTAAAAAACTTTTAAGACGAAAGGATAAATACAGAAAACAGCTCAAAAGGCAGGAACATATTTTTACCCGCCAAAACTTCAATTATTTAAGAAGCAAAATAAAAGAGATGCTTATCGCGATTATGTAAATAACATAGAAAATAATTTGCAAGGAGACCCCAGATTATTCTGGTCCTTCTTGAAAACGGTCAAAAGATCTAATGCGTTAGATAATGTTATGACTTACGATAATAGGTCGCTTGAAACTACTAATGATATAGTTAATGCTTTTGCTAGTCATTTCAGCTCAGTTTTTCTAAACACTCCATCCAATTATAACATAGATTTTGATCTTGAACCATCCTTGCAACGCGAAATATTAAATATTCGATTTATTACTGAGAGTGATGTTAAGGAAGGTTTAAAGGCACTAGCTCCAAAACAATCAGTGGGTCCTGATGGAATACCTACCTGCTTATATTTATAAAGCATGCTCCGAATACTTTGTTTATCCACTTATAGTCGTATTCAACTGTATTCTGCGGACGTCTCAGTTCCCGAGTTGCTGGAAAATTACTAAAGTTTGTCCAGTGCCAAAGGATGGCAGTAAATATGATTGCAAAAACTATAGACCAATAGCTTTACTTTCAGTACCTTGTAAAATATTTGAAAGCATTCTGCATAAGTACATTTTTTCTCATGTTAGGCCATATATTGAGATGGTCTTAAGCCCTGAATCGCATATCTAGAGCACAGCAAATTAATGAATAGGTCATAAAAGCTCAGAATGGGAGATAGGATTTAATGGCAACAAATAAAATAAAATCAAATTTGAATTAGCAATCATATTGGCAAAGCAATGCCTGTAATAAGTATTAGAATCGTAACATAAAAGGAAAGGCAGAGTTCTAAACCTAATAGGAATGATACTACAATATTTAACTAGTATAGAATATTAAAAAGGGAATGGTAAAATGCAAAAGCCAATCCATGTATTAGTAATTCGATTATGAATAGAATGGTCACATGCTTGTCGAGGTAAATTGCAAGTCAGAATTCGTTGTATAAATTTCTCTTTGAGCATATTCTTAAAAGGTATAAAAATGCAGAAGGCAAAACAGAGTGCAAAGAGTACACAGGAATAAATCTGAAAACAAATAAGGGGAAGAAAATGAATAATTAACATGCAAGATTATTTGAAAATCCGAACATTAATTTGATGCGGAAGTTGGAAAAATGAAATGGACTTTTAGTTGAACTCGGAAGTGTTTCTTGGGGAAGTTCACGAAAGGAAGAACTGATCAGTGAGAACGTTGTGAAAAAGGACGGTTAATAAGTGAGGGACACAGTGATGTGAAAGACAAAATTAACAAAATTAATGGAACAATTTAGTATATAAGCAAAAGTTTGTAGAATTATTAGATTTAAGGTGTTTAATTGTTAGAAGATTTTGATTTGACTTATTTTATATTGATATGCAATTGTTTTAACAATTCAAAAAAGAGACAAATGAATAAAAATTGCTGGTGACAGCTTGCAAATTGGCTGGTGTTTAATTTAAAATTTTAGTACCTTTACATACAGTTACAGCCTTATAATTTCACCAGAGTGCTATTTACGTGGTCGTGTTCACGCACAAATGAAGGCAAGAAAATCCAACGCCTAAAGTTGACTTCCAACATCGGCCACCGATTCCGATCCTGCGGCAGAGCTGCGGGGCATCATCTCGACTCATTTGAGGACATCCCGGACCGGCTTTGCAGTTCCAGCGATAGCAGGCGAGTCCTACGAGGACTACATCAACACCGCACATCCGGCAACCGACTTCAAGAGAAGATCTGGGCACATTCTTGCTGCGGCCGAGGTTCGAACGGGCATGCAAAGAAGGTTTCGCAGGTTAGCGGTAAAGCCCATATAAATCATACCATTGTGTACCTGCCGAGAGGCTGATTAAACGTCGCTGTATAACAGAGCCCAGGCGAATTATTTCTTGGTTTAAATTAAAACTGAAAATTCCAAGTGCAGAAGTGAGGTTAGGATCCTTCCTTGGGTTTAAAACAATCAAGGAACGGTTGTTGCCTGAAAGAAACAAAAGAGAGCTACTGACGCTACTAGAAAGCGGGAAATTCTGAATTTACCTGTGAGATTTGCTCATTGAATTGCATTTAATTAACTAAAAACCAAAACGACAAACACTTGATTGAACTTTCAGAAACGTAATTTTAGGTAGATCTGTTGTAGTATTAGCGGGTATTTGATCTACGCACATGGGCGTACGCTAAAATTTTCATTAATGTAACTGTGGACCCACACCTTTTGATAAGATCTCTGCTTACCTGAGCTAGCCAACATTAATTTAATTTACAATTAGATTCTATCTGAAAGTAGGGGCATACGAACATCAAGTCGAGTAAAACATAAAACAACTCACAATAATTATCCATGAGCGTTTCATAAATTGGTAATATTTGCTGAACCCAAAATAAATTTATGTAGTGATGGGAGGCTCTAGCTAAATTTTATTTTAAATATTAATGATTATATATTAAAGCCGCGTAAGCACCATCACAGCAATATATCTCCATATCAACACGGATTTCTGCCAAAACGTTCCACGATGACTAATCTTTTAAGTTTTACTCAAACAGTGACTGAATCAATGAGTAAAGGTGACCAAGTAGATACCATTTATACTGACTTTGCAAAAGCGTTTGATACAGTCCATCACGATACCGTTCTCTACAAACTGAATTTATTTGCAATATCAAGAAATCTCTTAAAATTATTCACGTCATATCTACGAGAACGTAAGCAATATGTAGTTTTTCGTGGTTGTTCATCTATAGAATACCATGCTTCATCCGGGGTTCCACAAGGATCGAATTTGGGACCGCTACTATTTTTAATCTTAATTAATGACTTGCCGGAATGCATAAAAAACTCAGAATACCAAAGTTTTGCTGATGATTTCAAATTATATAAGTCAATAACAGAAGCTGATGATTGTTTAAAACTACAAGAGGATCTAAATCGTGTTGTGACATGGAGCAAACAAAATCACCTACGTCTAAATATTAAAAAATGTAGTTGCCTGTCATATACGCGTAAGCCACAATTCATTGTTTATAGTTATGCAATTGAAGGGGAGAACTTAGAAAGGGTGACTACTACAAAGGATTTGGGCATTTGGTTTGATGCAAAATTGACATTTAATCACCATATATTCCAATGTGTTAAAAAGGCTTACCAAATGCTCGGATTTATACTGCGTAATTCAGCAGGATTCAACCAGATATCATCGTTTATTTACTTGTACAATGTGTATGTTAGATGTCACTTAGAATACGGTTCCATTATATGGTCTCCCTACTACAATTATCTTAAAAACGAGATATAAAAAGGGCAAAAAAATTGCTAAGATATCTATATTACAAAGAGCATAGAATATACCCGACTACCAGGCCGTACCTTCTATTACTTAGTGATTTCAACTTTCGAACATTAGAAACTAGAAGATGTGTAAGCGATTCTATATGTTTGTATAAAATTGTAAGTTCTCTAATAGATTCACCACAACTGTTGCAGCTCCTTAAATTTAATATACCTTCTTATAAGCATAGGTCAGTTCTAAAATTTTTACTTCCTTTTACAATAAAGGAAGTATTGGATTCACCCCAAAAATTCGAAATTGAGTTTTCAACAGATCTTCACGTTTCAGAGTCCCCTGAACCCAAAAAACATATTTTTTTTCATTGGTCTGTCTGTCTGTGTGTCTGTGTGTCTGTCTATGTGTCTGTCTGTGTGTCTGTCTGTCTGTGAACAGAATATCTCAAAAACGGAAAGAGGTATGGCGTTGAAACTTCATATACCGGGTGTCCATTCTCAAAGTCGAACATAGGCAATTAACATTAGTGCATTCACTCGTTCTTCATTGAAATAATTCATTTTTCTGTAGATAATTTTAACAGATGTTGGCAGAAAATACCTGATTTACTCCAACTAATTACCAATTTTTTTGACAAATGCTATCGAACTTGAAAAGCAAGGCAATGTGTATTTAAAAATTCCCAAGTTTTAAATTAGTATTTTAAAATAAAAATTGCATCTTGAGTATTATTATTGGTATCATTTGATGCGCAATAATTTTATCTTTCTATTGATACCATTACCTTCCCTGTAAGTCGAATTGGCGAGCAGGAATCGGCAAAAACGTTCAATACAATGTTAATCGCCTATGTTCGACTTTGAGAACGGACACCCGGTATAAGTTTTGTGTACTATGTAGATGCGACAGCAAGCTTTTGAAGAAAATCGCATAGCCGGAAGTAGGTGTTTACTTTTGTGATTTTTCAGTTTTTTTCGATTTTTTCAAAAACGGTTCTAACGATTTTTTTTAAACTTTACATTTTTAATGTGTATTGATGTGAGATAGGTGCTTTTCCAGTTGAATACTTCTAAAATGGGTTTCTGTTGTTTTTTTTATTAACTCCTATTTTAAATAGAACACCCGGTATATTATTAAATTTTTGAATTTAGCTTAAAATTCTAGGGAAAATTTGTCTCTTGAACTAACACTCTATTTTGTACCGTTTTTGTAAAATTTGTAATTTTTGAAAATTTTTGACAAATGCTTAAAAATTTAAAATCAAATTTTTGGCTAATTATAAGATCACTGTAAAAGGAATTTGTGTGCGTGTATCACACCAGATTTTTTATTCCTGTTATACGAACCAATTATTTGATCAATTCACCTGTATATAGGATGATGCATTTTATAAATTCTTGTGAATACGTGGATATATTTTTTATGTCTATAAATCAATTTAAGACACAGATTGTGAAGATTCTTGATGAAACTCAGAGGAGTATACAAGATCAAAATGTATATGGTTAAGTTATATTATGTTAATGAGATGATTGCTTGCTTGTTTTATAATTGTATAATTTATCATTTTTAATTTCTTGTCATTGTCTGCATATGTATTATTGTTGATTGTTGCTTGTTATTGGGCTTCGGCCTGTTAGCGACATATTAAATAAATAAATAAATAAATATAAATGTCTTAATGCCAAAGATTATTGAATCAAATTAAAAAGAATTTATGGGCTATGTAACACTGAATATTCTATTCCTCCAAATTAACTAGTGGTATAGATACAACGGTTTGATTATGAGTATCAAAAAAAATAATTTTTGTAATTTATAGGCAAAATTAATGTTACACTACACATTTGATCACCTCACATTGCACAACATTTCCCACTCGTGGGTATACAGCAATCTGTGAAGAATCTCGGAACTTCACATATGTCCAGTCCGTATTAAGATGACGCGGACGTTTATGTCATAATTTAGCAGGGTGACGTTTGGTTTACAATTCAGCAGGCCGTGCACATAACAAGGACGTGGCCCGTGGCTGGCTGTAGCAAGGACGACTCAAACTAGCTGCCCTTTTTAAAATTGACCACACTGCCCTTATATAGTCGCTGTAATTTAATTTAATGAGCATAGTTAGGAATCACCCTGTATAGATTACACACCTATCGACAAATGAATATTGAACTGTTCTGTTTTAGACATCTTAAAAAGTGGCAATCCTGATTTCAAAATTTCACAACGGGATTTTGTCTTTTTGTTCTTTATAATAAAAACAAGTGCAATAAATAATGAATTAACCAATTCCTATCTCGCGCCTAGTATCTGCCAAAACGACGGGCGTTCTCTCTAAAAACATTGATTGTTGAAATAACCGCTTTTTAGTTAGGCTTGAAAGCAGTTACGACAAAACACTTCTAAAAATGAGGTTAGGTGCCGTACTTGTTCAGATGAACAATATTATTTAGTATTATCGTTTACTTACAGATGGTTTAAAGGGACACAGTTTTGTTATGGGAGTAGTTCTCCACCCTTCTACCGAATGTATAAAGACGTTTCATTGTTTATTTAAGGTAAATTGTAATCTGTCGATATTATTAATAGAAGCAAAATGGTAGCTACATTTACCAAATACACCCTATAAACTGGAATAAAACAAATAAAAAATAGCATCCGACTCATTGCCGCTATTGACCGAGCAAGTCAATGATAGATTGGTAGTTACGGTTATTGTTTTTAAAACAATATTTCTGTTTATAACTAAGTTTTGAAATAACTTCTGTTTTCTTTAGAGAACGGTACCTATGTAAATGTTATCACTAATTTTCCATTTCTAACATCAATTAATTCTAATAATATCTACTTGTCCCAGGTGTGGCTGTCTCAAATGTCCTCGTAAATCATATATAATTAAACGAAAAAGAATTGCTTTCCAAACCAATGTTAAACAAGCTATGATGACTTCTAAGCAAGAAACAGCAGATAATAGTTTTTACAGTTCACCAGCAACTTCACTGCATAAATTAAGAGACATAGACGACAATGAAGATATTAACAAACCATTTATCAAAGAGGAAAGCATGAGAGACGTAGATGATAATGAAGATCTTAACAAAATATTTATCAAACAAGAAATTACGGGACAGTTAGATGATCATGAAAACACTAACAAAGTATTTATCAAACAAGACATCAGTTCAGAAATTGATATCAAATGTGAGTTTGAAATTAAAGATCAAAATTATATTGCTCAAAATTCAACAGCCGAGAGTTTGGTTACACATGGAAAATCTCCTACAAATGATAAACCTTATTCTTGTTCTGTTTGTGAATACAAAACTGGCCATAAAAGTAATTTCGTCGCACATCTGAAAACTCATACTGGCGAAAAACCATTTTGTTGTTCTGTTTGTACATATAGAACAGCAGTAAAATCTAATTTAGTTACACATATGAAATCTCACACAGGTGAAAAACCCTTTCGTTGTTCTGTTTGTGACTATCGAACAGCATTAAAACATCATTTACTTGAGCACATGAAATCTCATACAGGTGAGAAACCTTATTCTTGTTCTGTTTGTGAATTTACAACTGCATACAAAAATAGTTTAGTTCAACATATGAAGTCCCACACAGGTGAAAAACCTTATGTTTGTTGTATTTGTGAGTATAAGACAATTACGAAAAACAATTTAGTCGCACATATGAAATCTCACACAGGTGAAAAACCATTTTGTTGCTCTGCGTGTGAATACAGAACTGCACTAAGACCTCATTTAGTTCAACATATGAAGTCTCATACAGGCAAAAAACCTTATTCTTGTTCTGTTTGTGAATTTACAACTGCATATAAACATAGTTTAGCAGCACATATAAAATCTCACACAGGCGAAAAACCTTATGCTTGTTCTATTTGTGAGTATAAAACCATTACAAAAAATAAATTAGTAGTACATATGAGGACGCATACAGGCGAAAAACCTTTTGGTTGTTCTGTTTGTAAATATAGAACAGCATTCAAATCTAATTTAGAGACACATGTGAAATCTGACACAATCAAAAAGCACTTTTGTTGTTCTATTTGTGAATATACAACGACACTAAGACATCGTTTAGTTCAACACATGAAATCTCATACAGGCAAAAAATGAAACCTCATACAGACGAAAAACTATTTTGCACTTTTTGTAAATATATAATACTGAATATTGGTGAATATTAAACAGCATACAAATATAATTTAGTTATACATGCAAAATTTCATACAGGTCAACCTTACAGTTGTACTTCTTGTGTTTGTGTTTAGTTAAACGTTTGGAATCACATACAGGAATATAACCTTATAATTGTTTTATTCCTGATTAAAATCTAATAGATATCAGAAAAGGAATTTTAAATAAATGAATTGAGAATTAAATTTCTTCCAAAAATAATTTAGCATAGGAATGTTGTGAATACTTGGTAATTAGTTATAATTAGGGTGGTAGAACTTAAAGGGAATAATATTATATAGTACGAAAGCCTGAGGAAAACTGTAGATGGACCAAGCATATTGTACAATGGAGGCCTACATTACATAAACAAATCATCGGAAGACTGCAAATATGTTGGCTCGACGACATTAAAGAAACAGTGGGGAAACAGTGGGGAAACGATGGCATCGAGTGGCACAAGAACAGAAAGAATGGAAAAAGCATGGGGAGCACAGGAGTGGACTGTTAAGGGCTGTTGAAGAGAGAGAGAGAGCCTGAGAAAGTTGTAAGAAAATGTAACTAACCTAGGTCATACGTGGCGTTTAGTAATATGTAAATTGTAAACGATAAACCTGAGAATGATAATGATCTACGAACACAAATTGTAGCACTGAGGTTGACTGGGCCAGTAGAACAATGCGAGAAATTCACACACGTGTAACATATAAGGATTTTGTTTTAAATTAAGAAAGGGAGATATGCCTTATTAGAGTGGTAGAACTTATATGAAACAAAAAACTAACAACATTGTACAATATGTAAACAGGTTTTGTGTTGTGTTTACAGTTTTATAATAAATTCTGAATATTTTGAGTCCCTGTGTTATTTCTTGCAATTATTAATTATTATCAGTGGCTAGGACCACAACAGCTTATTTTGTCATAATTTAAGCAGGTAAGAAATTCAAGAGAGGCCATTAGCCAGTCTTATTAGGCATTTTTCTTTAGTTGTTGTTTGTGGAGATATAATTGTTAGAATGTTACCCATGGAAGAGCCTTACGAAAGGTATTATGGAAAAACAACTTATTGATTGCATTTATTAATTATTTATATGATATAAAATTCACGAATAGTTTGCAATAGTTCAAAATAATTGTTCAAAAATTCCACCACTGCATTCAATCCACATTTCAACTCTCATGGCAATAGTACGTTATCTGTTACAACTTGCGCATGCATCAGATCTGTAAGCCCCAAATCTATATACAGTGTGGAAATTAAGCAATAAATAATATTGGTAACTGTTTACTTTTAGGAAAAAATCTCAAAGCGCGTATTTTAAAGTTATTTCAGTTATTTATATCATTTGTTTTAATCTTTTTTCAACGGTATAAAATTTGAATGGGTCACATTAGGAAAAAAAAATTACCTTAAAATAAATAGGATAGTTACATGGGCTTAAAACAAAAACTGGTGATTGCACATTCATTTGCTATGTTGGAATTATTGTCAAAGTCAAAAATAATCAACTAGTTTTTGCTTCAAACACAGGTAACTAGAATTACTCTTGTCCTTGTTTTCTTTTTCTTTTTTTTTATCTTCCTTAAACGCTTCTACCGTTTCCCCCTGGAACCCCCCTCGCAATACTTCAGTTGGGTATTGGCGTCACTTACACTAAGTTTTTTTGGTTTTAAACCCAGGTAACTAGAATTACTCTGTTAATTTCATTCGTCTTTACTACATGAACTTTAAGGCCGTTTTTCAAATTTTTTTCTACTGTAACCTATTTAAAATCTTATACCGTTGAAAATAGATTAAAATCTTACTACACCGAATTTAAAAAAAAAATTATTTATTAACATAACATTTCAAACAAATGAATAAAAATCTGAAAATTAGTATACTCACTGAAATTTGAATCGCTACACCCTTTTGAGATTTTTTCCGAAAGTGATGATTGATGATCAACGGAGTTACCGAATTTATGTCCTACTTAATTTCCACACTGTGTGTAAAACCTTGAGGCGTGAGCGACGACCGTGCCCCATAAAACAACAGTTTCGAAACCCAGGGGTGGTCAAGGGCCTTCATGGACCGTCGCACCGGGAGTAAGTAAGTATAGAAAATCCAGCTTGTCTATTGCAAAAACAGGTGATCGACTTTTTTGTATTTCCCAATCACCTACAAACATGAAATTTGGAAAAGACATTCCATGGGAGTTAAAGTTGACGAGAAGAATCTCAAATCCGGAAAATTAAATATGGCGGCCTTAAGAAAAGTCAGGTTTTCACCTTTGACCTCTTCCATAGCTACATAGAAACTTGAAATTTTTATAGGAGCTAGTCCACACCATAGAAACAGTCCTTAGGGTCAAAAATTATCAAAATAATACTCGAGGGTTGAACTATATGGGAGCAAGTGGAATAGGGTCGTTGGGCAAACATTTTTTTACTCAGTGTGAAACTTTTTTTTCATCGACGTAACGTATGTATTTTAGTGGCTGAGTGATATAGAACCCTGCGTCTCTTCGGTATTTGTTGAGTTAGAACATTTTTTTTGGAATATGGGTGGATGTCTTTTTAAAATCTTTCAAAATCAGTTTAAGGGTGTTTTAAATTTTACTTCTCAAGGTTAAAATTATATATTTTTTCGAAATTCTACCCTAATGGGGTTGAAACGAGCATCATGCTATGCCGAATTTTGTTATATGACTAACATTTTGCAAATGATTATTTGCCTAAATTTGCTTTAAATTCGGCATAGATAATGTTTCTCGTTTTAGCTTGTTTAGGTTAGTTGCAGTCTTTAATATTTTTTTTACCTCCACGGTCGGCGTTGTGTTCAGTCGGCGTTGTGTCTTATGCTATAAGTACTTAGTATATGCCTAGGTCTAAATGTACTTTATGCCTACGACATATACAGATATGAAAGACAAAGCATTGGCTCAATAATGCAGAGCCTTAGGGGGTAAAAAGCAGTGAAATGTGTTTTTACGAATTTCTCGATCTCCGATGAGATATTCGGGGGTGAATTATAGAACCTTTCATATCTTTTGCGTGTTGAGTTAGAAATTTCGTTTTTGGCACAGGTGTCTTTTTAAAATCTTTAGAAAGGGTTTTAAAGAAATTTCCTTCTCAGAGGGTAAAAAGGGGTTAAAGTTAAAAGGGGCAAGGGGTTACAATTATTGATTTTTTCACAGTTAGTCCATTTTAGATCTTACTATAATTTATGAATACAATATTGAATTTGTCCATATATTTTAAATTTTATTCGCATTGTTATACTACAACGACAGTTTTATCAATCTATACGAGTACAAGGAGAACGACAATGACATACACATTTTAAATGTGTACGTGAAGTATAAACGAGACATGGACAACTTTTTTGGGAAGAATATTATTTCGTCCTTACCTGCAATTGTTTTACAGCGTTGGTTAGTTTAGTATACAACGTGAAGGAGTTGGAGGCAGTTAGTAGACTTCATTTAAGATTTAGAAAAATATGATTGTAGCCGGTACGAAGAACGGGTGTCTTGCTAGTAATCAATAAATGCAATCAACAAGTCATTTGTCTTTCCTTGATACCTGTCGTAAGGCTTTTTATGGATAACTTTCAAACAGCTGTATTTCCACACCCATTACGATTGGAACAATTATATCATAAATATATGATGTACACTCAAAAAGTAATAGATTGAGGATTAATTCTTTGGTCTTGAGAACATTTATCCCCCTTTTTGCCAAAATATTTGACAATCTATTAACTGAATAATTATCAAGCCAGTGTTTATTATAATTATTTAATGATAGGCTTTAGATCCTCTTACTTTTCAACGTCTTGATATTGTAGCAGTTGCTTTTAAAATCATTCTTTGCCACTTTATATCCAACTCCCGTTTTTGGAAGTCATAACAAACGTTTTTAAATTTTCTTAAACTAAAAATTGTTTAATTTCATATCAGTAGGTACATTTCAGAAGGAGTCCAATAACCCTCATGTATTTATTAATTTGTCTTTTAGTTCGAATTGCTTTCACTATCTACATAAACCTTTTCTTGCTGCTGTCGTTAACGGGCAGTATTATCTTCTCAACCCTAGTATTTTTATTTCTTTAAATGCTGCTTCACCAAGATTGTGAATGTCGGAACAACTTAATAATAGCTTTATAAAATAAATTTTGAGATACTTTATATTTCTTATGCACTGTTGTTGTTATATAACAGAAAGAATACATTTAAATAACAAACTATTACAATGTCTTGTATTTATGGAAATCTTTTTCTGCTTGCAGTATCGTATTTTCGACGTAATTTGTATTTTATGTACTACTGAAATTGTTAATTGTAATATACCAAGGGTGATTGATAATTACACAAAAATTGTATTTATAATTATTCCCGAAAGTGTCTTGCCTGGTAACAGTCTAACGCTAATAAGGCAGAGGGCAGTTACTTAAAGAAATGCACTTGAAAGAATTATTAACAAATTTACAAAGATTTATTATCGCCTGAGGTACATTCGGCAAGATAAGTGCTATATCGATGCGGTCGCGAGAATGAAAGCTTCGGGGAGAAAAGGTGGAAAAGCATTAAATGCACAAATTGCCCTTACACATTGTCATGTAGGGCTTGAACCAAAGTGAGATGGGAGAGATGGAATGAATTTGCTTTAAATATTCTTATAGAAGTTATGCTAGTCTCTAAGTCCGTATTCAAGATAAATTCTTGTAAAACTGCAATCTCGCCAACTCCGTTAGTAACAGGTCTTTGCTCCTGGCCTAGTAGGTTTGCTGAAACCCTCATATTCGTTCAAGGAAAATTTCAGACGTCTAAACGTATCTTCAGACGGTGCTATGCGATTAGGATAACGCTGAATGTATAGAGTACGAGCAGCACTTGCATTTTTGTGGGCTTTGCCACATATAATTATCATATCTATTTTTGCTTATTTGTAAACATGATTTTACGTTTGCGATAACTAATTTAGAAAACACTAACTTGCAAAGTGACATACACCATAATTTGTAATTTGTTTGACACTACCTACGCTGATCTGTTTTTGCTTTATAAGAAATGTAGCCATCTAGAATGTAATGACATTTGTCATTTGGGTTGCAGTTAAAATTCGTCAGGGGCTACAAGTTTTGTGACCCGCCCTGTACAATATAATGTGCAGTATCCGTCATAAATTCGAACATATGTATCAGAAAATTTTATTCCTGATAAAAGTCCTTGCATTTTTCAAACTAAAAATGCACTTGCCAAAATTGAAATGTGTTTTCCGTACACAGGGAGGTTCAAAACTGTGCAATTTGCACAAGAATAAATTACCCTTATTTTTCAAAATAGATTAAATTGTTATTGCTTAGCATTCTATGTATTACCAAACGAGATACTTCAAAGTTAAGTTATTAACAGATACGATAAGAATGTATTGTCGAACTTGAGTTTCGTTCACTTAGCAACCCTACAAAAATGAGAACCGAAATTAGTCCTAAAAAGATCATTTATCCGAAAACGTCACAAAAGTGACAACTTATGTGTCTTTATTCAAAAGGTAAAAGTGTCACTTTATCTGCCTAAGCACACAAAATCGTTGCTCTCTTTCTTTCTTTCTATGTTTGTTCGCTATCTCCTCCGAAGATACTGGACCGATTAAATTGTATGATGGCTTAAAATTTTGCTAATTTTTAGACTTGGATCGTAGGCCGATTTTTATTTTCAAAAAGAGTACGAAAAAGTTTTAATTTAAATAAACCTTTAAGCAGCGGATCGGAGCATCTGTCGCCGTGGGTTATGGTGTGACAGCTGCTGTCGCCGTGTGCTATTAGCTCGGGTGATTCAGTATGTTCATGTATAATTACAGTAGCGCGTTATTTGGACAACAGAGGTTGGCGCAGGGGTACAGTGCTCGCCTGTCACGCGGGTGGCCTGGGTGCGATTCCCGGCCGATGCATCTTTTTTTTTAAAATTTACATTAATGAAATTTACCTGAATACGTTTGCGGATAAAATAGTATATGTTATTCGGAGTAAAAGTGACTTTATGTGGCTTAGCTGTATTATTTTCCTCACTAACGTTCGGCTAAATAAACTTCAGCTTCGCCACATAAAGTATCACTTTTACTCCTAATAACATAATTTACTATTTTCTATGACCCTCTATGAAATAGATATTTATGCATTAAGGGAGATATGAATATGTTTTTTCCCTGAGGTTGACATGTGTTACAGACCGAGGGCCTCTGTCAACCGAAGATAAAGAACATGAATATCTCCCGTGGTGCATACAATATTTTATCTACGACCACTACTAAAAGTAGGCCTTTTAGCGCTAGCTTGTTTCACTAAAAGTGACGTTTTATAGTTTACCGTGTTTAAAGAAATCAGCTGTTTACTTTTAGCACACGTGCTAAAAGTGAAGCGAGGTTCAAAACTACAATTTCGAACTGCAAGTGAAGTTATAAAGCTATTCTAGTTGCTTCTTGCGTTACAGGTAAAGCGTTTTTGAAATAATTAAAGCGTTATGTAATGAATACAGTCATATGTGGAGTATCAATAATTACATTTCGTAACTCACCTTGACAGCACGGGCGTGGCCAAACAATCGAAAGCGGCGTAGGCTACTATTCATTATGACGCAGCGTCGCAGATGCGAACCTTTCTTAAATCGATATTTATGGATTAATAACGGTAAAATTAAGGTCGTAGATAAAATATTGTATGCAACGCGTGCTAAAAGTCGTTTTTGCGCGAGACATGTTATGAAACTCAGCCTTCGGCTTCGTTTCATAATTTTCATGTCTCGCGCATAAAAGTCGACTTTTAGCACTTGTTGCATAAATAGCTATTATCTACTAGCATATTCGTACAAATAGCATGAAATTTCAAAATGTCATAATGACATTTAAAATTAGAATATGTAAGTAACATCAAGGATTGCCTCATTGTATGGTTGCTAAGACGTTAATTGTAGTTGCATTGTTACCATGAGTTTGAGGGAGAAATAATTTGACAAGTCCCTTGGGAGTTATGAGTAGCTTTTCATATTTTGTTTCTATGACGAAAATGTACAATATCATGTTGCTAGTAGATAAAGACAGTTTTCGTCTTCGCATACTCCAGCGAAAGCTTGATTTTTGTCCTTAGTGAGAGAAAATCCCATAACGTTAACTTTCGTCACTAGAGCCGAAAATTACCTACTAGTTTTCATCAATATGTAGTTGCCTGCTGTCACTGTATCGCTGAAATTATTAAATCACCCCAGTTTGTGTTTGTCGTGATTTCGCTATGAATTCTGATTCAGAAAGTGACTTGGATGTTCCAAATACTCCACCAGAGATAAGAAATCAAGCAGAGCAAACCTCTGCGGACTTATTACCCGAAAAATCAAAGAAGAGGCATGAAGAAATGTATGGTAAATTCATGGAATGGAGGGCTGATAACCAAGTACATTCATTTTCGAAAACTGTACTGCTTGCATATTTTGCAAAATTCTCGGAAACTTTGAAGGCATCGACTCTATGGTCTATATATTTGATGTTAAGAACAACATTATCAATAAACAATGATATTGATATTAGTAAATATTCCAAATTACGTTCTCTCCTGAAACGAAAATCCAGTGGTTTTAAAAGTAAGAAGTCTAGAAGTTTTTCTGCCCAAGAAGTAAGTACGTTCTTAACAAATGCAGCCGATTCAAAATATTTACTGACTAAAGTAAGGTAATCATGTATTGCTTCAAGAAATACTTAATGGTATAAATTTTAAGGTTGCTTTAATTTTTGGAATTTCTGGCGCTTGCCGCTGCCATGAATTGAAAGATTTGACAGTAAATAATGTCAGAGATTCTGGAAATACACTTCTCATTGAAATACCTAACACAAAGACAAAGGTATCACTTTCGTTTCATATTTCTGAAATTTTTTATGAAATTTCCAAAAAATTATAATGAACCTTCGTCCACTAAATATGGATCAAATTAATTCAAGATTCTTTATTAACTATCAGAATGGAAAGTGTAGTAGGCAAGTTGTCGGAATTAACAAATTTAGTAAATTTCCTATGGAAATAGCCCAGTATTTAAATCTGTTTTTTTCTAAAGAATATACCGGACATAGCTTTCGCAGAACTTCCGCTACGCTACTAGTAGATGCAGGAGGCGACCTTCAACTAAAACGCCACGGAGGTTGGAAGTCCAGTAACGTTGCGGAAGGATATAATAATCAAATCAAACTCAGACCAAAATTTTACGGTCTGTACAAAATGCAACAACAGCTACGTCGGGGTCTAATTACGGCCCATCTCCATCTGGAATGACATTTTTTAGCAGAACCGCTGTGGCATCCTCTACTTCACATAAACAATTTGACTGTGAAACCCCCATAGTGTTAAATAATTGCCATAATATTGTAATAAATCAATATTTACATCACAAATACATTTAAAAATAAATAAATGTAAATTTTAGCTTTGTATTAATTCAATAGAGAATTTTTTGCATGATTTTTTAAAGTTTGTTATGGGGTCATAGAAAAAGTATAGTGTTGAACTCGTCGAAAGCATTTTTTTAAGCTCGCGAACATTACCAAACGAGGCGAAGCTTAAAAAAATGATGTTTTCGTCACTCGTTGAACTATATACTATTTTGTGTTAGAAAAACACAGATATTTAAAAAAAATAATAATAGACGATTTAAACATTAATAACAATGCAAAGCGATTATTTATCATTTTTAATAGAGTAGTGTCAACGTTGTCGGGTGCGGACGTGTGTGAGTACTCGTCCAATCTGCAGTGTTAATCTTTGGGCAAATATTACTCATTGGGAAATAAAGAAAACAATGGCAGAAAATTGTGGAAAGTGTTTTTCTGAACTAAAAAGAGCCGACAATATATTGCTTTGTGCTGGTATGTGCGACAAAAATTACCATTCAAAATGTGTGAACATTGACAGTGACGATTATGCGTACATTGCGGTCAAAAAGTGGATCGACTGGTTTTGTGAGCAGTGCGCCGATAAGAAAAGCCAGCGACAGATAATGAGCTAAAATGTGTAAACTATGCACATGCATAGTGGAAAAATTGAGAATGAAATTAGACACAAATCATCCAGCTTGGAGTACCGACATAAATTGGAACAAACTAGAAGAAAAATTATTTTTTTAGAGTAGGCGAAAGGAGTGCTGAAATCATATATTTCAATTCCCAAATTATGTTAAAACATAGAAGAATTGGAAATTTTAATCTTATGGTGGCGCCCAGCGTTGCTATTCTTCAGGGTATAGTACAATAAGATGTAATTCTCAGTCGACAAACTGGAGCCGTGGTTATAGTGTTAATAAACAATATCGCATTTAGGGTAATATCGAATATCGGATATAACAAGATCTTATGGCCACTTTCAATTTGTATAACAAAGGGTTTTATCAAGGTATGTACACGGTAGTGTTCAAGCAATGCTTAATTTTTAATGAAATTTGAAGAATGGTGTGGCGAATATGTATCAGACCGCAGCAAACATTTAATGATAGGTGATTTTAATATTGACACACCCAAGGACAGTTTCTATGGGAAAAATCTAGGCTTGAAACAATTAGTTCGGGATTATACAAAGATACTGAAGCTTCGAACACATTAATAGATTTGGTAGTAACTAACAATTCGAATCTAAATGTTGATGTTTTAGATTCACCGAAAATCACTGACCACTGTGGAATTGAGTTTACATTCATAAACAATGTATAAGCAGCGCGTTCAAAACGGTACGTAGGAAATTCTTTGATGACTACTCCCAAACTGCTTTATTAAATAAACTGGCTAATTACAACTGCGATATAAATATAAAAATATGCACATTGCAGCTGCAGGAATTGTGCAGTTTTTGTAAAATTGCTTAGATAACCTAATTACGTACCACATTATTAGGGTGAAAAATACTAACGCATGGTATTCTGCTGATTTGCAACGATTACAGAAATATAGAGATGCGTCTTACAAAAAGACTAAATTATCTGGAAATGCAAATGATTGGAAACAGTATAAAGAAAGCAGAGACAAATACACTTATTTGATTAAAGAAAAGAAAAATCGCTACTATGCAAACAAAATTAGAGAGAGCCAAGGTGATTAAAAAAATATGTGGAAAATTATTAAATATATAATTAGAAAATTTGTGGGTACAAAGAAATGTGAAGAATTTAGACCAATCAATACGTTGCCGGTGTAATGAAACCTCGTGTTTTATTTCTCTGAATACAATTCTAATATTGATGCAGTTAGTTAAGCTTATCTAAACACTAACACTGCAGTACGAAAAACAATGATATAGTACAATTCCGGAAGTTTTTAGTTACATTATGATAATGGCCGTCGCATTTTCCAAAATCATTGAATAAAGTAAGAACACATTTTAAAGGTGACACCATATTAAATTTGGTAGAAAATTTGATACGCACAGTGTATTCTGGTATTAAATAATGCAGATTTTATGTAGTGTTAATATTCCTGTATACATATGGTTTGCTAAAAGTTTGGCAAATGGGGTGATATATTTTGATTGGCTGGATAACTTTTACAAGGCATACGTAATAATAGTGCTTTTGGTATGTATTTTGCAATGGTATGACGGATAGTTTCACACATGCAAATTTAAATTTTAACTGGGTTGGCTAAATATTCCTAATAGTCGCTTCCGCCTCTCGTGGCATCAGCACATACAGACTGCTAGCAACAGGGACAAGGAGATCGCCCACAAGATCGAAGTGGCGGCTAGGTTAACCCTGGCTTCAAGGGAGACGCCCTCTCCAGGGTCTACGAGGGAGCGGTGCAGCCGGCGGTGCTGTATGCGGCAGCAGTTTGGGCCGAGGGCTGTAAAGTCCGGCAACGGAAGTAACTCCTGAGCGTGCGGAGGATCCTCGTCGTGAAAGCCGCGGCCGCTTACTCCACGGTGTTGACCGAGGAGGCCTTGGTCCTCAGCAACTTCCCTCCCATCGACCTTACTCTTCAGGAGCTGGCCCAGAAAAGGGCGACCATCGCAAGAAAGGACCCTTCCTACCTACAACAGCTTGGCATCGAGGGGAGGGACATCGAGGGCACCGTCGACATGACTACGAGAGTCGACCCTGCCGAGGTCTTCGTCCCCACCTTCTCCCTGTCAGACGAGGATGCCTACACAATCAAATGCTACACGGACGGCTCGAGGCAAGAGAATGGAACCGCGGGCACGGCATTCGTCATCTTCCGGGATGCTGTAGAGATTTACCATGGCAGAATGAAGCTCGCGGACTGGAGCTCAGTGTTAAAGTGTGAGCTGGTGGGCCTTCGAGCGGCGCTGCGCTTCATCCAAGGGAACACTGTCGCCTTCCCCGAGGTCTCGCTTGTGACAGACAGCAGGTCGGCCCTCATGGCGCTACGACACATGCGGAAACCAACGGAGCTGCAGGTGGAGGTCCATGAGCTGCTGCGCGGACTAGCAGCGGCCATAACCATCAAGCTCCATTGGGTGAAAGCCCACTCCGGGACCGAAGGAAACGAGTGAGCAGACGCACTCGCCAAGGAGGCAGCGACAAGCAACGATCCCCCTACTTTCGACGTGGTAAGCCGCGCCTACTGCAAAAGGATGCTTGCCACGCGGAAGACGGAGCAGTGGGAGGAGCGATGGAGTAATGCCACCACGGGAAGACCTGTAGAGCGCTTCATCCCGACAGTCTCGGTTCGCCGCGAGGTGGTGGGCAGGCTCGACCAACACACCACCCAGCTGGTTACCGGGCATGGTGCTTTCGGAGCGTACCTCCACAGGAATGGAAGGCAGCAAGGTCCGGCCTGCGCCTGCGGTGATGAAGATACGGCCGACCACGTCATTCTGCGCTGCCCACTGGAGGATCACCACCGGGGACTGGCAGACGCGAGGCTCGCAACCGAGAGACTGAGGTGGCCCACGGACATGGAGGAGGTCAGGACACTTTCGAGGGACCCCCTCTGGTGAAAGACCCTGGTCGAGTTGGCCTCCAGGGTGCAACCGCTGCGAGTGGTGCACGAGCAGTGGGTGCCGGGAGGCGAGTGTTTGGACGCGATAGTGGACGCACTGAACGCCGAAAGGTGGTTAGATTAGGTAGTGATAAGTGTAGTTTAAGGCATAGTTTAAGACTAGTACAACGGAGCGCACAGGTACAATTAGAATAAGATAGTTTAGGTATAGGTTAAGTACGAATTAGCTTAGTAGGGGCCGAACAATTTGAGCGTGACATGCAGAGCCAAGACAGGCTACGCTAGGCAAGATTAGTTTAAGTTTAGGTTAGACTAATAAGTTAGAATTTACATTGTAAGTTTAAATATAATCGAGCAAAGACATGTAGCGCAAAGCAGGTGTAATGTCGAAAGGCGGAGCACCGGCCTAACTGAACATTGAATGTGTACCCAAATAAAATTGAGACTTTGTTTACAGCGACATAGCCAAGTAAGCATCTATAGTTAATTTTGTAATATTGCGTCATCTATCCATTTAACTAAAATACTTAATTTGTTTCAGTTATGGATGTCTTTTGCATGGTGATAATGGTCAGCACGAAAAAGAAGTATTTCTGTATTTCTGGCTCCAAAAATTGGTACTGTAAGGTCGGTTTGTAAGCATCTTTATAAATTTCGGTACCGCGTCCTTTAGCTTTCGAAGCATTAGAAGTAATCGTTACGTACTCCTTCAAATGTGCTAGAAGCTAATACAGTTTTATGTTCATGTTATGATCAGCATTTGACATCTTCAAATGTATGTAGGGTAGCGGAGGTGAATGGCGGCCACTTAATTTTTTTTTGGCATTGCTACTATTATATGACATAAAATATGGTATTGAATGTATAAATAAATAGTGGAGACCTTACTTAAAACAAGTTTTTATAGGTTTTGTGAAAATTACACTGTAAAAAATATTGAAACAGTTTCGAAAAAAATCTTCAATGGCCGGAATTAGCCTCATGTTGGGGTAATTTTGGACGCATGTCGGTAGTGCCTACACACCATTAGTTATTCGCAGTGGTCACAAACAAAGTTTTTTCTTTCTTGATTGGAACATTCTTTGTGGGCCCATTGGTCACAGAAGATACATTTGAGCCAAATTTCATTTTTTTCCGTACTCGCCACATACGAGGCACACTTCTTCGCTTATTTCAGCTTCACCTACCTCACTTTCTTCTGAACTGTCCTCATCAGATACTTCCTGTACACGTTTTACTTCAGTGTTTGTTTTACACATTCTCTTAATCTTAGGACGAGGTATAATGGTAGATACCCAACACGGCCGAAATTTCCTCCAAATACGTGGCCGGAATTACCCCCATTTACTGCACTCAATAAAGAATTTTATTAGTTAAAATATAGAAAAGTTAGGTTAAAATCTGTCTGGTTTTCCTGTTATGCTTGCTTTAGACTACAGTGTTTTAAGAAAATATTATTGTAATATGCTACAAGGAATGTTGTACATACCTTTAAAGCCAGTGAATTTTTATAAGAACACCCACCTTTTCGGTTTTATGTAAAGAACTTTGCAGCCTCTTCCGCTGTTGCTTTGCCGACCGAAATATGTGATGTTGGTATGTCCAGCGACATCTCTGTCTAACGGCGCAAAACATATATAATCATATAAGAATATAATTGAGCGGCCGAAATTACCCCCGTGGCCGGTATTCACCCCCGTTACCCATGTTTTGACGTATCAGCTAATTTGTTTCTTTTACAAAATAATGAAATAACAAGCAACAATAGTAATTTTTATTAGTAATATAACAATCGCGAGACATACTTACCGATAATTTTGCACAGGCCAAGGGTCGAGTGCTGGTTGCAATGAAAACTGTTCCGAGGGCAGTTTTCAAAGGGCAACCAGCACGATGACTCTTGGCACGGGCAAAATTGTATGTCCGCGTTTATATTTTGAAGATGACATCAGTCATGTCACAGTTGTGTGTAATAATCAACGTTAAATTATTTATCAAAACTATTCAGAATCATTTATAATATGCATTTTTTTCTGTTACCCATTTTCAACCTACTTTGGAGAATAACTTCAAGCAGTTCTAAAATCATCAATAGGTTTTGGAGAAAGGTACTGCCCCGACGATGCCCACATCTGCGACGATTTGATAATAAGTAAGTGCATTACTTCTTTAATCTTCAAATTTGTCAAGGAGAAGAATAAGCCGAATACCTCCATTACCCAAGAACACCGGAAGAAAGTGGCTGCGAAGTAGGTTATTATTTTCTCATTATGTTTATAAACAATACGTTGTTTAATCTCAAATTAAACAGACTTAAATTTCTTTTGCAAATTTAAGAAATACAATTCAATAGGTTTAAAAATGCAAATGTAATTTCACATGTATTCGTTCAGGAAGTTTGAATGTCACAACTGCAACTTAGAGCAACCTTGCTTAATGAATGACCTAGTAATACGAGTTCACTGTAACATAAATGCATATATCGCGGAACTAAACTTGTTTAAGCGCTGACTTTGGTTATGATACTTTATAGCGACCCAGTAAAAATAACACTTTGCACTTTGATATAATGGAATTTTAGTAGTACCTAAGCAAATATATTTGTGTAGGTGGAGCAATATTTTTATAATAAAAACAATCGGCATTAAATGTTCGATTCATTAACATCGAGGTGCTAGCCTTCCAAGCCTAAAATTTTGAAGTGTGAGGCTGCACTTTAGGGTAGTTACCAAATATTATCGTCCCTCTGGGTGGCCTGACTACTTTGTCGTGGGCTCAGAACGCTAGGGACAGAATCAGCGCAAGTAACGGAATCTTGTTCAGCCTCTAGGCAATTTTGTTCATACGTATATTTTATTTATTTAGATGTTGTTTTAAGCATTTATTTTTTGTTCTAGAATTTAATTTTGTTGTATTGTATATTATTTCTGCTGAATGTATTTACTACATTAATCAAGTTTTTTACTACCGCTTTCCTTAAATAATTGTTTTTTACATTCAAATTTGTACTGTTGTAATTTGTATTTAAGAAATAATTATTTTTTAAATTAAACTTTATTCACAAAATATTTTTTTAATTAATGAGATTCTAGGGTTGCCTATACGCACCATTCAAATTTTCCGCTGGCGCCATTTGAAACTCCCGCTTAATGTGTAATTGGGACACAAGATTCGTATACGAACCTTGATTGGGACACCCCGTCAGCAGGGTGCAGCTCTTTGAAAAAATGGTGCCGTGTTGTCAACTTTTTTTTTTTTTTTTTATTACAGCATTTGTCAGATCAACATACAAGTGTTATACATGACAGTTTTGACATAAGATAACTTTGACTAACAGTACATACATTATCTGTATTGTGACTTAAGTTAGCAATGGGCTGCGTTGGTCGCATGGAGGCTGGTAGTGACGGCCTCTGTCAATCTGTGTTGATGATCTTCGTTAATTTTCTTCATCTGAGAGCCCTGAGAGGGTATCTTGTGGAAGTTTTCTCTTTAGTCTTTTATGGATGTTGCGTTGACCGATGTTGTAGTGTATCGCTCCTTCGCATTTATTGATGTTTAGGATGAAATTCCTGGTGGTCGTGGTAATATAGGTTTGAACTGGTGAAACACCAAGCTCATGGTGTAGCTGCACATTGCGAATGAACCATGGGGCATTCACTGCAATTCGCAGAACCTTGTTTTGGTATCTTTGGAGCTTTAGGATATTTGTTTTGGATGTATTACTCCAGATTGGAGATGCATAGAGAGCTAGGGGTCGCAGCAGGGTTTTATATAGAAGGGTGGTGCATTCGGGTCTGAGGGGGGTTTGGCGGTTTATAATGGGATATAGTTGTCGGAGTCTGTTATGGCATTGAATTAACTTCTGATTAATGTTGTAGCTCCAGTTCAGCTTTGTGTCAAGGAACACTCCAAGATATTTAACTGCTGTGTCTCTGGGGCTCCAAGGTATGACGCTTCCATCGATAGTAATAGAGGGCGAATTGGCAATTCTCCTCAGAGTGAAGATTTTACATTGGCATTTACTAGGGTTGATCGTGATGTTCCACTCTTTGAGCCATTTATTGTATTTGTCCGTTGCGTTTTGTAATTGGTTAATTGCTATTTCTAAGTTTGTGTTTTGCGTTAAGATAGCCGTATCGTCGGCAAACGTGGCTAATGTCGCCGGTATTTTTGGTATGTCCGAGGTGTATATGTTAAAAAGAAGTGGGCCCAGAATGCTGCCTTGAGGGACTCCCGCTCGTATGGCTTTTGTATCGGAGATTGCTGTGTTCATCTTAACGGCGAAGGTTCGATTTTCAAGGAATGAGAAAATAATGGCTAAAAGGTAACGTGGTATTTGGTAGCCTAGACGTTTTTTCTTGAGACCTTCAACCCAAACCTTGTCGAAGGCCTGGGTAATATCCAAGAAGACTGCAGTGGTGAAGCATTTATTTTCAAATCCTGTTACAATATGTTCGCTAATCCGTTGCAGTTGATGGCAGGTCGAGTGCCCTTTTCTGAACCCAAATTGGAAGGGTGGGAGGATGTGGAGTGCGTTGGTGATTTTGATTAGGCGTGTATGTATAACTTTTTCAAAAAGCTTGGAAATGGTAGTTAATAAGCTAATTGGTCGATAGCTTGTAAGTTGTTCTTTGTTCTTCCCAGTTTTGGCAAACATAAGTATGTGTGCGTGTTTCCAGCTTTGAGGAAAATAGCCTATTCGCATGCATGCATTCATCAGAGTTGCCAGGTATGAGAGGCATTTTCCAGTTAGGTGTAGAAGGACAAGGTTAGGAATTAGGTCGTGACCGGGTGATTTGCGTTTGTGTAATGTTTTTATTAGTTCACTTAGCTCGTTTGGGGATGTGGGTTGATTAAAGTCAGTGCTAATGGGATGATGGGTTTCGATGTAGTTCGTTATATGTGCCACTTGGGTAGGGGTGCAGGAAATTGTCGGTGTGAAGGTCCGTTCCAGGTGGTTGGCAAACGCAGCGGCTTTTCCCTCATCTGTACAGATGGCATCATTGTCTGGTTTGAGCGTTGGTATCTCTTGAGGTGTTTTTAAGATTTTTTTGGTGGTTTTCCACATCCCTGGTTATCCGGGGCCTATATCTGCAATATATTTGCGGTAGGATTGGATTCTATGGTTATCTAGTTCACGTTTTAGTAGATGCGTGAGGTTGTTAAGCAGTCTTTTGGTTTCAGGGTTTCTGGTTCGTTGCCAGAGTCTTCTGGTTTGACTTCGATATTTAATCAGATTAAGTATGTGAGGAGGAGGAAGATTATAGTCGGGTTTAGGATATCGAGGTTTATTTAGAGAAGCCTTCTTGGCCGCGTCAGTTATCGATGAGGTAATGTTTGAGACAGTTTTGTCAATGTCTTTTTGGGTAGTGAGGGTTCGCATCTTGATGAGGTTGAGGTTTAATGTCTCTTGGAAGAGTTCCCAGTTTATTGGTCCGTTAGTTAGTTGCGCTGGGGGTGGTTTGGGTTTAGGAGTGCTGTCAAAGGAGATTAGTACAGGCAGGTGATCAGAGTTTAGCTTGGTGAAATTTTTTTGGATGACTATATCCAGTATGTCGGGTTGATGATCGGCTCGGTATGGGAAATAGGTGTATTCGTCTGGTATTAGTACTTGGAATCCATGTGCAGTTGCGAATTGCTCGAGTTTTACTCCCGCTGGATTGGTTGCTCTGCAGCCCCAGGTTACAAGTTTACTGTTTAAATCTCCGATCATCAGTGTTGGTTGTGATGTATTAAATAGTGTCTTGATATCATCTTCTTTTAAGGTTTTGTTGGGTTGCCTGTAGGCGCTCATGATGATGAGATTACTTGAGTCGTTAAGTTTGACTTGTACTCCTGTGACTTCTAATGTGGTATCATGAGGATTTGTAATCGGATTATGGGCATGTTTTTGTTTGATGATGATAGCCACTCCGCCAGACGCTATCTGGGCGTTTCTGTCTTTACGGTATACTCGATAACCTGGGATTCTAAAATTTTCTCCTTCTGTTAGATGAGTTTCGGTGATGCAGGCTATATCTACTTGATATCTAGCTAGGAAGGCTATAAACGTAGAGCGTTGTGTGCTAATACCATTGGCGTTCCAGTTGAGAATTGTTGATACGTTGACTGCTCGTTGAGAGTTAGGGTCCATTTAGGAGTAAGGGTAGAAGAGTGTTGACTAGGAAGGTTTTTATTTGGGAAAGGTATGGGGTTATCAGGTTTATTAAAATATTGATGAAATTACTTGGAAGGGCAGTATCTGGTAATTGTTGGGATAAGTTTGCTGGGGTATTTGGGATATTTTTTAAAAGGTTTTGGGCGCGTTGGGCGTATATTTGATTATCGTTTACATGGGCATCGTTGATGTTGGTTCTAGTGGGGTTCCTGGTATTAGTGCGTTTTTGTTGGAGTTGCTTGTGATGGCTGCATCCACGATAGCTGGCAGCGTGGTCTCCCCCGCAGTTAGCACAGGTCGGTTTTTCATTGGTTCTCTTGTTACAAGAGGTGTGTTCATGGGAATCTGCACATTTGACGCATTTGAACGGTAGTGTGCAGTAGTTCTTAGTGTGTCCATATTTTTGACACCTGTGACATTGAGGTATGTTGGTGGCATTCTTTCGTAGTTCGACTGTCACGATGGAGTAATATAACTGCTTAAGGCTGAATATTCGTTTGCCTTCGTCGTTATTTGTTAATTCGACTGCGCAAATTGGCAGTGATCTTTTGTCTTTAGTTAATAATCGCGTTATGTTAATGACAGGTAAGGTTTTAAGGGCTTCGCTAATTTCTTCTTTGGTTACGGACAAGGGTACATTTTTGATTACCACTGACAGGGGTTTACTATTGGGATTGCGGTAAGTATAATAAGGAATTTCATTCTTTTTATAAAATTCTGTTAGGATGCGGTAGTCGTCCTCCTGTGTTAAGTTAATTCGTATTGTGTTTTGGCTATGCGTTGTTGTGAATGTGCCTTTGATTAAGGTCTTAATATCAGCCACCAGTGCGGTGTGATTTATTTTATTTTCCAGATAGATTGGCGGGATTTTTATTTTGTTTGTAGTTGTGGTTTGTGAGGAAACTTCGTTTTCAATTGGCTGGCTTTCATTTTCATCGTCGAAGTTTTGTGATAAATTGAAAAATTTATTTTTCTTCAGTAGCTCGTCGGATGTCCAGAGATATCTTTTTTGTACCTCGTTAATAGGGGGTGTTAAATTATCTGCTTTGCGCTTGGGCGCTTGATTTTGCAGGTTGGTTTCATCATTGGATGAATTATTATCACTCGTGGCTTAAGGTTTTAAGCGAAGAGAATTAAATTGTTTAATTTACTCACTGCGATACAAGGATAATAGCTATCTATAAGGTCGAACGTTGCACCGTGATAAGAGAGCACACGCGTGGCGTCCGCACCGCTTCACAGTTTTCGAGCGAGCGCCAACTATTAACATGGGGGTATTCGCTTCTATTAGGTATTGTTCTGTGTTGTCTTTGGTTCTGTGCAGGGTTGCCATTAGTGGTGAAATTTCACCAATTGTGGTGAAAATAGCTTACAATGTTGACCCAGTGGTGAAGTGGTGATTTTACATTAAAATATAGGGAAAAGTGGTGAATATTGATAATACCAGCATTTTTTAATTTTCGTATTTCGACACAGTAAGGTCAATATTGCAAATATGCGATCGCAGCATTATTTTGAAAATGGTTGCTGAAATATAATATGTCAGGATGTTTATATGGAATGCAATTCAACGTTTGTTTATTCTTTCGGCACGGTGTGAATAATTAAATGTTAATGGTGAGAGATTATTTACTGCTGATATGCACCAATTCAGGGAATATCCTACCAAATTGTAGTTTATATAACACTAGCTTTCGTATAATATTAAAATTAAATAGGCTACTTACTCACTGCTTACTGTACGCACTTCTAAAGATCATAACCGGTGTTTCGCGTTTTTGTGATGTGAGTGAATTTCTGTACTCTGTGTAGATACTCTTAAATTCTATATAAAAATGAGTGATTCCGGATCTAAATCAGGTTCGGAATACGAACATAATAAAACACAAAAAGAAAAAAATGAAAAAAGAAAATTTATTCAAAAATATCAGTGTGAGTGGGAAGCAACAAGATCAATTTAAGTTGTGGTTACATCCAAGTAAAAAGGGGGTCACAGGTCACACAATTTTTTTGTAAATTTTGTACTCAGGATTGTTTGAAAAAGCAGAATTGTTAAAACACATGAAAAGCAAGAAACATGTGAATCAGATGAAAAATTACCCATTTAAACAAACTTTGTTTTCAATTGTATCCTCATCTTCACCAGCACTTGCAGCTGCCAAGAAAAGTGGTGAATTTCAGTTAGCTTTGTGTGGTGAAAAACTTTTGCAACGTCTGGCAACCCTGGTTCTGTGGTGGCAACCCTTGTAACAAAAGTTGTTAGTGTTGCTGATGTTGTCAAAGCAAAACAAGTCTGTTTAATTAATTAACTAATTCGTCTTTCTCGCCTAATATTTGATGAAATGACTAGCATCAACTCTCTGATAGCTTTGATATTAGATTAGTTACTCTTGAGTTTTAGTTGCAACAAAATACTTCTGAAACTGAGGTTAAGTGTCCTGCAGGTTCATTCAAATAGCTATTAACTATTATTCTTTGTTTTACAGATGATGTGTAAAGGGCCACAATCTTATTATTGGAGCAGTTCTACCATTCCACCCAATATTTAAAGACTTATCCTTGTTTATTTAAGGTAAATTGCAATCTGTCAACATTAGAAGTAAAATGGTCTCATTTACTAGACCCATATACATGAACAGAACAAATAAGAAATAACGCTTGACTCTTTGAGAGCTACTTTAGTAGTATATTTCACAAAAAGAGCTATAAGAAGCATATTGCGTGCAAGCTGAAGAAGCTATGTACAAGCCGCGTAGGGACGTGTATTCCACAAGCGCCTAATTACTTCATAGCTCGAGTTACATACTAAACTTTTTCTACAGCTACACAGATTTCATTAAATGAAAAATAAATGTTTTATTAACTGTCAAATCGTTATTGTCACACCATCTTAAAAATTAGGCGGCTGCAGTCACAGCCCTACACCGCTTTGTACAAACAACTGTAAAATATATGTAACTATAGTAGCCAAAGCGAAAAAGCATTGTTGCTATCAATATAACAAGTCACCAAATCCCTAATCGTTTGATCGACCACTTTACACACGCTGTACGTAAGGACACGCTTACACAGCTTGTAAGTTGTACAATTTTGATTATTTACAGAAAGTTCACTATAATGACCTAGTAAATCAACGATAGATTGGTATTTATGGTATTTTTGTTTTAAATGGAACATTTCTGTTTAAAATATTAGTTTTAAAATATCTCCGGGTTTCCTTATAGAACAGTATATAAATGTACGTAATTATCTGTAATTTACTAATATGTCAATTACTTGTAATAATATGTACCTGTTGCAGGTGTGGCAATCGCCATTCCTGTAATTCCATATTATTGAGCAAGAAAGAATTACCTCCTTTTCGAAGCCGTCAAACTAGCCATGATGGCCACTAATCAAGAAACAGCAGATAATAATTTTTATAGTTCAACAGCAACTTTACCGCATAAATTAAGAGACCTAGATGACAGTGAAGATGTTAATAAATTAGCTTTTAAAGAAGAAATCATTGAAAGTAGTAACATCAGTGATTATTCGGAAATTGATATTAAACGTGAATTTGAAATTAATAATAAAAATTGTATGGCTCAAAATTCAACAACACAGAGTTTGGAGACGCAAAAGAAAAATCTTACTGGCGAAAAATCTTATTCTTGTTCTGTTTGTGAATATAAAACTGGCCACAAAAGTAATCTCGTCACACACATGAAAACTCATACAGGTGAAAAACCTTTTCGTTGTTTTGTTTGTAAATTTGCAACAGTCTACAAAAATAGTTTAGTCGCACATATGAAGTCTCATACAGGCGAAAAATCCTTTTGTTGTTCAGTTTGTGAATTTACAACAGTGTACAAAAATAGTTTAGTCACACATATGAAATCCCATACTGATGAAAAATCCTTTCGTTGTTCTGTTTGTACATATAAAACGGTGTACAAACATGCTTTACACAGACATATGAAATCGCATACAGGTGAAAAACCTTTAGGTTGTTCTGTTTGTAAATATAGAACAGCAGCCAAATCTAATTTAGTTAGACATATGAGAACTCATACAGGCGAAAAATCTTTTTCTTGTTCTATATGTGAATATAGATCGGTATACAAATATAATTTAGTTGCACATATGGAAACTCATACGGGCGAAAAAATATTATGTTGTTCTGTTTGTAATTATAGAACAGTAGTCAAGTCCAATTTAGTTACACATATGAAATCTCATTCAGGCGAGAAGCCTTATAGTTGTTCTGTTTGTGAATATAGATCGGTATACCAATATAATTTAGTTGCTCATATGAAAACTCATACAGGTGAAAAACCTTTTTGCTGTTCTGTTTGTGGATATAGAACAGCACGAAAATATGCCTTAATCACACATATGAAAATTCACACAAGTGATAAACGCTTTTGTTGTTGTGTTTGTGAATATAAAACGCTAAATAGACCTAATTTAGTCACACATATGAAATCTCATACAGGTGAAAAACCTTATTCTTGTGCTGTTTGTCAATTTACAACAGCTTACAAAAACAGTTTGATGGTCCATATGAAATCTCACACAGACGAAAAACCTTTTGTTTGCACCATTTGTGAGTATAAAACAATCACGAAAAATAAATTAGTTGTACATCTGAGGATGCATACAGGCGAAAAACCCTTTTGTTGTTCCGTTTGCAAATTTAGGACAACGTCCAAACCTAATTTAGTCACACATATGAAATCTCACACAAGCAAAAAACGTTTTTGTTGTTCAGTTTGTGGGCATAGAACGGTATACAAACAGAATTTAATCTCACATATGAAATGCCATACAGGCAAAAAACCATTCTGCTGCTCTGTTTGTAAATATACAACAGCATACAAAAATTGTATAGTTGCGCATATGAAATCTCATACAGGCGAAAAACCCTTTTGTTGTTCTGTTTGTAAATATAGAACAGCATCTAAATCTCATCTAGTCACGCATATGAAATTTCACACAGGCGAGAAACCCTTCCGTTGCTCTGTTTGCGAACATAGAACGGTACTAAGACATCAATTACTTCAACACATGAAATCTCATACAAGCGAAAAACCTTATTCATGTTCTGTTTGTGAATTTAAAACAGCATACAAACATAGTTTGGTCCTGCATGTGAAATCTCATACGGACGAAAAACATTATTCTTGTTCTTTTTGCGAATTTACAACAGCACACAAAAGTAGTTTAGCCCGACATGTGAAATCTCATACAGACGAAAAATCTTATGTTTGTACTATTTGAGAGTTTAAAGCACTCGCGACCAATACATTAGTTGTACCTTAGAAGGATACATACAGACAAAAAATCCTTTTGTTGTTCTGTCTGTAAATATAGAACAGCAGACAAATCCAATTCAGTCAGACATGAAATCTCGTACAGGCAAAAAAACATTTTTCGGTTGGCCCTAATATAAAAATTTTCCTCGATCTGCCAGTGGTTATGAGCAATAGATAACTTGGTTACAATTACAGATGATTTAAAATTATTTCTAGAAATCCAAACACTTGAGGATTGTAAACATTTCCAGAATGATCTGAATGGAATTCATGATTGGTCTATATAAATAAGTCACATTTCTTCTTCTTTATCTTGTGCTCTTTATGCCCTAAAGGGTCGGGCCAGTTGCCTCGATGCATTTTTTCCATTCTTTTCAATCTCCAGCCAGCCTATTCATTTCTACTTCATTCTGTCCCCTTTGTCTTATCATTTTGTGCATTCCTTCCAATTATTTCAATCTGGGCCTGCTTCGTCTTCTTGCTTCCCCCCCCACCCCCTTTGCCTGAAGCACTTGCTTATGTATTCTTTCTGCACCCATCCTGAACGCATGTCCATACCAGCCCAACGGCCTGTTTTCTATTCTTTCATTTAGGTGTGTTCGACTTGCTCTCTAATTCTGGTATTTCTCACTCTACCTCTTTTCGTTTTGTTGACCATTTTCGTTAAGAATTTCATTTCTGTCTCCTGCATTCGGCTTTTATGCTTTTCCACCATTGTCCAGCTTTCTGATCCATATTTCAGGATAGGTAATATACTGCATTATAGATCTGGAGTTTCTTTTATTCTGAATTTCTTTTTTGCCTGTTATAGTGCTGTTCATTTGGAAGTACGCCTTTGTTACTTTCTTTATTCTATCGTTTGTTTTTCGCGTTGTTTGTTCCTTTGCTTGAGATGATTGTACCTAAGTATTCATATTCGTCCACTACCTCCAGTTCTACATCATTACAGCAAATTCTAAATTCCTCTGCATGTTCTTTGCATATTATTGTCATTACTTTACTCTTTGCTGTAGTAATCTTCATCTCGTTTGCATTTAAATATTGATAAATGTCTGTGTATGATGTACTCTCGTAAAATAAATTACTATAAACTCTGTTACTCTGAAACGTGTTGATTCAAATATCTAGATTTTTTTATTTTTTAAAATTTAACGATCATATTGATAACTTAAGTAAATCAGCATCTAAGCAACTTGGCTTCTCAAGTCGGAACTTAATACATTTTTCCAATGGAGATACGTTCTTAATTCTGTTTAATAGTTTAATTTGATCAAGAATGGAGTATGGTGCAGTTGTTTGGAACCCTTTTTATGTTTGTCATATATTGAAATTAGGAAGAATCCAAAATTTTTCCAAGATTTTTATAGAGTATGTGCCACACATCTGGTCGACTGTGTCCACTCCACCTTTCATTGCATTGTAATCTAAGATTATATCTGGTTTGTTTGCCTTTTCGTCAATAGTATTAGAATCGTGCATTGTAGACAACAGTATAACCTCCTTGTTTTTCTTCGGAACGTAAGATACTATACAGACCAATGTTTTTCTGAAAGCTGAATACCACAGATCCCTCCTCAAGCTGCCTTTGTGGCATAAATTCAAGAGGAAATTCCCGTTTATTTTTTCTGAGCATACCTACTAGCGTAATTTTATCTTTCAGTAACGACATTGCTAGAGAGTAGCTAGTGGTACAGCATAGGATCCTTCAGGTTGCCTTCCACAATAAATTTCAAACTTGCTTGTATAGTATATTTTAACATGGTACTTATAAAAAAAAAACTTAATTCAATATTTGGCCAGTTTATTAGGAATGTATTGTACAAAATTTCATATGCTGCGGAAACCCTCAAGATTTTCATCCGGCATGTCCTGTATTGGAGTCAATTTATCATACTTCCTTCTTTCCATTCTTGTGTTTTTATTGTCAAGTCGAATTGATGGTAATAGAAATAAAAACTTTTTGTAACTCATTACTGATCGAAGAATTTCAGTCCCTGTTCCATCTGTGCACCAAAGTTCTAAAACGTTTGTATGATTGCCTTTGTTAGTATCTATAAGGTACAGTACTCCAAGCAAAGCCACGATTTCGCTTCTGGTAATGTATTGGGCGTTTCTTTCTCGCTGGTAGTGAACCGTATTTTTCTTCGAATCTATGTAGAAATTGTTATTATGTACAATTCTGTCAGTTATGTGAATACTAACTATTTTATCAAATGCGGCTATTTCAGATATAAGGCCTCTTGCGGCTGCTGTTGGACCAGGAAATATTTTTACAATGTTCTCACTTTTTGTTTTTGATACTGTGGAAAAGTTGGTTCTACTCCAAACCAATATACGGTTGAAAGAGAGCGTTTACCTCTTCTTCGTTATCTTCATTTTCTGAACCCCCACATTCTTGTTCTGAATCAGTTTGATGGTCACTGACAGTGACATTTTTTTCATCTTCATCCAAATCAATCCAACCATAGCGATGCTCATCCTCTATCGCTCTGTCATGGGAAAAATTGTCTCAAGTAACTTTCTTATTTTGGCTTCAGTAAAAGGTTTATTTGCCATGTCGGGATAGTTGGAACAAACTTGCCGAAAGGAACTTCGTTTTAGAACTAAAAAAAAAACAATGTTCTAAAAACTTTTTTTGCTGTTCAATCATTTATTTCAACCGGAAAATTGAATTCTACAAATACACAAATATGCTTAGGCTTACATCAGTAGGTGCGCGGCGCACTTTGTGCTCGTATTTGTAGTCATCGCAATAAAACACAGTTCACTCGCTTGTAAACAATCACAACTTTCTCAGGACACAACTCACGGATCACTGCAGTCGAATGAAGAATTACGTCATATAATAGCACCGTAACTCGACTATCACCGGTTTAACACGAACTTAATGACAACTGGCACACCGGGTGCTGCAGGGTTAAATGATTGGTTGCATTATTTTTCTTACTTGATTTATTTGTGGCTGCTATGTTGAAATTGGCCCAAATGTTCAATTTTATTTGTATTTTTTTTTAAATTGACTTGTTTGAGAATAAAGATATTATTTGTATTAATTAGGTTGCTAGAACTTTGAGTCAACAGAAAACTAACAACTTTGTATTTTGTGTATGCAAACTAGATTTTGGTGTTCACAGTTTTATAATAAACTCTTAATTGAATCCCTAGAACTAAATAGCTTGAAGAATTGTGGAATAATCAAAATATCAATATTATGGGAGAACTACCAAAATAAGAAAGTATAAAAATGTGTGTGAGCTTATCATATACAGGGTGTCCATTCTCAAAGTCGAACATAGGCAATTAACATTAGTGCATTCACTCGTTCTTCATTGAAATAATTCATTTTTCTGTAGATAATTTTAACAGACGTTGACAGAAAATACCTGATTTACGCCAACTAATTACCAATTTTCTTAACAAACGCTATCGAACTTGAAAAGCGAGGCATAGCATATTTAAAAATTCCCAAGCTTTAAATTAGTATTTTAAAATAAAAATGGCATCTTGAATATTATTATTGGTATCATTTGATGCGTAATAATTTTATCTTTCCATTGATACCATTACCTTCCCTGTGAGTTGAATTGACGAGCAAGAATCGGCAAAAATGTTCAATACAATGTTAATCGCCTATGTTCGACTTTGAGAACGGACACCCGGTATAATGCAACTAGTGAGTTCTTGATTATCAAATAATCATTTCTGTTTACACGAGATATATTGTTTGGCCTAAAACAATATATCGAGTGGAAAGAGAAATGATTTGATAATCAAGAAGACACGAGTTGCATTCGGCTAGATTATATCACGACTCAATAAACAACGTTTGAATAGTGTATTTTAAATATTAAAAGTACAGTTAATGTGGTTGTTATGACTAAAGCTGATAATTATATGCACTCAATTGTATGAAAATATGCGCATATGTATGCATACATTTTGTTGAGTATATGCACCCAAAGTTATAATATATGCACATAATATGCTCTATTATTTTTTTTGAAAATAAGTAGGAGTATTCTAAATAATGTAAAAATTTTAATTATTTTGTATGAGTATATTTATTTCTCTCATTTTTATTCAAAGACCTCATTTATTTTAACGTTTGACTATATAAACATGGACAGCCAATGCCAACTTCACATTGTTAGCAACATAAAAATAAGATTTCCCCTAACCCCACCAGACTATTATTCACCCAACATTCTTGAAATGGATTCCATATACATATGCTTCTATGGAAAAAGTGGGGGTTGCTGGCAGTCTATGTTTATATAGTCAATGATTTTAACAGGGACTTCCCCTTTTCTCTGCTTATTTCGATAAGCGCACTGCACTCCAGCGGCAGAAAGTGAAAGTATATATCTCAGTTGCACACAAAAATTTTATTAATAAATTTAATAAAATAGTAAATTTTACAAAAAAACCTCAAAAAGTTCATACATTACACATTATTGCTAAATATAACCAAATATGCAAAATCCAGAGAGTATGCTCAAAAACGTAAAAATATGGAAACTATGCAAAATGAAACTTGGCTTAAACGATTTGTTTTTACAAAATTAGTATCCATATGCAAAACATTTCGCCGGCATACCAATTATAAAAAATATGCATTTGTATATAATATCAGCTTTAGTTATGACAATTGTACTGACAGCAGGTAACATGATGTTTGTGAAGGCGTGTGATTATCACCTATTAATCAGGAAGGTATGTCATTATCAGTTGCTATGTACATTATCAAAAGTTAGTACATGCGTAACTGTCCATTTTGCCCTTTTTCATTGGTTGATGTTAGAGGGAGTGGTATAATCATATATAATGCAACTAGTGGGTTCTTGATTATCAAATAGTCATTTCTGTTTACACGAGATATAAGGAAGAGCGTGATTGCCTAAAACAATATATCGAGTGGAAAGAGAAATGATTTGATAATCAAGAAGACACGAGTTGCATTCGGCTAGATTATATCACGAGTCAATAAACAACGTTCGAATAGTGTATTTTAAATATTAAAAGTACAGTTACTGTGGTTGTTATGACAATTGTATTGACAGCAGGTATCGTGATGTTTGTGAAGGCGTGTGATTATCACCTATTAATTAGGAAGGTATGTGATTATCAGTTGCTATGTACATTATCAAAAGTTAGTACATGCGTAACTGTGCATTTTGCCCTTTTTCATTGGTTGATGTTAGAGGAAGTGGTACAATCATATATAATGCAACTAGTGGGTTCCTGATTATCAAATAATCATTTCTGTTTACACGAGATATAAGGACGAGCGTGATTGCCTAAAACAATTATCGAGTGGAAACAGAAATGATTTGATAATCAAGAAGACACGAGTTGCATTCGGCTAGATTATATCACGAATCAATAAACAACATTTGAATAGTGTATTTTAAATATTAAAAGTACAGTTAACGTGGTTATGACAATTATACTGGCAGCAGGTAACGTGATATTTGTGAAGGCGTGTGATTATCACCTATTAATCAGGAAGGTATGTGAAAGTTAGTACATGCGTAACTATGCATTTTGCCGTTTTTTATTGGTTGATGTTAGAGGGAGTGGTATAATCATAGAAATAGCTCCCATTTGAGAGAATCAAAAAATGCAACTCAGTTGTGTCTAGTAATATACAAATTGTAAACAGTAAATCTGACGATAGTGATGTACCTACAAACACAAATGGTAGCACTGAAAGAGGTTGACTGGGCTAACAGAACAAAGGGAGAAATTCACAAACCGGTAATAAATTAGGATTTTGTTTGAAATTAAAAAATATTTGAGTTACTAGGTAACTTAGTTATTATTAGACTGGTAGAACTTATAAGAAACAACAATCTAACAACATTATAGAGTATGTAAACAAGTTTGGTGTTGTGCTTAAATAATAAGTTTTACTGTTGACGAGTGACTGCTTGTCACCCATAGTTTACAATTCCTTCCTTTGTATAAAGTGCAAAGCTTTTAATTTTGCGTAACATTATTAATTATAACAGGAATAGCATACGGGTTGACCTGATTGCATCCAATCAACTGCATTATTCAGTGATTACAGCAAAGTTCTCTATTGAAATAGATTAATAATATTGCCAATTTTTATATGAAAACATTGTGCTCTAGAAGGCTTTTTTGATAACAGCACCTGCGATCCAAATTAATTTGTAGCTTTGCTTGAGCGTTAATCACTATTTTTTATTTAGGACCGAGATTGCCTTTTTTGATCAATTCCGCATGTGATCGCTCAAGTCAAACCTTCTGCTCACGTGGTCCATGTGTACTGGTAGTGCACTAAACTTATTATGCTATCTGATATTTAAATCATTCTTCTTGCTGGGTGCTTTGGATACAGCGACTTTGCGTAATTTTAATTTATAGTTGTCAAAACGTCGCAGCTAAGCTGAATTTGCATTTGTATTGTTATCACTTAGACTTAAGTGTTACGGTTAATTTTGTTATTTGTAGGTTAAGTATTGCTTTGGACTTTCTTATGTGGCCCATTTATTATGTTGTACATATGTTCCGAACTTTATTTTGAATAAATGTATATTTTGAATTTGACATGCTTATTTTATTTTTGTGTAATCTATCCTTTTTAACTTGTTTTCATTGTAAGCCACCCGCTTTGTGTGGTTCAGCAGAGCTTGACTTTGTATGTTATTGAACTTGGCTACCTTACTGATTAACTCATTATTACTCATACTAATTGGTGAATTAGCCAGGCCCAGTAGTTTCGCAGTTTTCTTAGTTTTAAAAATAAAATGCGGGTCAAAGCTATAGAATGCTGTTATTCAGAAGTGATGTAAAGCCATGGATCCTACGTTACTACGATGTATAGCACGTAAAAGATCCCTTGATAAGGTTTGAACTCCTTAGTTTCGGCAAAATTCCAGTAGAACTTTGATTATATGACCACAGTAGTCAGTATATACGGTACTTAGTACTTTGCATGCCTAGACCTTGTCCATAACAGAACAAACAGACAAATTGGTAAACTAATTAGTAACGGGTGTTTATTTATAGTATATTATTATATGAGCGATTATGACAGCCATTATTCATGAAGATCACATTTGCGCCACAAGCCGAAGGCGCGTAGCGCACATCTGAGTGAATAATGGCTATAATCGCGAATGTAAGACGCTATTTTATCTACTCCTATGCAATAGGAGTTTTGTGTTTATATTTCCGAATTATGACATTTGGGACAGCTGTTAACTTCAAAAATCATTTAATAATAGGAATACATTTTTTCTACGACCACCACTAAAAGTAGGCCTTTTAGCGCTAGTGTTTTTCACTAAAAGTGACGTTTTATAATTAAGCGTGTTTAAAATGAGATCAGCTGTTTACTTTTAGCACGGGTTATAAAGTGAAGTGAGGTTATAAAACTACAATTTCGAACTGGAAGTGAGGTTGTAAAGTTATTCTAGTTATTTCCTGCGTTAGAGGTAAAGTGTTTTTTAAATAATTAAAGAGTTATGTAATGAATAAAGTCAGATGTGTACTATTATAATTACTTTTGATAACTGACTTTGACAGTACTGGCCCTGGAAACATTTACCTGCGCCCCACGGCCATCTCTTTATTATGACAAATTATAACTGTCATATATGCAAACCTTTATTAAATCGACATTTATGGATTATTAACAGAAAATTTAAGGTCGTAGAAAAATACTGTATGAAAACTCACGCTAAAAGTGTTATTGCACTCGACATGTTATGAAACTCAGCCTGCGGCTTCGTTTCATAATTATCATGTCTCGTGCATAACCATCAACTTTTAGCACTTGTTGCATAAATAGCTATTGTGATTGGCTACAACCTATTGAATAATGAAGATAAAATTTTCTGATTGGTTGCAACTTGCAAACTATTGAATTATGAAAATAGAATTTTATGATTGGCTGAAAACTGTGAATTATGAGTAAAGCTGATATTATATGGCAAATGCATATTTTGTATAATTGATATGCCGGCAAAACTTTTTGCATATGTATACTAATTATGTGAAAACAAATCGTTTAAGCCAAGTTTCATTTTGCATATTTTGCATATTTATACGTTTTTGAGCATATTTTATTAATTTTGCATATTTGGTTATATTTAACAATAATTTGTAATGTATGAAGAACTTTTTGAATTTTTTTTTTTGTAAAATTTACTATGTTATTAAATTTATTAATAAAATTTTTATGTACAACTGAGATATTTACTTTCACTTTCTGCTATTGGAGTGCAGTGTGCGTATCGAAATGAGCAGAGGAAAGGGGAAGTTCCTGTTAAAATCTTTGACTATATTAACATAGACTGCCAGCAACCCCCATTCTTCCCATAGAAGCAGTGTATAAGGAATCGGCCAACACAATAGTAATTTACGTTACAAGTATAGAAAGTGGAGCTTTTCAGTACGAGTGAGATGTTTCCGGAAGAGGTCGTTAGGCCGAGTCCGGAATTTCGAGACGAGTATGGAAAAGCCACTTTCATACGAGTTTCGTATAATATTTTTTCGTACACTAACATACAAAACGGAATAATAAATTTATCCTCTCATCTGAATTTGCCGTAAAATTCATGAATTAGAAAGGTACACTTTGCGGTACTTGTACGGCAAAATTAAATTCGTACGGCAAAGTGCTACTTTGCCGTACGAATACCGCAAAGTACAACTTTGCGGTACGAATACCGCAAAGTGTAACTTTCTAATTAATAAATTGTATGGCAAAGCAGTTCTTTCTATGCTGGTGGACGAAAAAATCCATTTCAAGAGTGTTGGGTGAATAACAGTCTGGTGGGGTTAGGGGAAATCTCATTTTTATGTTGCTTACAACGTGAAGTTGGTGTTGGCAGTCCATGTTTATATAGTCAAACATTAAAATGAATGACGTCTTTGAATAAAAATTAGAGAAATAAATATACTCATACAAAATAATTGAAAATTTTACATTATTTAGAATACTCCTACTTACTTTCAAAAAAATTAGAGCATATTATGTGCATATAGTATAACTTTGGGTGCATATACTGAACAAAATGTATGCATATATATGCGCATATTTTCGTACTTTTGAGTGCATATAATTATCAGCTTTAATTATGAGTCACTAGCTGGCCCGGCAAACGTTGTTCTGTCCAAACATAATTTGTCTCTGAAACCCCGTTTCACCACTATAGAGTTTTATTTTTGTCATGTCCATCGTCTTGGACTTAAAAATAAATGCCATTTTCGCAATCAACGTCCCAAAAAACCTCATTGCGTTTCGCACGTAAAGTATATACCAGCTGACTGACTGCGACGACCTATGTTAGCTCGTCGTGCCTTTGGCATTGTAACGGACACTATAAAACGACACGGAATTGTTTTCACAGTCACTTGTACACAACTCAAATTTGAATGTCTGACTGACTGACTGACAGACTGCGACGACCTATGTAAGGCATTTGGAATTATCCCCTGCTCATAAATTGCTATTAGTGTCTTATCTCTTCCGTCTTCGGTTACCTGATGCAGATTATGACATGATGGGGAAAACCCTTCAAACCATTAAGCAATGACTGCAAGTAGAAAGACACACTTTCGATATTTTCCAATTTTCCGGCTTTTTCTTTGGATTTTCCGAATTTTCTTTTTTTGCTAAACCACCTCGGGAGTAAGAGACGAACAAAAAAAAATCATCCAAATCGGTCAAGTCGTTCTCGAGTTTTTGCGTTACTAACACACGGCGATTGATTTTTATATATACCTACATATATACAGTGAATTTATTTTAATGGTTAACATAGCAGTTTCGTTTCTATGCCACCATTTAATCATACAGGTCACTTCCATAGTTACCAATGAAATCAATAGATTAGAGCGTTTATTTTACGAGTTAACATACGAATTTGAATTAGGTACTTGCTAGAAGAAACTTTAATTTCGTTACCGGAATGTAGTAATGCAATTAAAAAGTAGATACGTAGGAACAACTTGTGTGTTGAATCTTTTCCTCAGTGGTATACATTAGTGTAACTTTTAATTGTCTTTTTGACAAGTAATAATTCCTATGTTAACTCTTAAAATACACGCTCTAATCTATTAGTCTCATTTGTAACTATGAAAATGACCTGTACGATTAAATGGTGGCATAGAAACGAAACACTTATGTTAACTATTAAAATAAATTCCCTGTATATGGATAATGCATGGCCATTATACAGTAGGAGTAGATAAAATTTATAATTACAGTCGCCTGTGATTTGTGTTATACGTTTGGCAGTACTGAAGTGTATTGTCAAGCTATGTCAAATTCGAGATTTTGCAGGTTAAATTTTACAACAGTCTGTGACAAATAACCATATATGCAAATAACAAACAAAACCTAACCTACTAACCTCGAATTTGACTTAGATTGACAATACACTTCAGTACTGCTAAACGTATAACACGAATTACAGGCGACTCTAATTATAAATTTAAGCGAACACTCGTTATGTACACTTCTGTGCAATAAAATTAAGTACAAGCCTTATGCCTATTTTTCACAATATTCTAGTTTCTACAATTCGGGTCTATTTTAATTGCCTAGCAGCAGTTTCAATAAATGATAAAACACCGTAACTTGCAAATAACACCTTTATTAAAAGACCAAAGCTAAGGACTGTCCAAAAAACCGCTATTAATAAATACAACAAAGCCGTGTGTGCTTAATTTTATTGCACAGAAGTGTACCTCGTGATGCAAGTGACTCGTCTCTGCCATTAAATGTGAGGTAGTGGTCTCAATATAAATTATGTTACAGCATCACTATCGGGCATTTTCACTAATGTTGCACTTCCGAATTCGTACACGTTCAGGGATTAGGATGTCAGGAGTACTACAGGTGGTATACATTCTATCCCAATTGTAGTTTTGTAAATTACTCTGAGTTTTTCACAATTAGATATTTATATGGAGGAAGTGGCAATAAGGGTTGCAGAAGGGTTTGTGGAAGGATAGAGGCGTTGGAGGAAGACATCAAAATATGTTGAAAGATGCTGTCCATAAGATGTCTGTATTGAGAGAAATTACGGTGGCACACCTTTGCCTAGCATTCTCAAGTTTACCGAAATAGCCACCTTAGTTTGTGTATAATAATAATAATGATTCCCGTTATTCTCTTTTGGGACGTAGGGCGTTTCTATAGTCTCTCAATTTTCGTTTGTCATCTGCCACAATTTTTAACTGTGAAAAGGTCATTCCTGTTTCATCTACTACGTTTCTCCTCTATGTTAGTTTAGGTCGTCTCTGGCTCTGTTTCCCTGGGGTTTCACTCTAGTACATTTCGACATGGGTATTCTTTTGTTTTCATTAGGTGCGTCCTAGCCAGCCGTATTTTTTTCTTTGAATTTCGATATTTATTTTTTGTTGGTTAGTTCTTTTCCAGAGTTCAACGTTTGTACCTACCTAATTGTTTCTGGCCACCATACTTTAAAATATGTCTGAGACATTCTAAAAGTTTGCAGTTTTTCTAGAGTCACACTATTTATGCACCATGTTTCACAGCCGTAGAGTAACGCTGTTTTAACAGTACTGTTCAACATCTTGTTTTCTGCTTGAGATACTACAGGAAGACGTTATAAGTCGCAAACGTTAGTTCTTCAGCGATTTTACCATTCCCGATAAGCCACTTGCACAATTTCAGTTCACAATTTTCACATTGTGCTATTTGGTTAAAATAAAATAGTAAACAATATACAGTGTAGCTTAGATAGCGAATGGCAAGAGTTTAAATACTCTAGTAATTAATAACTGCAGCCCCGCGACGTTGCAAATGTTATAGGGAAACGCTAGAATAATAAAAATATATTAAATACTTTTTTCCGCCGGTGCATACATCTTGTTTACTGTTTGAGATACTACAGGAAGACGTTATAAATTGCAAACGTTCGTTCTGCAGCGATTTGACCATTCCCGAGAAGCGGCTTGCACAATTTCAGTTCTCGATTTCCACATTGTGCTATTTAGTTAACATAAATTGGTAAAAACTACATAGAGTAGCTCAGATAGAGAATGGCAAGAGTTTTAATACCGTAGTAACTATTAACTGCAGCCCCGGGACGTTATATATGCTATTGGGAAACGCTTGAATAATAAAAATATATTAAATAACTTTTTCCGCCAGTGGAGACATTTTGTTTTCCGCTAGAGATGCTACAGGAAGATGTAATTAGTCGGAAACGTTCGTTCTGCAGCCAGTTGACCATTCCCGAGAAGTGACTTACACAATATCAGTGTAGGATTTTCACATTGTGCAATTTGGTTAACCTAAAATTGTAAACATTACATAGTGTAGCTTAGATAGGGAACGGAAAGGGTTTTAGTTCCGTAGTAATTAATAGCTGGAACCCCGCGACGTTAGAAATGCTATTGGGAAAGGCTTCAATAATAAAAATATATTAAATATTTTTTTCCGCTGGTGGGACATCTTGTTTTATGCTTGCGATACTACAGAAAGACGTTACAAGTCACAAACATTCGTTCTGCAGCAATTTGACCATTCCCGAGAAGCGGCTTGCACAATTTCAGTTCACGATTTCTACATTGTGCTATTTAGTTAACATAAATTGGTAAAAACTACATAGAGTAGCTCAGATAGAGAATGGCAAGAGATTTAATGCCGTAGTAATTATTAACTGCAGTCCCGGGACGTTAGATATGCTATTGGGAAACGCTTGAATAATAAAAATATATTAAATAATTTTTCCGCCAGTGGAGACACTTTGTTTTCAGCTAGAGATGCTACAGGTAGACGTTATACGTTCGAAACGTTGGTTTTGCAGTGATTTGACTATTCCCGAGAAGCGACTTACACAATATCAGTGTAAGATTTTAAATTTGTGCTATTTGGTTAACCTAAAATAGTAAACATTACATAGTGTAGCTTAGATATCGAATGGCAAGAGTCTCGGGAATGGTCAAATCGCTGCAGAACGAACGTTTGCGACTTAACGTTTTTCTGTAGTATCTCATGCATAAAACAAGATGTCGGCACCGGCGGAAAAAATATTTAATATATTTTTATTGTTCAAGCGTTTCCCAATAGCATTTCTAATGCTAAGTACACACGGCGACACTTTTGTGTCTAGACATTAGTCTGTAGATAAAGTCTCACTGTGTGCACGCCAACTAGAGTAGTGTCACTAGAGTGAGTGTCGTATCTACCGACACTGCTCTAGCAATCTGAGACATCGCTGTGTGAACACATAGTATACAAACTTGTCGAGACCTGTGTAAGTGTACCGGCAGTCTGGAAATTTATTGCTACACTATTCCTTCTTTTTCAATATGTCGCAGTCCCAGCAAGTAGTGTGGACCAAAGAAAAAGTTGTAACTCTTATTGAAAAATACGAATCGTTTCCCGAATTATGGGATACCAAAAATAAAATTTATAAAGATCGCACCAAAAAGCAAGCTGCGTTAAAAGTAATTTCCGAGATTTTTGAAACTACTGTTGCTGAAATAACTAGAAAGCTACATAATTTGAGAACGCAATGAATAACGACCTGTCTTTTTATTCTTGGTGTGACTTTGCTAAGAAGAAAGTCAAAGTCACAGGCAGACATGCGAATAAAATTTTTGTAATATTGCGAATCATGAGACCTTAATTCAACTAGCAATTGTGCATAAGCACCAAACTCTTTTCTTTTTGCTATCCACTCTTTAACCCAGCATGTCCGCTTCCTCCTTTTTCTTCGTTTTACAATAACACTAATAACAATAGCTGCTGCTAATCGACGTTTTCTCGACGACATTATCAACGCGACTGTCTAATCTAGGTCTAGTATCAAATCTCGTACATCTTGCGTGTGCACACCTTTTAAACCAGTGTCGCAATTCCGCTCTCGAATAGGTCTACAGACACCGCTCTATCTTGAAAAGTTGCGTCTAATGTGAACACTACCTAGAGAAGTCTAGACATAAGTGTCGACACTTTGGTGTCGCCGTGTGTACTTAGCATAACGTCGCGGGGCTGCAGTTATTAATTAGTACGACATAAAAACTCTTGCCATTCGCTATCTAAGCTACACTATGTAATGTTTACTAACTGCTCTACATAAGTTAGGGTTATTATGGAAAATTTGATTTTTCAAAAGAAGAAAAAATTTCAAAGACGATTTTAAGTATTTAAATTCTTGTTTTTTATTATAAAAAAGGTTACAAATAAAAAAATATTAAACAAAAAGACAAGAAAAAATGAAAATTAGGTGAAAGTGACTAATAACTTAATTTAAAATTAATTTAAAAAAAATGAACACAACTTTCTTCTTAATATCCCTTTCAGCAATAACGAGTATGGCCGTGGGCTTCAATGGCAGCTTGACAACGTCTTTGCATGCTGGTTATGAGATTATTAAAGTTTTCTTGCGGAATTTGTTGCCAGAGTTGTGGAAGCAAATTTCTCAATTGTTCCATTGTTTGTGGTTGGGGATTATGATGATCCAAAGCTCTCTGCAACTGATCCCAAGCATGCTCTATCGGATTTAAATCAGGCGATAGAGCAGGTAAAGCTAAATGAGGAATTCCATTGGTTTCAATTGCATCCAAAACTGCCATGGATCGGTGTGGACGAGCGTTATCGTCCAAAAAAAGGAAACCAGGACCCACAGCAGCATGAAACTCTGGCACAATGTTGTTGATCACCTGATTCAAGTATACTTCTGAATTCATGTTTCCCGGAATAACCAGCAAGTCGGTACGGCCATCATAACAAATGCCTCCCCATACACAAACAGTGCCTCCTCTGAAAGGGTGAACTTCTTGTACTGATCGCCGGTGTCTTGGCACCAAAGGTTGTGTCCACACACGCGTTCGACGACTATCCGAAAAACGACCATATCTTGATTCATCAGTGAACAGTACCAACTTCCACTCTTCTGTCCAATTGACACGCTCTCTTGCCCATTCTAATCTTTGTCGTCTATGTTCGCGAGTCAATAGTACATATCTAAAAAGTCGTCTAGAACGTAAATTGACATCCCATAAACGTCTTCTGACAGTTTCAGCTGATATTGCTGTTCCTGTGGCTTCGGCGAGCCTCCTACTCAACATTCGACATGTGCTCAAAGGTTCTCGGGGTGCAGAAATGGTGATATATCGGTCTTCAGCAGGGGTAGTTATTGATGGGCGCCCAACTTTCACAATATCAGTGTAAGATTTTCAATTTGTGCTATTTGGTTAACCTAAAATAGTAAACATTACATAGAGTAGCTTAGATAGCAAATGGCAAGAGTTTCAATGCCGTAGTAATTATTAACTGCAGCTCCGCGACGTTAGAAATGCTATTGGGAAACGCTTGAATAATAAAAATATATTGAATAACTTTTTGCGCGTGTGCGGACATCTTGTTTTATTCTTGAGATACTACGGAAGACGTTACAAGTAGCAAACATTCGTTCTGCAGCGATTTGACCATTCCCGAGAAGCGGCTTGCACAATTTCAGTTCACCATTTTCACATTGTGCTATTTGGTTAACCTAAAATAGTAAAATCTACATAGTGTAGCTTAGATAGCGAATGGCAAGAGTTTTAATGCCGTAGTAATTATTAACTGCAGCCCCGGGACGTTACATATGCTATTGGGAAACGCTTGAATAATAAAAATATATTAAATAATTTTTTCCGCCCGTACGGACATCTTGTTTTATGGTTGAGATACTACAGAAAGACGATACAAGTCGCAAACGTTCGTTCAGCAGCGATTTGACCATTCCCGAGAAGCGACTTGCACAATTTCAGTTCACGATTTTCACATTGTGCTATTAGTTAACCTAAAGCGGTAAACACTGCATAGTATATTTAATATTTTAGATAGCGAATGGCAAGAGTTTAAATGCAGTAGTAACAAAGAGCATATAATGAGAAGAGACTCAGCGCTGGGCAGTATTAGCGTATAGCTTAAAAACTCCCGCCCGCTAGGCTCCTAGGTCTTATCCCTCTGACGGGAGGGATCCCAGTTAAACAGCTCAAAGCAAAACCATGATTATAGAATTCGTTGGTTTAAACTGAAGTGTGATGACTGCGATGTTGCCAAGTTAACACAATCTTCGAACTTAACTTGGGTTATAAAACGCAGGTAGACAAAATTTCTCATTGTATCTTAGCCAAAACATTGAACATACGCCGATTTTATAAGCACATAATTCCTAATACGTTTACATCAAGTAACCATTGGTTGCTTTGAAATATAGCAATTATTTGTTTTTATCGTGGTTTTTGTTTGCATACCTATTTCTTTGTAATTGCAATCGCAAAATAAAATAAAGCATACTATAATGCGAAATACGCGCGTAATATGCGTTGCCACGTTTGCGATTTGTGGATTTATATTATAAAGTTAAGGGAATTTAAAATCTGTTAAATGGTTTATAGTGAACAGCTGGACCCTATTGAGGTCAAGCTGGCTTGCACACAATGCTTGAGGTTGAAAGAGCGGCGGTGCTCCTTGTCTCGCCCACGCTTTTAAATGGACAGGAAATGTTTATTTATGACTCTGTAACTTTAAACAGTAATCTGAAATAAGATAATTGTGTGCCATTACATGAAAGTAGTCTTTTTTAACGCAAAATCCTGAAAAAAACAACACTTTTTATTTTAACTATTTTATTGAAATTGTGAATTGTCCATTTGCCAATTGTAAATTCTGATGAAATAATGAGAAATACGCGCGAAATATGCGTTGCCACGTTTGCGATTTGTGGATTTATATTATAAAGTTAAGGACATTTAAAATCTGTTAAACGGTTTATAGTGAACAGCTGGACCCTATTGAGATCAAGCTGGCTTGCATACAATGCTTGAGGTTGAAAGAGCGGCGGTGCTCCTTGTCTCGCCCACGCTTTTAAATGGACAGGAAATGTTTATTTATGACTCTGTAACTTTAAACAGTAATCTGAAATAAGATAATTGTGTGCCATTACATGAAAGTAGTCTTTTTTAACGCAAAATCCTGAAAAAACAACACTTTTTATTTTAACTATTTTATTGAAATTGTGAATTGTCCATTTTCCAGTTGCAAATTCTGTTGAAATAATGAGAAATACGCGCGAAATATACGTTGCCATGTTTGCGATTTGTGGATTTATATTATAAAGTTAAGGGCATTTAAAATCTGTTAAACGGTTTATAGTGAACAGCTGGACCCTATTGAGGTCAAGCTGGCTTGCATACAATGCTTGGGGTTGAAAGGGCGGCGGTGCTCCTTGTCTCGCCCACGCTTTTAAATGGACAGGAAATGTTTATTTATGACTCTGTAACTTTAAACAGTAATCTGAAATAAGATAATTGTGTGCCATTACATGAAAGTAGTCTTTTTTAACGCAAAATCCTGAAAAAACAACACTTTTTATTTTAACTATTTTATTGAAATTGTGAATTGTCCATTTTCCAGTTGCAAATTCTGTTGAAATAATGAGAAATACGCGCGAAATATACGTTGCCATGTTTGCGATTTGTGGATTTATATTATAAAGTTAAGGGCATTTAAAATCTGTTAAACGGTTTATAGTGAACAGCTGGACCCTATTGAGGTCAAGCTGGCTTGCATACAATGCTTGGGGTTGAAAGGGCGGCGGTGCTCCTTGTCTCGCCCACGCTTTTAAATGGACAGGAAATGTTTATGTATGACTCTGTAACTTTAAAAAGTAATCTAAAATAAGATAATTGTGTGCCATTACATGAAAGTAGTCTTTTTTAACGCAAAATCCTGAAAAAAACAACACTTTTTATTTTAACTATTTTATTGAAATTGTGAATTGTACATTTGCCAATTGTAAATTCTGATTAAATAATGAGAAATACGCGCGAAATATGCGTTGCCACGTTTGCGATTTGTGGATTTATATTATAAAGTTAAGGACATTTAAAATCTGTTAAACGGTTTATAGTGAACAGCTGGACCCTATTGAGATCAAGCTGGCTTGCATACAATGCTTGAGGTTGAAAGAGCGGCGGTGCTCCTTGTCTCGCCCACGCTTTTAAATGGACAGGAAATGTTTATTTATGACTCTGTAACTTTAAACAGTAATCTGAAATAAGATAATTGTGTGCCATTACATGAAAGTAGTCTTTTTTAACGCAAAATCCTGAAAAAACAACACTTTTTATTTTAACTATTTTATTGAAATTGTGAATTGTCCATTTTCCAGTTGCAAATTCTGTTGAAATAATGAGAAATACGCGCGAAATATACGTTGCCATGTTTGCGATTTGTGGATTTATATTATAAAGTTAAGGGCATTTAAAATCTGTTAAACGGTTTATAGTGAACAGCTGGACCCTATTGAGGTCAAGCTGGCTTGCATACAATGCTTGGGGTTGAAAGGGCGGCGGTGCTCCTTGTCTCGCCCACGCTTTTAAATGGACAGGAAATGTTTATTTATGACTCTGTAACTTTAAAAAGTAATCTAAAATAAGATAATTGTGTGCCATTACATGAAAGTAGTCTTTTTTAACGCAAAATCCTGAAAAAAACAACACTTTTTATTTTAACTATTTTATTGAAATTGTGAATTGTACATTTGCCAATTGTAAATTCTGATTAAATAATGAGAAATACGCGCGAAATATGCGTTGCCACGTTTGCGATTTGTGGATTTATATTATAAAGTTAAGGGCATTTAAAATCTGTTAAACGGTTTATAGTGAACAGCTGGACCCTATTGAGATCAAGCTGGCTTGCATACAATGCTTGAGGTTGAAAGAGCGGCGGTGCTCCTTGTCTCGCCCACGCTTTTAAATGGACAGGAAATGTTTATTTATGACTCTGTAACTTTAAACAGTAATCTGAAATAAGATAATTGTGTGCCATTACATGAAAGTAGTCTTTTTTAACGCAAAATCCTGAAAAAACAACACTTTTTATTTTAACTATTTTATTGAAATTGTGAATTGTCCATTTTCCAGTTGCAAATTCTGTTGAAATAATGAGAAATACGCGCGAAATATACGTTGCCATGTTTGCGATTTGTGGATTTATATTATAAAGTTAAGGGCATTTAAAATCTGTTAAACGGTTTATAGTGAACAGCTGGACCCTATTGTGGTCAAGCTGGCTTGCATACAATGCTTGGGGTTGAAAGGGCGGCGGTGCTCCTTGTCTCGCCCACGCTTTTAAATGGACAGGAAATGTTTATTTATGACTCTGTAACTTTAAAAAGTAATCTAAAATAAGATAATTGTGTGCCATTACATGAAAGTAGTCTTTTTTAACGCAAAATCCTGAAAAAAACAACACTTTTTATTTTAACTATTTTATTGAAATTGTGAATTGTACATTTGCCAATTGTAAATTCTGATTAAATAATGAGAAATACGCGCGAAATATGCGTTGCCACGTTTGCGATTTGTGGATTTATATTATAAAGTTAAGGACATTTAAAATCTGTTAAACGGTTTATAGTGAACAGCTGGACCCTATTGAGATCAAGCTGGCTTGCATACAATGCTTGAGGTTGAAAGAGCGGCGGTGCTCCTTGTCTCGCCCACGCTTTTAAATGGACAGGAAATGTTTATTTATGACTCTGTAACTTTAAACAGTAATCTGAAATAAGATAATTGTGTGCCATTACATGAAAGTAGTCTTTTTTAACGCAAAATCCTGAAAAAACAACACTTTTTATTTTAACTATTTTATTGAAATTGTGAATTGTCCATTTTCCAGTTGCAAATTCTGTTGAAATAATGACAAATACGCGCGAAATATACGTTGCCATGTTTGCGATTTGTGGATTTATATTATAAAGTTAAGGGCATTTAAAATCTGTTAAACGGTTTATAGTGAACAGCTGGACCCTATTGAGGTCAAGCTGGCTTGCATACAATGCTTGGGGTTGAAAGGGCGGCGGTGCTCCTTGTCTCGCCCACGCTTTTAAATGGACAGGAAATGTTTATTTATGACTCTGTAACTTTAAAAAGTAATCTAAAATAAGATAATTGTGTGCCATTACATGAAAGTAGTCTTTTTAACGCAAAATCCTGAAACAACAACACTTTTTATTTTAACTATTTTATTGAAATTGTTAATTGTCCATTTGACAGTATAAATCAAGAACACTCATTATGCATCCAACCCGCGATAGAAGAATCAACTTCAGAGAAGTGTTCTATTGTATACGTCGCTGGTTACGTAGCACATAAAACTTGCAGCTTGTTTAAGTTTCATGTGTACGAAAGAGCCATTAAGCACAGCAAGTGAACTACTTTTATTAGAAAAAGATTACAGTAAAAATGTGTGCGTGAAATATTTGAAAACACCTACACAAATTACAACAAATGTTGCAATGGTTGTGTTACAAATATTTTCAAAATATTTGTTAAGTTTCAAGAGTTCATTACATTTTAAGAAACAGTTGTTAGTGTTAAGTGTAAATCAGATAAAAACATTAAACCAGAATGGTTCAAAGACGATAACGGGTGCTACGAACATAAAATGTTTTTCTTAAATCATTTAATAATGTGTAAATTATACAAAACACTTAAGTGGTTATCTCGCGACTTGCGAGTAGCAGGTCAATATAAAAGTGCAAATAGCAAACGGGTACAGCATATTTAGAATACACATTTTTAGATTTTTAAGCAAATGGTGTTTTCGGTGCCTATGTACGAGTATGTACGTTCTATATCCTGGTTTTCAAATATATATATTTATTCCACATTCGTCTTGCCATAACTAGTGTTACAATACTGTAGTGGTTTACCTACATGTAACCTGGTTACACATTGCTAGGTTGCAAAATGCTATATCAGCAAAGATTTGACAAATTGTACAATGTGTTCTTGCGTAACAGTACGCAAACAAAGAGTCTTTAGCCTACATATCTGGACCCTTTTAAAGTAATTAAAAGGACCGAAAAGTGGACCTCAACAAGTTTTATCATATACCTATATATACTCTGAGGATATTGTTAACAATTCCTGTTAGCGTAGCAAGTGCGGAAAGAAGTTTTTCCAAACTTAAGCTAATTAAAAATTATTTGCGAACAACAATGACCCAAGAAAGATTGGTTGGTCTAGCAACTATATAGATAGAGGCGGATATAGCCTACAATTTAAATTTGGAAGAACTTTTAAACAGTTTTATTGTGCGACATCTCCGCAGAGTAACCTTTGAATTATTAATATGTAATTGTAATTTATGTAATTGCTTTAAGTTTTTCTCTTGTAATAAAAACCAAATAGTAATTGGAGATATTTTTGTCTTATAATATAATAGATCAGGGGCGATATTTGATTGTTCGCCTCAGGGCGCGATCTAGTCTGTCGACGGCCCTGTCACCAACTTAAACGTTTTAAGCTACGGTCTATCTGGTGCGGAGTCCGCACGCGGAGTGCGCGGTGCGCAATCCGCACGTATTATATTGTACGTTAATTAAATACAAGTGTTCTATCTGCAGCGCACTCCGCAGCGCATGAGAGCTGTCCGCTGCGGATGTCCGTCGCAATAGCTATCGGGGCGATTGGTGCGCACAGTGCGCTGCGGATATTGTTTGCTGTGTTGGACGTGTATGCTAACAATTGAAGATGACAGCCGAAAAATCAAAAAATTATTACAAATTTTCGAAGGAGCATGACGAAATATTGATCGATAGTGTGTCACTCCATCCTGCGTTATTCGATACTACAGAAAAGTTATATAAAGAGAATGTTGGACGTGGAAATATATGGCGAGAAATTGGAGAAATAATCAACAATTTAATTATTAAAACAATCATTCTAGGTACTTTTATATTCCGTTCACATCTTTTTTGCATGAAGGTTGGTCATGGAAGTTATACAACAAAATAAAAATTACGGTTTAATAAATCACTGCTTTCACTCTTTTCGTCTAACGTTGATAATATTAATACATCTTCATCATCTTCCTCTTCTTCTAGAAGCGAAGCTAATAATGTATTTCTCTTTGCCATAGTTCACTACACCACACAGAGAATAATAATTTATACTAACTGACGATGACGCGCAGTACGCATTGCAAATAGACCACATCTGGTGCGTAATCCGGATGCGCATTCAGCACCGCGCATTGCGCTTGCGGACTCCGCGCCAGATAGACCGTAGCTTTAAACTCAAATTTATTCAACAGATCGATATTTCCATCCTCGACTTCACTGTCGGGATCTGAATAAAAGCGCTCAATAAAAGAACATTGTGTTAACAATATGGGAATTTGCTTCTCGAAATCAATATTCAATTTCGCGAAAGAATTTCCTGGTAAACAAATATCTGGAGTGATGCCTTCAACTGCTTAACTTAAAGGCTGAAGCAGGCACGGTTCTTCAAATTCTTCGGTGTTTAAGATAATTTAACGGTAAATGTTCAGTTCTTCTTAAATACGCAATGGCTTTTGCAACGCAATTGGATAATAATTGAACAGCTGGCCGTACTTTTTGTTTCTGGGACCCTTTAACATATAAATGATACCGGCTAAGTTTGTGGGTAAGCGTTAATTCAGAACCTGAGCTTTCTAGCAAAACTTCAAAACCAAGCTTATTAATTATTAAATTATTAACAATTAATCTCGAATCTAAAATATGGTTGCGACCAAGTTTTATGAGATGCGTTGAATCTGCAAACACATAAATATTTAAAGAATTATCACTTGGATGTTAAAAAAAAACAAGTTTTTTCGTAGCCAATTCCAAACTCCGATATTAATTTTCTATTACTGGGGCCCATATGACTTGCAATTGCCACTACATTGTGGAGATTAACAATAATTTCATTAAGAATTGTACATGTCAAAAACGAATAATAGAGACACGTTGTTACGTTCGTACGTATTGCAATAATAAATTCAACTTCAAACGAACGGCTCGGAGATGATGTCATGCGCGGCTAAGTCGGTTTTAGGGCGAATTAGCTGACATACCGTGCTTAGATGTATCGTGCTACCCTTCTTAGAACGCGACAACGATGTGGCAACATCGCGCTGGAGTGACCAGTTTGTTTCAGGTAGAAAAACCCAAAAGCAAAGAATGCTCTTTACGGAAAGGACGTTTGCTTTCTGTAAATAAATTCCTGAAACGTGGGTATGCAACACATTTAACAACCTATATACGTTGAAACCTATATCGATGTGCCTCTTCCCATTATATGCTCTTTGGTAGTAATTAATAACTGTAGCCCCGCGACGTTAGAAATGCTATTGGGAAACGCTTGAATAATAAAAATATATTATATAATTGTTTCTGCCGGTGTAGAGTTCTTGCTTTCTGCTTGAGCTACTAAAGGAAGACCTTATAAGTCCCAAACGTTCGTTCAACAGTTAATTAACCATTCCCGAGAAGCAACTTGCACAATTTCAGTTCACGATTATCACATTGTGCCATTTGGTTAATCTAAAGTAGAAAAACTTATATAGTGCAGCTTAGATAGCGACTGGCAAGAGTTTTGATGCCGTACTAATTAATAACTGCAGCCTCGCGACGTTAGAAATGCTATTGGAAACAACTTGAATAATAAAAATATATTAAATAATTTTTTCCGACGGTGCAGACATCTTGCTTTCTCTTGAGATACTACAGGAAGACGTTATAAGTGGTAAACGTATGATCTGCATCGATTTGACCATTTCCGAGAAGAAACTTGCACAATTTAAGTTCACGATATACACATTGTGCGATTTAGTTAATCTAAAATTGTAAACACTACATAGTGTAGCTTAGATAGCTAATGGCAAGGGTTTAAATGCCGTAGTAATAAACAACTGTAGAACCACGACGTTAGAAATGCTATTGGAAACCGCTTGAATAATAAACTTATATTGAATAATTTTTAACGTTGCAGACATCTTGCTTTCTGCTTGAGGTACTACAGGACGACGTTATAAGTAGCAAACGTATGGTCTGCAACGAACTTACCATTCCAGAGAAGCAACCTGCACAATATCAGTTCACCATATTCACATTGTGCAATTTGGTTAAACTAAAATAGTGAACACTACATAGTGGAGCCTAGATAGCGAATGGCAAGAGTTTAAATGCCGTAGTAATTAATAACTGAAGTCCCGCGACGTTAGAAATGCTATTGGAAAAACCTTGAATAATAGAAATACTTATATTAAATATTTTTTCCGCCGGTGCAGACATCTTGTTTTCTGCTTGAGATACCATTCCCGAGAAGCAACTTGCACAATCTCAATTCACGATTTTCACATTGTGCAATTTGGTTAACCTATAATAGTATACACTATATAGTGTAGCTTAGATAATGAATTGCCAAGAGTTTAAGTGCCGTAGTAATTAATAACTGCAGTCCCGCGACGTTAGAAATGCTATTGAGAAAAGCTTGAGTAATAAAAATATTTTATCTACTCCAGTGGGATAAGTAACGCATTACGTCACTCATTTGACACTATTTCAGTTACGTAATGAAGCTCATTACACCACTCAGTTATGTAATGGTTTCATTACGCAACTGAGTTGTGTAATGACTTCATTACGTAACTGAAATAGTGTCAAATGAATGACATAATGACATTTGCCTACTAAAATAGTTTTGAAAATGACAGATCTGACATTTCTCTTAATGCACTTTTCTCAATTTTAGGCAGTCGTAGATAAAATTTTGTACAATACATGTGTGATAATGCATCATTAATAAACTTGTGTGCTTACATAACTCGTGCTACGCACTCGTTTGTAACTTACACACACGTATATTAATGATACTGTTATCCCACTTGTATAGTAAATAACTATTAAATACTTTTTTCCGCTTGTGCAGACATCTTGTTTTCTGCTTGAGATACTACAGGAAGACGTTATAAGTCGCAAACGTTCGTTCTGCAGCTATTTGACCATTACCGAAATGCTACTTGCATAATTTCAGTTCACGATTTAACATTTTCACATTGTGCTATTTGGTTAACCTATAATAGTAAACATTTCATAGTGTAGCCCAGGGCCCCCGCAACCGCGCGTGCAACGCGTGCACCGCACGCGTACGCCACTCTAAAGGGGCGCCAAACCGGAGATTTGTATACAATTTGAATTTTTAATTTTTCAAACGATTCCAATGAACAAAGCACTAAGGCACTAAAGAAATCATTTTTTTATCTCAATTCATAATATAATCAATAATCTTATTGAAGTTTATGTTCGTTGATATAATGACCTATTCCTATTGTGACAGAAAACATTAGGTATATTTTTAAAATCAAATAGCTATTCCTTTAGCTTTAATTATTAAATACTAGCAGACCAGTGAGACAAATGTCTCATTTAAAAAAACAAAAAAGACCGTTTTTCAAATAGAACGCGAATTAAATAAAAACTGTACCCAGACCTGGAAGGTGTCAAAGTGGTTGCCTAACCGATAGAGGTTTTAAGGCGCAGAGGGTCGCAGCTCCGTTTGGCTGCTGGAACAGTTTTTATTTAATACGCGTTCTATTTGAAAAACGGTCTTTTTTGTGATTTCTCGAAAACCGGAAGTGTCACGTGACTGAAATTCGGTTCCTTACCTGACATGACCATTCCAAACATATAACTTTCATAACTTTTTTTTCTATCTCTTACGGTTTGGCTGCTGAAACAGCGTCCCGGACGGACCAGCGTCCCGGACGGACGGAAATCACGTGATTTCTCGAAAACCGGAAGTGTCACGTGACTGAAATTTGGTTCCTGACCTGACATGACCATTCCAAACATATAACTTTCATAACTTTTTTTTCTATCTCTTACGGTTTGGCTGCTGAAACAGCGTCCCGGACGGACCAGCGTCCCGGACGGACGGAAATCACGTGATTTCTCGAAAACCGGAAGTGTCACGTGACTGAAATTCGGTTCCTGACCTGACATGTCCATTCCAAACATATAACTTTCATAACTTTTTTCTCTATCTCTTACGGTTTGGCTGCTGAAACAGCATCCCGGACGGACCAGCGTCCCGGACGGACGGAAATCACGTGATTTCTCGAAAACCGGAAGTGTCACGTGACTGAAATTCGGTTCCTGACCTGACATGTCCATTCCAAACATATAACTTTCATAACTTTTTTCTCTATCTCTTACGGTTTGGCTGCTGAAACAGCATCCCAGACGGACCAGCGTCCCGGACGGACGGAAATCACGTGATTTCTCGAAAACCGGAAGTGTCACGTGACTGTAATTCGGTTCCTTACCTGACATGACCATTCCAAACATATAACTTTAATAACTTTTTTCTCTATCTCTTACGGTTTGGCTGCTGAAACAGCGTCCCGGACGGACCAGCGTCCCAGACAGACAAGTCTATTATATACAGGGTGTTGAAAAAGAGCCGCAATCGTATAGTACTACCGTAATTGACATCAAATAAGTATCATAAATCCGTTTTTAAAAGTTTGCTGCTATGCTTATGTCGGAAGATATAAAATTCCTTCTACCAAAATTAAAAACTGTTCCAACGCTATGATATTAATTGTATTAACAATTTTTCCTAACAAAATAAAACCGTTAATTTATATCAACAATTTCCGGTTAGTATAGTAACGAATAACAGTTTTATTAGACATCCTCAAAGAACAAAATATTGTTGAAAATATAAAATTACCGATCTGACAATCCTGCAATATTTGTATGTATTTAAGCACAATAAACTAGTCACCATATTTCAATAAAAAACAATGTTTTGTCAAAATATCAAATTCTGACAGCCTTTTTGCTATTAATAAACCTTATAATTATTACTTCTGTTGAAAATTCAAAATAAACAACTTTTCATATTATAACCTACCATTGCTTATTTTAAACTTATAAAGCACACAACAAACGTAAAAAATCAGAATCTAGACACAGGTCACTTTTTTGTAATCCATGTATCTTGGCACTTAACTCCTTTGTACAGTGTTGCCATATTTTCTAACTTAAAAACAGCATTGTCTTTGAAACGGTTGTCGGAATAAAAAAAATTGTGTTAACTTTTTTGTTACTTTACCCATGAAGAACATCATGATACTCTTCGATTGCGCGACTTTTTCAACACCCTGTATATGGATAATAAAATCGATAGGTTAGTTAATTCTGTGTGCAATATGCAATACCCTGAATACAAATTATAGAGATGATAATGTTTTCGAGGAATAACTTGCTCAAGCTGGAAAACTAACAGCCGCTCTTGAGATAGAGCAAGGTTTTCCTCCGTTAAATACTGTTAAGACGAAAGTATAAACCAAAATTGTTCGATTATGAACAGAGGGATGAGACACCTCAAGATCCAAAAACCGCGTTTAAAATAATTTTTTTTTAAATAATTGATCAAACACTAAGTTTTTTAAATCGTAGATTTGAAATGATATCTGATTATGACAACGTTTTTGGTTTTTTTAGTAATATTTTTAAATTAAATGACGAGGATCTTTTAAAAAGCTCTCGTGCTCTACAACAAAAGCTAACTAATCAGAAAAAGAAGGAGGCTGACGTAGAAGAAAATGATTTTTTCACGAGATAAAAGCCCTAAGGTTGTTTTCATTACCTGAAGCGTCAAATCCCCTCGACTTCTACAATATATATTTGAAAACAATCTAACTTCATCTCTACCAAATAATATTACCATTACATTAAGAATCCTGCTTACTTTACCTGTGTCTGTAGCTTCTGGTGAGACATCCATCTCAAAATACAAATTTAAAAAAAAGTATTTGAGGTCTACCATGTTACAAGAAAGATTATCTGGTTTAGCAATCTTAGCTATAGAGCAAGAGATCCTCCATAAAATTGATTTTGGCAATATTGTAAAAGAATTTGCAGCAACCAACTCCAGAAAAAACCTATTTAATTTTTGGATGATTGAATGTTTTATTTGTTTATTGTTTGGTTTGTTTTTTCCTTTGTAACAAATTTAAAGAAGAATAACATTTTAGTTTTTAAAATCTGTGTTGTTTCATTACAAAATTAAAATAAAATATGTTTTCGCATTTCGCTCAAATGTTTAAACAACTACAAGAATATTACAGCAAACCAGGAAATTTAAAAAAAACATATGTAACAGCTTAAAGTTTTTATGCTTCAAAATATTATTTATATAAGTACTATATACAGGGCGTTATGGAAATGAGTGCAAATATTTTAACCAATGATGGAGCTCACCAAATTGAACAACTTTTCTATTTATCGTTTTTCATTTAATCGCATATTTTTTCAATCATTTATCTTCCCCAAATTTGACGAGCCGCTTGGTAAGTAAATCTACGTTAAAGGTGAATGACACAAGGTATATTAAAACTGCAAAGTTCTTGCACCAAAAAACATGCGGTCAATAACTTACCTATTTCAATTGATAGGGTACGTTGCTGACCATATGTGAACTAAAGGTTTTATCACCTAACTGTGCAGTTTCTGTTGGTTTGCATATCAAAGAAATGTTTTTTGTGTTCTGTTCGTTTAAATTAAAATAGTGTTCCATAGGCGGGTATGCATTTTTAGAGTAAAACTGTTTTGAATTTTAACTCAGTGTTGATGGCGTTTTCGAAAAAGTGATAAATGGAGAAGTTGTCCAGTTTAGCGAGTTCTATTACAGGTTAAAATATTTGCACTCATTTCCATAACACCTTGTATATTCAAAGGGCGCCAGAATATTTCCAGCACGCGGGCGACAATAACCCTTGCGGGGGCCCTGGTGTAGCCTAGATAGCGAATGTCAAGAATTTAAATGAAGTTGTAATTAATAACACCAGCACCGCGACGTTAGAAATGCTATTGGGAAACGCTTGAATAATAAAAATATATTAAATATTTTTTCCGCCCGTGCAGACATCTAGATTTCTGCTTGAGAGACTACAGGAAGACGTTATAAGTTATAAGTCGCAAACATTCGTTCTGCAGCTATTTGACCATTCTCGAGATGCTACTTGCATAGTTTCAGTTCACGATTTTCACATTGTGCTATTTGGTTAACCTAAAATAGTAAACACTACATAGTGTAGCTTAGATAGCGAATTGCAAGACTTTAAATGGCGTAGTAATTAATAAGTGCAGCCCCGCGACGTTAGAAATGCTATTGGGGAACGCTTGAATAATAAAAATATATTAAATAATTTTTTCCGCCGGTGCAGACATTTTTTTTTTCTGCTTGAAATACAGCAGGAACACGTTATAAGTCGCAAACGTTCATTCTGAAGCGATTTGACCATTCTTGAGAAGCGACTTACACAATATCAGTGTACGATTTTCATTTTTACTTCCTTTTACAATAAGGAAGTATTGGATTCACCCCAAAAATTCGAAATTGAGTTTTCAACAGATCTTTACGTTTTGGAGTCCCCTGATCCCAAAAAAAAACATATTTTTTTCATTGGTCTGTCTGTCTGTGTGTCTGTCTGCGTGTCTGTCTGTCTGTCTGTCTGTCTGTCTGTCTGTGTGTCTGTCTGTGAACAGCATATCTCAGCAACGGAAAGAGGTATGGCGTTGAAACTTCATATATAAGTTTTGTGTACTATGTAGATGCGACTGCAAGCTTTTGAAGAAAATCGCATAACCGGAAGTAGGTGTTTACTCTTGTGATTTTTCAGTTTTTTTCGATTGTTCAAAAACGGCTCTAACGATTTTTTTTAAACTTTACATTTTTATTACATTTTTAATGTGTATTGATGTGAGATAGGTGATTTTCCAGTTGAATACTTCTAAAATGGGTTTCTTTTGTTTTTTTTCTATTTTTTTATTAACTTCTATTTTAAATAGAACACCCGGTATATTATTACATTATTGAATTTAGCTTAAAATTCTAAAGAAAATTTGTCTCTTGAACTGACACTCTATTTTATACCGGTTTTGTAAAATTTGAAATTTTTGAAAATTTTTTACCAATGCTTAAAAATTTAAAATCCAATTTTTGGCTAATTATAAGATCACTGTAAAAGGAAGTTGTGTGCGTGTATCACACCAGATTTTTATCTGCATATTCCAGATCTTCTAAGGTCTTTGTCAGGCCCCATCTTATTTATTTTGGGCTTCTCGTTGTTGCTTCTTCTAGTACATTGTCTAATACAATTAGGAATAGTAACGGCGACATGATATACTCTTTCTTGACTTCCGCTTCTGTTGGAAAAGCTTGTGACATTTTATCGTTTAAGAGTACTTGGGATTTAGAGTCTGTATATCTTTCTTTAAAGCACTAGATAAAATTAAATAAAATAAAAAATATATCCTGGCAATCAAACAGATGTACAGGCCTCGAAAGAATGTGTATCAAAATAACTAAGAGACTACTGAAATTTTAGAACCAACAAAGTGTTTAAAACAAGAATGTTGTATCTCCCCGACACTCTCCAAAATATCAACGGAAATGCAAAAAAGTGTCAACCAATGGGCATCAAGATAAATGATGAATACTTACATAAACTTTTATTTCACGACGATCAGGTCATAATATCCAATGACGAATATAACATCGAATATTTGATGAAGAAATTAGAGGCGGCATATAGAAAACATGGTTTGATGGTAAACTTTGAAAAAACCAATTACATAACGGTGGGGGAGAATGTCGAGCATTTAAAAATTGGCTGGTTGTTTGTTTGTAATGGACAAGGTCTAGGCATGCGGAGTACCAGGTGCCTTAGAGACCGACTGCTTTGGTCATATGGTCAAAGTCCCACTTAGAATTTTGCAGAGGCTAAGGAGTTCCAACCCTAGTAGGGGATATTTTAGAGGTAGATGTTTTGATCCATATTTTTTTTATTTTTAAAAACTTTACTGGGACCTTGATTCGAACTTGCGATGCTACGCGATCAGTAGCCAGGATGCTTACCACTGAGCTACCAGCCTCGGCGCATTTGAAAATAATCGGAAACGAATAATATAAACATTTGGGAACAATGATAGATTCCGAAAGTGCTAGTAAAAATGAAATAACATAGCGAATACCATAAGCAAAGCAAGCCATCGATATGGTAAATCCTTTGTTGTGGTCAAAAAATATCGAAAAGAAAACGAAAAAGGGAATTTACGACACGATAGGCTAAGTATATTATTGTAAGGATCTGAAACGTGGGAAATAAGAGATAGAGACAGACGACGACTGAAAGCAGTCCAAATATATGCATTACGTAGAAGCTGTAGACTCTCCAGCGTGGAACATGTACGTAAGAGATTAAGAGAAGAATAAACGACAAGACTGTGGTAGAGGAAATAGAAATGTGTCGTCTAAATGATTGGGCATGTAAAATGAATGCCACCAGACAGATGGTCAAGAAGAGTATTAGATTGGAGACCGCCCAGGAAACAAAAAAGAGGGCGACTGGAAGAAGAATGGACGTAGTAGGTACCAAAAGATATGCAAAAAGGGGTCTGGCGGAAGAAAAACGTCGGGATAGAGTGTGGGAAATAGTTGATATAGCGCTGTAGCAAACCCACTATATATATCATTTTAAACTCCATCTTCCTATCTCACTTTTAGCCTCCATTTTTCCTACTGGTCTCTGGCGTGTTGATAGAATTTTACGGCCCTTGTACTCTCCATGCGTCTTGCGTGGCCAAGCTATCTGATTCTTTGTGATTTTATACAGCTAGTCTATAAAACATTGTCTGCTCAAGCGAGCTACGAATGATGACTCTTTCAGGTGGTAGCATAATTCTAAAACTTTAGAACATACGTCTTTCGGGCTACTAATTTATTTGAAGAATATCTTGATATTTAAAAGTGTTAAATATTTTAAAATATTTCATTTAATAGCTATTTGTGAAACAAGTGCTAAAAGTGAATGTTTATGCACGAGACATGAAAATTATGAAACATGTCGAAGTGCAATAACACTTTTAGCACGAGTTTACACACAATATTTTTTCTACGACCTTAAATTTACTGTTATTAATCTGTAAATGTCGATGTAACAAATATTTGCATTTGTGGCAGTTATAATTTATTTCATAGTAAAGAGATCACCGTGACTGCGCAGGTGACTGTTTTTGCAGCCAGGAGCTGTCAACGTTAGTTATCAAATATAATTATAATAGTACACATTTTACTTTATTCATTGCATGCTTTAATTATTTAAAAAACACTTTACCTCTAACGCAAGAAGTAACTGAAATAACTTTACAACCTCAATTCCTGTTTAGAATTCTAAATTCAACACCCGCTGTTTACTTTTAACACGCGGATTTATAAAACGTAATTTTTAGTGAAACAAGCTAGTGCTACAACTGACTGTGACTGTGCGTTACCAAGAAAGGGAGATATCAAGTTAGCTTACAGAGCTTAGAGAGACATCCTCATTTATCATCAAACCGTGCGTTGATGGAGAGTGGACTGAAATACACAAAGACTAAATTGCCAAACTTAAATTATTGGGAGAAATATAATAAAGAGGAAGTTCCTAGAGAAGAATTAGGCCGTTCTGGACATTAATTGCCACATCACCTAGTGTGTCAGGGAAGATAGACGGTCGGCCTTACCTTTTGGCGAAAGTTATATTTGATATTTTGCCGGCTGGTAACTATCGGCCTAATTGGGCTAGCTCGCCGCGAGGGTCGCAGGGTTCCAACTATGCTGAAAAGAACACTATACGAAATACGAAGAGAATGGGCGCCAGGTCCTAGACTCAGATCCAATTCCTTGTGTCGGACCTTACACAAGGTCGAAGATAAAAACCAGCAAGTTAAACAAAATCAAAGCATCGACCAATCAGAATATCACAGCTTTATTAATATTGGTAGGTACTATAGTGCATATCCAACATAAAAGTATAGATCCAAAATCACAGTAAATTATCACAATTAACACCAGAAATAATAATACGACTAATGGTTACAAGTACATAAAACAATTGACCTAAGAATCCAACTCGAGGTGTCCGAACTGCGAAATTAGCCTGAAGGGCGTAACAACTAGGTACCTCAAAACTTATATCGAAGCAATATACTCAAAACATGACTAGATAAAATTACCAATGACGTTCACCGTGAAGCGGAAAACGACACGACACGAAGCATGACTACATTAACCCAATAAAATAAACTAAGAAAGCTTTAAATAGACTATAAATCCCCGTGAAGCGGAGTACAAAATCAAGGGTGCGAATAACGCAAGCAAAATATGCAATGCCAACATCTAACCCCGAAGGTTGGCCTAAAAAATTAACTTTAAGACACACAAAATTTAGATGGGGTGGTTCCAGCACGTTATGAGATCTCACAGGGGTTTGCTAGTTCCTAAAGGAAAGTCATAAAGTATTTCCTGACGTACTAAGAACTGCTTGCGGGTATTCTAGCCGAGAACTAGTTTATCACAAAATCAAAAACGGGAGGCTACATAATCTCAACAAAAATCCCGTTGGTAGCAGTTTTGCCACCGCCAAAAAAAAATTTAGCTCTAGCAAGTGATCTTATTAAATAAACAACAAGGTTAATGCAATACGCGACGTCAAAAAAAACTACAGTGATTACAAAAGCAGCCTCAAAGCCAAATCATAACAAAATTACACATGGCTGCTATCCACAGAGGTAAGTAAATTAATCAATCTCATATCTAGTAGCTCAAATTAACACCAAAAATCGATATGCACAAAAACTCTAAAATAGCAGTTCGGAAGGTCATACTAAACAGTTCAAAAGCAATTCAAATAAACGAACGATACAAATTAAAACGTTACAAAACCTCAGATGCATACGGCACGTGGAGGCCGAGCTGTTGGAAGAGATGCAAGAGTCCAGGTGCGTTGGGCAGCGCTCACAGAGGGAACGACCGCAAATCCAGGCCGCAGAGGCGAGCGGCCAGCCGGCTCGTGGAGCACCGCATGATCCAGGCAAAACCAAATGCACGACGACGAACAGGACCAATCCAGGTAATAAAACTCAATTCCATGGCGTTTAAAAACGCATTTCCATGGCGTATAACTAATTAACGCATTTCCTTGGCGTAGAATAGTTGGCTATAAATTACAAATTTCCAGATAAGCAACCACGCTGAAGAAAAGAAATCGTAACAAACCTGCGAATGGTGACGAACAGCCTAACGCTCCATTCGATCGAGAAGAGCCCATTTCAAAACCGCAACAAAAGCGAACGAACGCTGGCAGCAACTCCCAACGGCTTCCAGAACGTTCCAAAGGGGCGCCTTGCCTCCAAAAATCCCTCAAAACGACGAGGACGGCTATAACCAAAGCCAGAGGAGCAAAAGGTTCCCAGGGCACTAACTTCAACGATCGAAGCAATGGAAAAGAATGGAATGCAAATTCGCCAGAGCAGTTCACGATCCCAGGTTATCAATGTCAAAGTCAAATTCAAAAAAAGGAAGAAAAACTATAGGTGCAGAGTGTATGTGCAGAACTGATAACAAAGTGTTCCTTTTAATTCAAAATTGAGGCTGAAGGTATTTGGGTTGCCTAACTATGGATAAAGTACTGTATATTTAGAGAATAAAGGTAAATTGCCAAATCTGACTAATTATTTCAATTAACAAGTAGGAAAGTGTCAAAATGAGCGTAACAAATTCTCCCCCCACAAAAGGGAGGGTAAATCCCTTCGGATTTACCTGACCATACAACAACCATCCAAACAAAACGGCCAAAAAAAAACTATGCCTACCAACGAACAATAAAACTATCTCCAAATGACCGAAGACAGAGCAAATATTCAAAAATCCAAAATATCAAAGAAGACGAACACAACTATATGAGGGAACATCCCTTTCCAATGAACAAAAAAAAAACAACAGAGAAAAAAAAAAAAGATGAGAGAAAAGAAGGGACTAGTTGTTAATGTCAGGATTCCAATTCTAGAAAAAGAAAAGAGGAATTGAAACCTAGTGAACCGACCGACGTCACCCAGCCATCCTACCCAAAAAGACGCGGACGAGACCACACAAACAAAAGACAACGAAGGTTAGCGAGAGCATAATGCCTTGGAGAAAGATTCAGGTCCCAATAAATCCGACAAAGTCGATGCCCTAAAAGAGCGAACGAAACCGTCCTCAAAAACCAGACACTCCCAAACGCACAACCGAAAAGGACAGAGGCTCAACAAAAGAGTCGGGTTCCACGAATCCAGACAACACTGAGGCCCTAAAAGAGGGCAAGAGAAACCGTTCTCAGTCATAAAGCGTGCCCAAAGGCAGGGAGTGAGTTTCACTTGGGGACCGAAATCCGCCTAAGCGAAAGGATACCCTAACAACAATCGACCAAACACACCAAAACGTATAACTGACGGCAATAGGCATCATCAGCTATACCTCAAAAATCCCAAAATATCCAAAGAGCACCCTACAAGCATCCACCAAGCTGACTCAAACCTCACCAAGAAAGAGGACAAAAGAAATCCGAAAAGAAATAAAATCAAGCCAACCAATCACTATACCAATCTATCCCAAAGATGGCTGGAGAGATTATCCAAATCGCCGAAGCAAATCTCCCAGACACATCGCCACCGAATAACTAACCTATCATCAATCCACACAAAGAAGAAAACCAATCAAAGAAGAACTACTCCAAAGCAATCCAAAGAGGTTCGGGAGATTATCCAAATGTGCCGAAGCAAATCTCCCAAAACGCATCGCCACCGAACAACTAGCAAACAATCCGAAGAATAAAAGAGGAGAACCAATCAAAGAAGAGCTAAACCAATCCACACTAGAAAGATGGTTTGAAGAGCCTAAAAATCCACAAAAGTGTACCCCTCAAACGCACCAATCACACTCCATAATCCTAATCATCACTCCAAAGGAAGAAGCAAGAAAACAAACTACACATAGAAAACACAAAAAAAACTCAAGCAAACTGAGTCAACAAATACTCAATAAAATACGCGAACACGCAGCCAATTAAAATACAAATCATCAAAAAGATTCATCCATCGAAACACACCAATAACCAATTCTATAACTAGAAGTCAATCATGAAACAACATCCGAAATCAATACATCCCAACCTACTAACAATGCACTATAGTACCACCTAACCACAACGTAGACAGGGTACTACACGAGCCCTATCGAGCCCCACGTTGGGCGCCAAAATCTTCTTGTCAGGGAAGATAGACGGTCGGCCTTACCTTTTGGCGAAAGTTATATTTGATATTTTGCCGGCTGGTAACTATCGGCCTAATTGGGCTAGCTCGCCGCGAGGGTCGCAGGGTTCCAACTATGCTGAAAAGAACACTATACGAAATACGAAGAGAATGGGCGCCAGGTCCTAGACTCAGATCCAATTCCTTGTGTCGGACCTTACACAAGGTCGAAGATAAAAACCAGCAAGTTAAACAAAATCAAAGCATCGACCAATCAGAATATCACAGCTTTATTAATATTGGTAGGTACTATAGTGCATATCCAACATAAAAGTATAGATCCAAAATCACAGTAAATTATCACAATTAACACCAGAAATAATAATACGACTAATGGTTACAAGTACATAAAACAATTGACCTAAGAATCCAACTCGAGGTGTCCGAACTGCGAAATTAGCCTGAAGGGCGTAACAACTAGGTACCTCAAAACTTATATCGAAGCAATATACTCAAAACATGACTAGATAAAATTACCAATGACGTTCACCGTGAAGCGGAAAACGACACGACACGAAGCATGACTACATTAACCCAATAAAATAAACTAAGAAAGCTTTAAATAGACTATAAATCCCCGTGAAGCGGAGTACAAAATCAAGGGTGCGAATAACGCAAGCAAAATATGCAATGCCAACATCTAACCCCGAAGGTTGGCCTAAAAAATTAACTTTAAGACACACAAAATTTAGATGGGGTGGTTCCAGCACGTTATGAGATCTCACAGGGGTTTGCTAGTTCCTAAAGGAAAGTCATAAAGTATTTCCTGACGTACTAAGAACTGCTTGCGGGTATTCTAGCCGAGAACTAGTTTATCACAAAATCAAAAACGGGAGGCTACATAATCTCAACAAAAATCCCGTTGGTAGCAGTTTTGCCACCGCCAAAAAAAATTTAGCTCTAGCAAGTGATCTTATTAAATAAACAACAAGGTTAATGCAATACGCGACGTCAAAAAAAACTACAGTGATTACAAAAGCAGCCTCAAAGCCAAATCATAACAAAATTACACATGGCTGCTATCCACAGAGGTAAGTAAATTAATCAATCTCATATCTAGTAGCTCAAATTAACACCAAAAATCGATATGCACAAAAACTCTAAAATAGCAGTTCGGAAGGTCATACTAAACAGTTCAAAAGCAATTCAAATAAACGAACGATACAAATTAAAACGTTACAAAACCTCAGATGCATACGGCACGTGGAGGCCGAGCTGTTGGAAGAGATGCAAGAGTCCAGGTGCGTTGGGCAGCGCTCACAGAGGGAACGACCGCAAATCCAGGCCGCAGAGGCGAGCGGCCAGCCGGCTCGTGGAGCACCGCATGATCCAGGCAAAACCAAATGCACGACGACGAACAGGACCAATCCAGGTAATAAAACTCAATTCCATGGCGTTTAAAAACGCATTTCCATGGCGTATAACTAATTAACGCATTTCCTTGGCGTAGAATAGTTGGCTATAAATTACAAATTTCCAGATAAGCAACCACGCTGAAGAAAAGAAATCGTAACAAACCTGCGAATGGTGACGAACAGCCTAACGCTCCATTCGATCGAGAAGAGCCCATTTCAAAACCGCAACAAAAGCGAACGAACGCTGGCAGCAACTCCCAACGGCTTCCAGAACGTTCCAAAGGGGCGCCTTGCCTCCAAAAATCCCTCAAAACGACGAGGACGGCTATAACCAAAGCCAGAGGAGCAAAAGGTTCCCAGGGCACTAACTTCAACGATCGAAGCAATGGAAAAGAATGGAATGCAAATTCGCCAGAGCAGTTCACGATCCCAGGTTATCAATGTCAAAGTCAAATTCGAAAAAAGGAAGAAAAACTATAGGTGCAGAGTGTATGTGCAGAACTGATAACAAAGTGTTCCTTTTAATTCAAAATTGAGGCTGAAGGTATTTGGGTTGCCTAACTATGGATAAAGTACTGTATATTTAGAGAATAAAGGTAAATTGCCAAATCTGACTAATTATTTCAATTAACAAGTAGGAAAGTGTCAAAATGAGCGTAACAAGTGATTACAGAGTCTTGTACTACAACGAACATAGTCCTATTTTTGACGTTTTAGGGAAAGACAAGAGCAAACCGTTTGTCAGTGGTTGCGTGGAGAAAGGAACAAACTTAATAATTTTGTGATTTAGAGAAGACAGAATTGGGACCGCCTTGGACATCAGGAAAGATCAGACATCAGAGTACAAATGATAGAGATTTTCTTGGGTTTATTTAGAAAACGGCAGATGGAGATAAAAGAATTATCCAGTATAAAATAGTCGTTTTTAGAGTGAACGCGGGCTCATTTTTTCTAGGGATGACGATTGAACATTATCTTAAAATATGTTCCGAAAGATGTAATTAAGGAAACAGTTGATACTTTAAACAGATGATCGAATTGCTATTCAAAGGTTTCTATATAGACAATTGTGCAACCAGTTTACCTAACAGAAAAACGCTAGAAGTTTTATATCACAGGCTAATAAGCCCATGGAAGAAGCAAAGTTTGATTTGAGAGGTTTGCTGGTCAAAGCAAAACTCCCACTCTTGGGTCTCAATTGAAACAAGGCACCAATACGCTAGCCAAAAGTCACGAGCAAGGAGATGAATCTGAAGTAATAACAAAAAAGGTGATACCAAAGATAATATATACAATCTTTGGTGATGCTTTCGTTGTCGCAAGGAATATTACATTCACTAGGTTTTATCAGTCCCGCTAAGCTCTGTCTTAAGTTATGTTGGAAGATCATATTGGTTGGGATGTGCAGGTGAACAAAGAAAGCAGGCTAATATTTGCGAACTGGAAAACCAAACTATCACTTCTTTTTAAAATTGCGATTTCAAGATGGATAAATGTGGAGCAAGATATAAATTAACAGACGCTTAGTCTACACATATCCGAGTAAGTTAACATACGCTGCTATTGTCTTTTTGAAAGCAGAAAGCGTTGTTTGTTTAAGGTCAAACCGTAGCTGTCAATGTCAGCGTAATTTTTGAAAATTCAAGTTGCCCATTGTAACAAGCACTGTTTGCATAAGGTCAAATAGCTCCTTTCAGTGTCAAAAACATATGATGGCAGTATCTGACAGAGATGAGTGTCTTATGATAACACTGCTTTGTAAGGCTTCTAGATCAACACATTAAGTGTAAGGTACTGCCATTCCATTCTTCGCATGAGAAAATTGTAGGATATAGATAACAAATCCAAATTTTCCAAGTGCAATAAGGAAGACAATAGTTTTGGGATTTGTTTTGTGCAATGGCACTGCTGAAAGTCGAAAATATGTTAGGTTATGTTACTTATTATCGATCAACAGTACTATTTGTCAGGCCATCATTCGGAAGTGATGAAAAGTCGTGGGTGCCATATTACTACGATGTGGAGCGCGTAAAAGATCCCTTGCTAGGGTTGGAACTCCTTAGTTTTGGCAGAATTCTAAGTAGGACTAAGTTACCTGGTACTCTGCATGCCTAGATCTTGTCCACAGAGTTGGCAAAAAGGGCCCATGAGGACCTACTTGCTTGACATCAGTCTCCCCACAACAAATATTACTAATTGTCAGTTATATCAAAATATTTTTAGATTGTGTTTATTATCCCCCGTTTGAGAAAAATGTGCGAAAAGGTTAGATATAAAAAAAATCACTAATGACGATACCTTACACTTTGTGTGTTGATCTAGTAACCATACTGCTTTGCAGAGCCAGTGTATATAGGAAAGTACCGCCATTCTTTGATCCGTAAAAATGTCGCCATCGCCGCCATGTTTACTCCCATATTACATGGTGCTCAGCAATAGCTGATTGAGTTATGTCTAAATTTTTACTTGAAATTGCCAAGACTGTAAGCTTATGTTAAATTCGAGGTTAGCAGGTTATGCTTTGCGTCAGTTTTTGTCAAAACTGACGCAAAACCTAACATGCTAACCTCGAATTTGACAGACTTACAGTGTTGCCAATTTTAAGTAAAGTTTTGGATTGAAACAAACGTCACGTTGACGGAATTGTGTTACAAACCTCAAAGTGACGCATATGTCAGAAGAGTAAACATTGCGGACGTGGCGGTACTCACTTATATATACTGGCTCTGCTGTTTTGTAAGATCACTAGATCAACGCACTAAAGTGTAAGGTACCGTCATTATTAGTGATTTTTTTTATCTATCCTTGTCGCACAATTTTCTCCAACTGGAGATACAAACCATAGCCCTCTCTAAAGAAGGCCGTGTTCCTTGAAATATGGCAGCAGCGCGCAGACGGCCTACGACTAAACAGCCGATTCGTGTGCGGTGTGCAATTCTACGTTGTGGATTTACTTTCTGTGTGTTATATTCATTAATACAAAGATTATTGCCTGGTTTATTTGATACTAGCAAGATGCCCGTTCTTCGTACGGACTGCAAACGTTTGTTTTTTCCTAAATCTTAAATTAATTTTAGAGTTCCCCCTCGCCGCTCACATAATACGCTAAACCAACAAATGCCGCAAAACGATTTTGTAGGTAAAAGAGAAATAATATTCTATCGAAAAAACTTCTCCAGCACTCTTTTATGCTTCTTGTACCCCTTGGAAATGTGTATGTAATTGTTGTACTCTTGTATAGATTTGATAAAACTATGATTGAAGTATAACAATGAGAATAACATATTAAAATGTTTGTACAAACTAAATGATGATCTAGGTACAGCTGATTGCAAATAAAACTGGGACAACTAATATGTAATATTGTAATATGAAGTACAATAACATATTAAATACTCGTAATTATGTTCCTTTTATTATGCTTCTATCTTTAATAATATTTTATGTATTCACCTACGGAAATATAAGTTAGAGGAAGTTTCACACGTTATTAAAAACGCGAAAAGTAGTCTCAAGACTTGTCCCACTTTTATTTGCAATCAGCTGTACATGCCAAAACATAATGTTTTAACTCAACAAACACAGAAGATATAAAGGGTTCTATAATTCACCCCTAATCCAGATTCGCACCTTTAGGTGTTGATTAGGGCAAAATCTTTGAAAGTAAACGCCAAGACGATATCTCATCGGACCTAAGAGATATTGGAATGTATATACAAATAACGGGGGTTAATTATAACATTACAGTAAAAGAAGTTCTAGACGCAGAAAAACAGTTACGAACTAAAAGCCTTCTTGGCATATGATCTCAATATGGAAATATATCTATATGTATAAATGAAATAGAAAAAAATCTTTGCTTTCCGGTGTTACTGAGCTTAATCAAGAATACATAATGATAAAATAATTGATGACGCATTTTCAGAAACTTTAAATAATAAAAGTAACTTTAAAGTTGATCAATTGGCTATGATTTATGATTGCGGTTTTTCTGTTTTTCAGGTGTCAAAACAAATTATTTAGTTGCAATGAATGTTAAAATTAATTAACAATAGTAAAAATTGTTTTGATGATGACTATTTTCGATAATTAGACAGAGGAAGTTTATGTGTACCATCAAATTTTGTCTTAGCTGTACGCACCATTGTTATAAATACCTATAATACAAGCTTTAGTTTCAGAAAAAAATGAGTTCCTGTTTTTGAAATCTGAAAAAAACTATTTTGTGTAGCTTAAGTTTTTCAGCAATTTCTGCTAATAAGGACGCAAACAGTATTGTGCAAGATTCTTGTGTCTGTGCTAATTTCAATTGGGTATTAGTTCAACATATGATGTCTAGCATAGCAAAAATTCTATTAAATAATTACTTAAAAGTAAGATCGTACAAATTGTCACAAAAAAGGGTCAACCTCTAAATTAAATAAAAGAAAACTGGATATTTTGTCGTGGGAATTATTTTATCTCTATTAATTTAAACGTGTTTTGTATACTAACTGTCTAATAAAACTATTTCTGGTTATGTTTTATTTGTTTTGTGGTGCTGTCACCCATTCTTATATCAATATCTCGAATTTTTCTATCACATTCAATAAATTCCTTTGTCCACGTTCACGGATTCATCGGCCGTCGGCTTTTAGGCGATGCGCTGTTGCCATATTGTGCGGCCCCGACCTTCTTTAGAGAGGGCTATGTACAAACACATCTAACAAGAATTTGACTACAGCAGTGGCATTACACCAAAAAGAAAATCCCCAAAAACTAGTTTCTTCCTTATTGCAAATTTGAAAATTTGTATTTGTTATCTTTATCTGACCATTTTCTCACATTCTCATATGAGGAATGGAATGGCGGTACCTCACACTAGTGTATTCATCTAGTGACCTTACTGCTTTGAGCATAAAAGAGAAATCTCTGATGCATAATGTCAAAATAACAATAATTCGAAGTGTGATTAAGTTCGACATGCGACTTTTGACGATTTAATACGATTCTGGTGCAAACCACAACCATCATGCGTTCAATTAAAATAGTAATATTCGTTATTCTAAATAGTAATGTGTTCAGTGTTGATTTGACGAAGGCGTAAGTTTAGTAACACCCCCCCCCCCCCCCCGCTCGAATTCTGGTAAATTTTATTTTGCAATGTTTACTTAACTCTGCACGTTTCCTCGTTTTTCTTGTAAAACACGTAAAAATAAAGAGCTTTAACATTTTTCTTCCCTTCCAGAAATCCCAATTCTCAGTGTGACGTCACATATATCGTCTATTAAGACGCATTTTGACTGTTCTCTTTCATTGAGCAACGCGGTTGATTCACTTAAGTTGTTTTTAATCAAAGTGAAAGATGTTTGCACGTTTCAATGCGAATATATTTCAATAGTAGTTGTTGGAGTTAATCCTATTTGTGAATGTTTGTTAAGATATTGTGAAAATATTTAAAAAATAAAGCATTGTCGATTATGGGCGAAAGCAAGGTGGCAGCAGTTTAGTTTATTATCAAATCTAAAAGAATTTGCAATTGAAGATCCTGAAGAATATAAAAATCAACTTTGAATAGCCGAAGAACAATTTGACAGTGTACTTACGAAGGTTGTATCAATAATATATTAAGACAAGCTGTCTTTACAAAACTAAAAAAAAGAATGGTATATGGTCCTCTTTCCAAATTAACATCATAACGTTTAATTCATATTCAACTTGTATAACACTAGTAATAATTTAGCAAGCTGTTCTTCGTCAAGGAGGCACGTGCGGCTTTCGACCGATCAATACGCTTTCAATGCTGTAGTATGCACAGGGAACAGTCTCTTTCAACCAAACTAGGAAAACATTCTATTTTATTCCACTATAATCTTGGTTGTTGAACTTTCTTGAATTGTTATTTACACGTTGCTATTTGGTTAAATCATCCGAGTTGCTCAATCACTGTGAATAGTCTAAAAGCGCCTTTACACAACTATCAGTGAAAGTGAAAGGCGACACTAGATATTTCACTCGATTTGTTTTCAAACGTGGCGACCCTGATTTCATTTATTCGTAAGAGTTCACAAGTGTTCCTGTGTTCCTAATTAGGTTTTTTTAATGACGACAATTGTCATTAATTAATTAACAAATTCGCCTTTCTCATCTAATATCTGATCAAATGGCCGGCTTTAACAACGCTGACGTTTGAAATCGCTCTGTTTAGTTACACTTGACTGTCAGTCAACATAACACTTCTGAAACTGAGGTTAAGCGTCATATGAATGTAGAGCAAGTTATTTAGTATTATTCTTTACTTTACAGATGGTTTAAAGAACCACAATTGTATTATTGCATTAGTCGTAGACCGTTCCACCCAATGGATAAAGACTTCTCGTTTATTTAAGGTAAACTGCAATCAGCAACGCTACAAACAACATTTACCGAATAAACCCCGTGCACAGGAACAAAAAATGAAAAATAACATCCGACTCTTTGAGAGCTACTAAATTAACAATAGAATGTTAGTTGCGTCGATTTGTTTAAAATATTATTTTCAAAATAACTCACGGTTATAGAACAGTATATAAACGTAATTATTTGTAATTTACTAATATGCCAAATACTTCTAACAATACATACTTGTTCCAGGTGTGGCAATCTAAAATGTTTCTTTAATCATATATTATTGAGAAAAATAGTATTAACCTCCAAGCCGACGTTAAACTAGCAATGACTACCATGAATCAGGAAACATCAGATAATTGCTATAGTTCAACAGCAACTGCACCACATATATTAAGAGACTTAGATGACGATGAAGATATTAAGAAATTATATATCAAACAAGAAATCACTGAAAGCAGCAAGAACAATAGCGATTATTCAGAAATTGATATTAAATGTGAATTTAAAATTAACGACCTAAATTATAGGGCTCAAAATTCAACAGCGCAGAATTTGGTTACACATATGAAATCTCATACAGATAAAAAACTGTATTTTTGTTCTGTTTGTGAATTTACTACCTCATACAAACATAGTTTACTTGCACATATGATATCTCATACAGGCGAAAAGCCCTTTCGTTGTTCTCTTTGTGAGTATAGAACAGCACACAAACATAGTTTAGTGGCACATATGAAATCTCATACTGGTGAAAAACCCTTTTGTTGTTCCGTTTGTGAATATAGATCGGCACGAAAGTATCATTTAGTTCAACATATGAAATCTCATACAGGTGAAAAACCATATTCTTGTTCTGTTTGTGAATATACAGCAGTACACAAACATAGTTTAATAGCGCATATGAAATCTCATACAGGCGAAAAACCTCTTTCATGTTCTGTTTGCGAATTTACAACAGCATACAAAAATAGTTTAGTTGCACATATAAAATCTCATGCAGGTGATAAACCTTATTCTTGTTCTGTCTGTGAATATACAGCAGTACATAAATATAGTGTAGTCTCGCATATGAAATCTCATACTGGTGAAAAACCCTTCTGTTGTTCTCTTTGTGAATATAGAACGGCACGAAAATATCATTTAGTTCAACATATGAAATCTCATATAGGTGAAAAACCCTATTCTTGTTCAGTTTGTGAATATACTGCAGTACACAAACACAGTTTAGCAGCACATATCAAATCTCATACAGGCGAAAAACCTTTTTGTTGTTCTGTTTGTGAATTTACAACAGCATACAAAAATAGTTTAGTTGCACATGTGAGAACTCATACAGGTGAAAAACCTTATTCTTGTTCGTTTTGTGATTATACAGCAGTATACAAAAATAATTTAGTCGCACATATGAGAATTCATTCAAGCGAAAAACCTTATTCTTGCCCTGGTTGTGACTTTACAACAATATACAAACATAATTTAGTTGTACATATGAAAAATCATACAGGCGAAAAACCTTATTCATGTTCTCTTTGTGAATATACAGCAGTGCACAAACACAATTTAGTTACACATATAAAATCTCATACAGGTGAAAAACCCTTTTGTTGTTCTCTTTGTGAATATAGAACGGCACAGAGGTATCATTTAGTTCAACATATGAAATCTCATACAGGCGAAAAACCCTTTTCGTGTTCTTTGTGTGAATTTAGAACAGCACGAAGATATAATTTAGTACAACATATGAAATCTCATTCAAGTTAAAAACATTCTTGTTCTGTTTGCGAATATACTGTAGTAGACAAATATAATATAGTTCCACATATAAAAAATTATATACGTATAGGCAAGAAGCCTATTTGTTGGTCTGTTTCTGAATATAGAACTACATGAAGATATGATTTACTTCAACGTTAAAATCATATACAGATGAAAACACTTTTGTTGATCTGGTGATAAGTATAGAACGGCAGTAAAATGTAATTTAGTTAAAACATTTGAATTCACATACGAGAAGATAACCTTTAATTGTTTTATTTTTAATTAGAATATAATAGATAACTCATATCGGGGAAGGCATTTTAATGAATTAATTTAATTGTAGAGATGACAATAAAAAATAATTGAGACACGTTTGTTATTATTTAATAGTCAATGTATTTACTCATAACAGGAGTTATTATTGGTTACCCTTATTTAATAAGTAATTTCTCATTGTTTTATTGAAGTTTGTAGTACATAAACACTATATGTAAACAAGCTTGGTTTTGTGTTTAGTAGTATAATAAAAATATGACGACCAACTGTAGAGAACGAAAAACCAGGACACAGCTCTTGGGGGTTTTTTAAATCCTAACAATTACTTTAGAATTAAACTTTTTACAATAATAGAGTATCTACATTTATGTTACTTCAGCATTTTTTATACAATAAATATTTTTTCTACAAAAAATAAAATATATTTTCAAAGTTGTAAACAAAATTTCTGGTATAACTTTTTTGACTAATGAATTTCTTTTAAAACGGAATGATTATTCTTAGCATTATGAAAAATTCAGCATTCAAAAGAAGTAGGAAAATAATTAGGTCGCCGGTAAAGGAGGTAAGGGTCAAGGAATCTAAAAGCGAAGAAATGGGAGACCTAAAGAAAATACAGAATATGGTGGAAAAAATGATGGAAGAAATAAGGAGAAATACGGATGAAAATAGAGAGTTAAGGGAGGAAATGAAAAGGAGAGAAAAAGAGTGGAGCAGTGAGAAAAAACAGTTAAAATGTAGAATAGAAAAATTGGAAGACAAGTTGGAAATGATGGAAAAATACAAAAAGAGATGCAACATAGTGATCAAAGGAGTAAAATTCAACGAACAAAATAAAGAACAAGCGGCCAAGCAATTTCTAAGTGAGAAGCTGGAAGTAGATGCGGAAATAAACAGAGTGATACCGCTTGAAAACAAATCAGGGATATCAATAAACATATTATAAATGGAAAACTGGACCGGGAAACAACAGATACTGAGTAACAAATATAAGTTAAAGGGTACAGAAATTTATACTGATAACGATATGACTTGGAGGGAGAAGAATGTACAGAGAGAAATCACAAAAATTGCGAAGGAAGAACGGAAGTGGGCTACAGAAAGATAGTCATAGTGGAACATGAATACACTTGGAATGAAGAGGAAGGAGGAGTAGTGAAACAGCAAAAAACTAACAAGACAAGAAGGCCAAACCACAAAGAAGACGAAAATAGCAAAGGACATGGACGACGATAATGGAAAAAAGAAAGAAAATCAAGTAAGATACAGAGAGGCGAGTATAACACAGGAAAATAACAAAGAAAAAGGCAAATATACAGGCGAGCAAAAGAAAAGTAAGAAAACTGTACTAAAAATGGGCACATGGAACGTGAAGGGTATAACAGGAAAAGAAACGGAGTTAGCAGAAGAGATGGAAAAGCAGCAATTAGAATATTTAGGTATAACGGAAACGAAAAAGAAGGGGCAGGGTTTAATCAGAATAGCAAACGGATACTGGTTTCTCTGGTCGGGAATCGAACAAACAAAAAGAGGAAGTGAATGAGTGGGTCTGATAATAAAACCGAAAAAATTGGAAAATATAGTAAAGGAAAAATTCGTAAACACAAGGTTGTTAACAGTAGGCGTAAAAATAGAGGCAACAACATGGACAATAATAGCATAGGGACCGACTGAGAACGCGGCGAAGGAAGAAAAGGATATATTCTGGGAGAATTTACAAAAAGAAATAGACGTAAGCGGATCAAATATCATCACAATGGGAGACCTAAACGGAAGGGTAGGAAAAGACAACAAAGGCATAGAAAGACACCTAGGGATACACGGAGAAATAACAAGCAACAACGAAAACAGAATAATCGAGTTATGTATTGAAAACGATTTAGTAATAACAAATTCGAAATTTCAACAAAGAGGTCCACAAATACACACGAGAAGTTCGCTCAAAACTAGAGAAGTCAATCATAGATTACTTTCTAGTGGGAAAAGAAGACAGCAACCGAATATGAGACGTAATCGTGAAATGAGGACCGGAAATTGGCAGCGACCATTACCTAGTAAGGATGAACATTAAAATAGAAAGAGGCACCAAAAGAAAAAAGAAGAAAAGTAATGAAGGAAAGCATTAGAAGTTATCGACTGAAAGAAGAAGAAACGAGAAAAGAGTATCAAGAAATAATACAAAGGAAGCTAAATACAGAACCAAGGGGAAAAGAAGTAGAGGAAGAATGGAGCTACTTAAAGCAAAGCATACTAGAGGCAGCAGTAGAAAGCTGCGGAGTAACAAAAGTAGTTAATAAGGATATAAAGAAAATAGCTTGGTGGACAGAGGAAATACAAGAAAAAGTAAGACAAAAGAAAAATATTTGGAAGACATACCTACAGACTATGACCAGGGAAGACTACGAAAAGTATAAAAACAAAAGAAAGGAGGTAAAAGAAGTGGCAAATAGGGCAAAACAAGAAGAATGGGTGAAATTCGGAAACAGAATGAAAGACAACTTTAATGAAAATCAAAAGTTATTTTACAGTACACTAAACTAAGGAACAAACAAACCAGCACATTAAAAAACATTAGAGATAAACAAGGTGAATTACTTACAAAAGAAGATGACATAATAAAAAGATGGGTGCAATATTTCAAGGAGGTGTTAGGAGACAACGGCTAAGAAGAAGAAAAGGAAGGCAACAGCGAAAATGAACAAAACCGACTAACGAGGCATCGAGTATATAACCAAAACGGAATTAGAGCAGGCAATACAAAAAATAAAACTAGGAAAGGCAGCAGGAATAGATGGGATAACACCGGAAATGATAAAATACACAGGGGAGCCAGGAAGGGAAAGGATATTAAGTCTGATGAACAACATGATAAAAGCAAAGAGAGCCTCAAAAGATTGGCAGACGGGTGTAATAATTCCACTGTATAAAAAATGTGATAAGAGAATGTGACAATTACAAAGGAATCACTTTACTAAGCATACTGGGCGAGAATATGGGAAACCAAATTAAGAGAAAAACTAGAAAACACATTAGAAGACAGTCAATGTGGCTTTAGAAAGGGAAGAGGAGTACAGGATAACCTATTCATACTACGGCAAATCAGCGAAAATGCAAGAAGAAAGGGGAAGGAAGTTCATATTTGCTTTATGGATCTTAGTAAGGCTTTTGACCGAGTTAGAAGAAAAGACATATGGAAAACACTAGAAAATAGAGGGAAATGTAGTGAGAACCAGACACGAGGAATCGGAGGAGTTTGCCACAACGAGAGGCTTAAAACAGGGTTGTGTACTAAGCCCGTTTTTATTCACTGTAATTATGGATGAAGTAGTTAAGGAGAGTAAGAAGGAGATAAGGAAATATAACGTAGGGAGGTGGAGAATGGAAAAGGTGCAAATGTCCGAATTACTATATGCAGACGACATGGTGATTTTAGCAGGAACAGAGAAAGAACTACAGGAAAACATAAACATATATAATAGGAAAATGCAAAAAGCAAACATGAAAATTAACATTGAAAAGACAAAGACGATGGTTATAGCAGCAAAAGAAAGAAGGCACATCATTACAATAGAAGGGAATGAAATAGGAAAGATAGATGGCGAAATAAATGAGCGTGCAGCCGTTGTAGGAAGAACTTTCAACGCTATAAAAAACACCTTTCTGAAAAAAGCGGAAATACCGAAGGAAACCAAAGTGGAAGTAGTGAAAAAACTAGTGTACCCGGCTCTAGTGTACGGAAGTGAATCGTGGGTGGTCACAGATAAACAACGAAGTAGGCTGACAAGCACAGAAATGAGATTCTGGAGAAAATAGAAGGAAAAACAAGAGAAGACAGGATTAGGAACACAACGTACAGAGAGCAGTTAGGTGTAAAGGCAGTGAACGAAGTGATACAAGAAAGACAATTAGGATGGCTAGGACACGTGTATAGAATGGAGGAAGACCGACTGGTGAAACAGACTTTTGAAGCAAGACCAGGAGGAAAGAACAGAGTGGGAAGACCGAGGAGGACGTGGGAAGAAGAGGTAAGAAAGGCAGCGCAGCAGAGGGGATTAGAATGGAACACAGCGAGACAAAAGGCGCAAAACAGAAATGAATGGAAAAAGTGGTGCAGAAAAACTCCAAACAACGAAGACTGACAACCAATCGACGCCAAGCCTTACACCTTACGGTAGAAAGGCTCAGGATTATGTATATGTATGTATTATGAAAAATTCAGTCAAGTATACTTTAAATTAGTTTTTACCACAAGCATTGCTCATAGTGTCACTATTAATAACTGAGTTTTTTCTTCAGTCAACACATTATTCATCTAGGAAAAAATTCTTTCGATGGAGCTGTTTGTCACCGGTAGACACATATGGTACTCAACCAAACCAATTATGTTACAGTAAGTAAAGCCATTTTGTTTACATTTGAACATCTCTATCCGGCTTTTTGAAATACTCATAGATGTATAATCTTAAACCATATCAAAGTCGGGAACGCCCTAGGACTAGGAAGGCAGTTTTGCAAGGTGCTTGGTATTTAAAACTACACTTATGTTAACAAAAGTTTCCGTGAATTGCAAGAAGACAACCGGTTTTACGCTGGTTGTAGCAAATAATTTATACATGTCAGCTCTAAGCAGGCTACATACAAAACGAAAAGCGGATAATCATTTGTTACATACGATTGCTGTAAGATTGGGTAGAAATAAATCAGAGTTCCTCTAACTTTAGAAATTCGTACCTACCTCATAGCTATTTTTTTGTTTGTTTAATTAATTTAATTATAGGTACATACTGTATGTAGTACTAAAATTAGTTTGTGTAGTGGAAGATTTTCCTTATCTTTTTTGAAAATTCAACTGTACGTAGTTCTATATCTAGCGCTTCAGTAACCCTCTCTCTCACGGTACTTAGCGGCAGCATAGTTTCCTCTTTTTGCTTTTCTGCTTCAAAGTAACTTAATAGTTTTAAAACTAAGTTTTGCTATTGAGAATTCAAAATAAAACGTTTTTATCAACACACGCCATAGCAGTAAAGCTCACTTGAGGTAAATTCCAAAATTCGGCCTCTTTGTTGACGCTTTACAAATGAACTAATAATGATGTTTAAAATTGACTATTCTATGTAATTGCATTACATTCAGGTAATTATAGATTTACAAGAATAACAAAGGTAATGACTTAGCTACTATTAACGCCTTCATAATTATGTTAAATGACTTGGAAAGTAATCGATTAATAATTGATATTGACTACCATCGTTTTAAGTAGTATTACAGTGGTCATTCTAGTGGTCATTTATTAGTAAACTTCAAACTTCGTATTTATTTCCTAATTTAGTTAGAAATGCTTTTCATAAGTTAGCCCAAGGGAATTGAATATTTTAAATAATTAGAACAGCTAGGACCGCTTACAGAAAAAAGTTAACAGCAATGTTAATAATTAACGCAACGTTCGACTAAACAACATTGCATTCATTTCAATGTTAATTCTCATTTGTTTCCTAGTTTGCTGCGTATTTGTACAAATCTCAGTAGCTTTCACTTAAGCTTCAGTTATTAACTTGTTGAGAACTGCAGATTTCCGTTTGGACTGATTTGAACTTAAACGCTACGAAAATGCCTCCGGCAAAAACTGCCTCCCCAGGGCGGTTCCGACTTTATCTGTTCACTAAACTACTCCAACTGATATTGTCAAGATTTATTTAAAAATCTGGAGTGAACTCTCACTTATAATACCATGAGTAGTCAAAGTTATGTCGACTATTTTTGTGGTGGTGTCACGAATGTCCATTGCGCTTTGGTACGATTAGGACGAGTGCGCTAGCACGAGTCCTAATCCCAAGCGCAATGGACATGAGTAGTGATACCACCGCGAAAATAATCTACTTAACTTTGACTAAGAATGGTATTCGAGGGACTATTTAATGAACCAAACTACCTTTTTCAAATTAGTTTTCAGTAAATCTAGCAACAAACTATGCAATTTCTATAGTAACAGAACACTAATGTCGACTTTTTCTAATAAAAATCGCATTTGTTAAAAATAGTCACTTGAATACCTTCTAGGAAAATATATCCACTGATATTTTTTGATTGGCCAAGAAACGTCAGAATTCTGGATTTTCATTGGTTACTTTTCGATAGATGACAGGTGAATTGAATAGTCAAAAATATTTTTTTGGAAAATCCTAGCGAAAAAAGTTACTAATAAAAGTTTAGGTTATGAAATAGTGCTTGTCAAAAATATTGTGAAAATAATAAAAATACTAATGATAGTAATATTTTTATATTTTGGTATAGTACAACGTAGGTAATATACACAAAAAATTACTCCGAAACAGGCAAAGTTCATCATGTTGAATTGTCATCAAGCTGCTCTGCCACTTAACTTGTTCCATATAGAAATAATAATATTCCTATGAGTTTGAATCTTATTCTGGCTCCGCCCTTCTCCAAGGGGCCCTCATGGCTCCGCCCTTTTCTAAGAGGTCCCTCGGGGCTCCGCCCCACTTCAAGGGAGCCCTTGGGGCTCCGCCTCTCTCTAAGGGGGCCCTCGGGGCTCCGCCCCTCTCCAAGGAGCAATCGGGGCTTCGCCCTTTTTCTAAGAGGGCCCTCGGGGTTCCGCGTCACTTTAAGGGGGCCCTCGGGGCTCCGCGCCACTCCAAGGGGGCCCTCGGGGCTCCGCGCGTCTCTAATGGGGCCTTTGGGGCGCCGTCCCTCTCCAAGGGGCTCTCGGGGCTCCGCCCCTTTCCAAGGGAGCCCTCGGGGCTCCGCCCCCACTCCGAGGGGACCCTCGGGGCTTCGCCCCTCTCAAAGGAGGTCCTGGGGGTTTCAAATATTAATTTGAATAATAAATAGTGTTACATCTAATTTTATTATTCATGGGATCTTTCTACATTCTCTCACTAGTGACTTTTTGAATATTCTCTCACTAGTGAGTAATATATCACATTACTTACGCAAAATCAACATAATAATAGTGTTATTATATGGAGGTGTTGGATAACAGCAATTATAAACATGGCGAGGACACAGTCTAGAAATAGGTAACGTGAATACAGATTCCGTACGCTCCCTAACCTCCCCATGCCTAAGACCATCCTACGTGATGAATAATCACACCGTACACAAGGTGCCACTGTTTTTACAGAATACGATTAATCTAGACCAGAATAGACGATAAAATATCCTCGCCAGTTAGGCTAGCAACCTACTAGAGGCAAAATATAACAATGCTCGAAGAACTGGTACAAACCGTCGGACCTGGATGGACAATTTGGTAACGACATCTGCAAGAGAAAGGAAGACTCGATTATGGAAAAATAATATTATTAGGGTGGGAACGTGGAACATAAGGTGAAGGAATGAACGGGATCAGGAATTAATTATTGAAATGAAAACACAACACACTGCGCAGTCACAGAGACCAAGAGAAAGGGAAAATGAATAGCGTCATACGAAGACTACATTCTATTATACAGTGAAGTAGCCAAACATCATAGAGCAAGAGCAGAACTTGGTTTACTTCTTATTAAAATCATGAAAGTGTTATTGATCTATATAAATCAGTATCTGAAACAATATTACTTACAACTATAAAGCTTCAAAATACCAAACTAAATATATTTAGCTTGTATTCCCCTGAAAACTACAAGTTAAAGAACAAACGAGAAGAGTTCTATGAAACTTTACAAGAACAAATTCACACTTTACCGCGTCACGAACCCGTACTACTATTAGGGCATCTGAATTGAAGAATACGGGATGAAGCTATTCCAGGGATAAAACAACGTTTTAATGAAAATGTGAACGACAATGGAGAGTTTGTACGTTTCAATTGCACCTCTAATATTTCGCAGTTTTGTGGTGCAAGTTTGTATTTTCGCGCGCTCCCCGCCTTTGATTCTGACCGGAATTGTGCCTTTTGTTCTCAGCGCCTGTTTCCTTTTTGAAGCCGTGACGATGACTTTGATTTAGCGCCTTTAAAAAATATTGTTCAGTGCATGGTGTAAGGAATACAAGGTGAAACGTTCCCGGAGATGCGCAGTTGTTCAGAAAGTAGTGGGGAGATGTCAACCAATCCCCAATGCGCCTAGTCAGGACATCCATCATGGCCGCGAACGTACACTGCTCAAAAAAATTAAAGGAGCACCTATTAAAAGTCTTACGGTCAATGTAAATTTTGAAACAATACACAGCCTATAAATTTTCTAAGGTGATAGTGTTTCCATTATGAAATCCATTAGTGAAATGTTTGAGTATTTAATAATTTCTATGACACTTTCCATTTAATAACATTTTAAGTCGACTTCTACTAGGTGCTCCTTTAATTTTTCGAGCAGTGTATATTGTTGCTGGCACTGTCAGTCGATGTCAAATTCGAGGTTAGCAGGTTAGGTTTTGCGTCAGTTTGACACCAACTGACGCAAAACCTAACCTCGAATTTGACATCGACAGAGTCTTCAATAATACACTTCAGTACTATCAATCATGCCCTTTGTGGGCCCATTTCTTATTGGTTGAATTTGAGGTCCGCCCACAATGCATCCATTCTGCAGAACATTACACCTTGTATTCTTTGACCATGGTTCAGTGGTTTTTGTGGGCATGCAAGTTATGGTTTTTGGCGTTCGCCGAATGTGCGGACGATGCAGCCCTGGTAGTTGTACTGAGAGATATTTTCCCACGCCGAGTTGGCGAATCAAAAGCGCTTTACCAATCATTAGCTACACGTGTCCCAAATTCAAGCTAGGCAGTGAGTCCGGAGCCTTTGAAAATTGTAGGTTCGGTGCTTACCGAAAATTGTAATCTTCGCAATTAACACCTGCAATTTTGACCTTCGCATGTTTGGGTGGCATGCCGTTCTTGCTTATCTGGGCCATCACATAATCGCCCTTGGCGTGCAGAAGGGGCTTAACCAGAGTAAACTACGAACATGCTTTGTTTTTCTTTTTTAAGTGAAGTTGTACAATCCTGCGAACAGTGAATCAGCGCTGAAGGCTTCACCCGATTGCTATCGAATTCAGTCAAAATTTCGGACTCCGGCCGTTATGTACAGTTCGCTTCACGAACTGCCTACCGGAACGATGTTAATCGCCACCACATGTGGCTTTCGTGGTTAGTAAGTAAGAAAAGGATTTTCATCACTCCAACCATTCTTAGAATATTCATACAATGCTTCACGGCAGTCATTTTCCGCAAGATTTGGAGCCATTCTTTGTCTGGCATAAATAAACATGGGCGGAATATACCCACTAGCTGCGTTCATACAGCAAATAACCGCCGTGGTTTTTTCTTTCTCTCTTGATGTAACTGCCCCAATAATTTTTCTAGTTTCTTGGACTGTTGTTTTCCTAGTCTCATCCATATTACAGATTTTAGATTGTGCTATAAAATAATAATGTAGCGTCTGATGGAGTTGCTGTTGCAAATACTTTTTGTGATTACTTAAAAATGAACTTATATAAATAGAACGATGTCGTATTTTTTGAGCATTTTGATTCGTTACTACATATTCCAGCTGATGAAGTCAGCAAATGTCTAAGGGAATGTGTGTTAATAAGGGACCGGGTCCGGATGGTTTCCCCCCTAGTTTCATTAAGAATGGTTCCAATGAATTAATAAAGCCATTTAATTTACTTTTTAATATACCATTGTATAGTGGAGTGTTTCCATCTGTTTGGAAGCATGCGTTTATTGTACCGGTTTGTAAGTGTTATGATGTATGTACCTATAGGCCAATATGTATTCAATCTGTCATACCTAAAATATTAGATAGATTAGTTAGTTAGTATTACCTTTCAACAAATATTTAAGAATATAATTGTTAGTCAGCAGCATGGGTTCTATCCCAGCAGAACTACATGTACTAATTTAATTCCCTATGCAAATTTCAATTACGATTCTATGGGAGAAGGATTTGTGGTCGACTCTGTTTGCATTAATTTTAGTAAAGCGTTTGAGAGAGTCAATCACAAGTTACCAATTGCCAAACTAAAGGTATACGGTGTTGAAGAAATTTTATTGGAGTGGATCATTTCATTTATTACTAATCGTTCTCAGCAGATAAATGTTAAGTTTTAAATCTGAAAAATGTATTGCACCTTCTGGGGTTCCTCAAGGATCCATTTAGGGCCAATCTTATTTTCCATTTTCGTTAACGCTGTTATTTTAAGTTTTAATTCAATTTCTTTCCTTTTGCGGACTGTATTATTTTGCAAAATGATTTGAATAATTTAGTACGTTGGTGTGCAAAAAATGATATGCATTTAAATACTGTTAAATCTAAACATTCATTTATTCATTCATAATCTATAGCCTCTTTTACCTTTCGGTGTCGAGGACCATTCATACCTTGCGGGACTAAACATACTAGATTTAATAGATAGGAAAGGAAATGATACTCGATTTCATTATTATCTTGGACATGAATCACTTGCAAATGTATCTGTTATTCGCGATCTTGGTGTTCTATTAGATACTTCACTATCATTTGTTAATCACATTGATTTCGTTGTTAGCAAAGCTATGCGAATGGCTGGATTTATTAAGAGAGTGACATTTAATTTTAGTGTTATTGGATGTCTCACTATATTGAATGTTTCTCTGCCAAGACCCATATTGGACTATAATTGCATTATTTGTGCTCCTACATATAATGTACAGTCGTGTGCAAATAAATCTGGGACAGTGTTTTTTTCACATGCAGATTCAGTTAAGAATTGAAGAATATCTCCACGGATTTCCTGCTATCAGAAAGAGTTACATTAAACTTTAACAGGTACTGAAACCCGCAACTCTCTCTGATAAGAGGAAATCCATGGAAATATTCTTCAAATTCTTAACTGAATCTGCATGTGAAAAAACACTGCGCGCTCTATTGCGCGGTCTATTCTGATGTATTTTCGTATGCGCTGCTTAGCACATTTTATGTGTCACCACTGAGAAGTAGTTTTAAGCTTTGCTCCGTCCCTCTCCTAGGGGACCTTCGGGGCTTCGCCCCTCTCCAGTGGGGCTCTCGGGGCTCCGGCCCTCTCCAAGGGGGATCACGGGGCTCCGCCCCTCTCTAAGGGGGCCCCGGGGCTGTAACCTGTAACGTTGCTTCAAGAGCACAACCAATAACATAACATTAAAAATGGTCAGTATATTTGGTTTATTTCGTATTAATTAGAGACAACAAAATTCTCAATAAATCATGCACATGACTGACATACTAAAATATTTAATTTACATGCAATAACTTCAGTAAATGCAAAGTATGTTTTACAGAATGAAGAATATCAAACTCAAACATTGAAGCCGCGAACAGCAATACAGTGAAAATCGGATATACATAATAAATCACAATTAAGTTTAAGTTAATTTAAGCTTGAGCATTTAATTTAAATTAAACTGGCTTCGTATATTAATAAAATTTATGTTGAGTTAAGAAACATGTAATTAGGCTTATTGCCTGTTTGTTTCTCAAAATAAAATAAAATAAAGTAAAATTAGCCTAAAGACAACAATTTAAGCAAAGCAATATTTCAAACGTCGCGTAGCGAGTAGGTTACACAAACAGTAAATATATAGATCAAACGGCAATACACCTTAATTTTACATATCGTAGAGTGTAATCATATTACGACTAGCAGTTCACGCTACGTTCATTCAATCATTCATACATTAGCCAATAATATGCTTACCTCGAAGCTCCTCCTGGCAAACTCTGCCACCGCTTGTAAAATCAAATAGTATTTACATCTACCATTTGCGAAAGAAACGAATACCTCGTCGCTTGCGGTATGGAAATTGCTGTATTAACATGTAAGAAAAACAAATGCTAGACCGCGTCTTCCAGTCTGGATTACAATGGTTTGAAGATTCCCCAGTAAGTTATTAAAGATGTAATAGCGTCATTGCTCGACAGTGTGCCGCTCCCTTGAGAATGAGGTCTCGTCCCTGCTCACGTAAACCGTTAAGATTTAGCAAACCAACAGGTGTGCAATTTGAGTGGAGTGCATGTTGAAGCCCATTAAATGTAGCCCAAAATTGGCGGCCTCGCTAGGAGCGCTAATTAAGGACGAATATACAACGCATTAGCGAACGAACTAGAGCAAATCTAACGTTGCCTACCTTCTACAATGGAAGCGCCGATAGCTTTTACAACTACGTCATGCTGTTTCTGGACCTCTAAAATCCCATATTACAATGGTTTTATAAGTGAGCGACTAGTCGTCCGCACGAAATAAATATCAAACCAAACTGATAGATCCGTAAATTAACGTTTACGACGATTAATTCTGCCACGTGCAGAATTATAAAGTCAGCCTTGGCATGGGTCTGGAAACACGACCTCTCGAAGTGCGTTCTGGCAGCAGAAGAACGAGTGGCCCTCCGACACGATCTCTCCCTCAGGCAAAGTACGTTCGCATAATAAGAACACTAACTGAATGCGTTCGGAAATCATAAAATAATAGCAATTCAACTAAAGCGAAAGTAAACCGTAACACATTAACGTTTTGATGCGCTTTTGTTTACATTAACAGCGAATTAAAATTAACCTGTATGGATTTATTAGCAGAATAAAGTTATTTTACGTTTATACCTAATACACAAATCTAGGGAATACATTAATGTATTCTCAAAGTAAATTTTATTTGATAGAATCGATAGTAGGCTGATGGGTCTGTATGACGACACATCTTCTGCCGGTGTTCCAGGTTTGGGAATCAAGATCATTTGGGCAACCTTTCATTGGGATGGAAAATGGCCGATTCTAAGTATTGCGTTGTAGATTTGAGTTAGCACAGTTAGAGATTTCTCAGGTAGGTGTTTTATAATTTGTCCAGTTACAAGGTCCTGGACTCTTCTTTGGGTTTAAATTCCTGCGGATTATATCTTTTACTTCGGAGATTTTTTATCATTTTTATGGTGAAAGCCATTTGACATGGTATCTCGAAGAATGATGTGAAATTGTCTTCCTCTGCTTGCGGCATTTGCGATGGAAAAGGGACATCACCCAGATGTTCGGCGAACGCGCTTTTTGAAGCTTTCTGATTATCTGTCCTTGCCTGTTTCCTAATTGGCGCAATATTATCTTGTGTTTTCTTAATATTCTCTGTCGCCTTCCACAGTGAATATTCAGTAGCTTCTGTGGGAGTTACCCCTTCCAAGTATTCCTGAATTGCTTGATTCTTCTCGTTGTTAAGACAGTTCACTTGCGATAGTCTGAACCATAACTTATTCTGACCGTGTGTGTTTAAATCTATGAAAAATTGTATCCGTGTCTTGAAAACTTTTGGTTTGGACTGTAACTGTTGCCAACGTACGGGATCCGCACCCTGTGCTATTTTACGTATCCCAGACGTATTAACGACTACTTGAACGATCGTGGCAACGCTGTATTTTTCATCGACTTGGTCACACTGGCGTTGTCTGCTTACGCGGTTTTACGAAAGTAAGGTGTGGGGTTAGATGAGAAACGGTTGTTACAGCAAAATGAAACGCGTACGACATAAGGGAAGATTTGCGAAGAAAAATGGGTCGGGTGACGTATTGTTGAGCTGACGGACTCTGCAAAAACCTGACTTGCTGCAAATGTCCACACGGTTTTTTGTTGACAGACATTGTTAACGAGAGACGTCTCGGGTTGAATTCAATTCTGCAAATTCGTTGTCAAAATTGTACAGTCGTGACATGCGCAGCTACTGGAAAATTGCGTCGTGGCAGCAAAAAACAAGGCGATCTTTCAGACGTTAACGCAAAATCTGTACTAGTTTGATTATTATATTTGTTGCTAGCACATATTATGCCTCCCCAGAGCATCATCGATTAAGTTTTTATCTGGATCATGTGCAGAGTGTAACACCCGTATGCATAGTCGTTCGCCAGCGGCTCGCCGGCGACTCGCCGGAGTTTCGTTATGAATAGTATGTTGGCGGCACTGTACGTCTATGTTAAAGTCGAGGTTATCAGGTTAGGTTTTCCGTCAGTTTTGACAGAAACTGACACAAAATCTAACCTGCTAACCTCGAATTTGACATAGACATACAGTGCCTGGTTTCCAGCTGACTGCAGTGTTGCCGTATCATTGGAGTCTTCCTTCGTAAAAGCTCAATACGATGGTATTAATGATTTTGTATCTACAAAAGTAGGTGGTAAAATGCTTCTTGCCCCCAGAAAAAATTGATCAAAGTGGTAAGAAATATATGCTTACTGTGATCGAAAATGTTACTTATTTTCCGAGCTACATAGGGAATACCGTATATAAGGGCATTTTTTCATTAATTATTTTCTCCAGTTTTAGGTGGTCAATCTCTCCGGAATTTTAACCGTGTATTCAAAAACTGTTTAACAATACATAGAAAAAAAATCAACTGTGTCGTAAGAAAATCGATACCTCGCGATTACTACCTTAAGCAATTCTTTAAAATCCCGAATTGCTTGGTTCAATCTTGCCTTGTCTTGAGGGGCTTTGGTAGTCATTCATGTCTTTCTTATCCTTCTCTTTGCAAGAATTGCTTCTTTGACCATCCTGGAGTAATTTTGTTGCTTTGCTTTGACATCCACCTGGGGGGTTGCATTCCAAGCCGCATGTTGTAGCTGAATTGTTAGGTTGTTTATAGCTGTGTCTATGTCTTCAGCAGTTTTTAACGAGATGTCTGTAGTTGTTCTCTTTTCAAGAAGCTCTTTAAATAGGTCCCAGTTTGTTCTTTTATTGGTGAGTATTGCTGATTTCTGTGGATTATTTTGGAACTTAATGCTACTAAAACGGGAGTGTGATGTGAGGAAAGGTCAAGACTCTGCTCTGCTACGAGTTGCCCTGAAAGATACCTGTGGTGACACAAAAGTCAATGACATCTGTGATTGTATTCCTGTCACTGAGCCAGTAGGTAGGCTTTCCGGTGGAAAAAATATTCAAATTATTTTTATCAAGACATTTTACAAGTTCGCTGCGTTTGGAAGTTGTTAATCTTGATCCCCATCTGGAGTGTTTGGCGTTGTAATCGCCTCCTGCTAGAAATCTATTTTCCAGAGTGGCGTAGCACGCAGCATAGGTACTGTGTACCGTGGGGGACAATAAATTGCAGAAATGGATATTGGTCCTCGCGTGTCTTCAGTTACAACAGTAGTTGCTTGTATGTGCTCCATCTGATACTTAGGTGCTTCTTGATGTTGAATTGTTCTTTTGACGATTACAGCACTGCCTCCGTGACTTGTTCCATCTGAGTGTTTAGTGTCATATATTACGTAATGTTGAATCCTTAAGTAGCTGCGATTTGTGTAGTGAGTTTCAGAGATCAGCACGATATCAACATCATGATCTTTTAAGAAAGCCGATACTTCAGGGCCATGGTTGATTAGGCCGTTAGCATTCCACACAGCGTAGTTCCATCAGTTCAGTTTTTCAAGCAGTTTAGATACAATGTTAAGCATAGTGTCCTTTCACTAGGCCATTTGCTCAACTAGCTTCTCGAGTCGGGAGATTCTGTCTTCAGATTGCTGGAAATTTGTAGGTGTAACATCGGTGTAAATGTTGTTGCTTTAGCTCCTTTAAGAGCCGACGCAAATGATAATCCTTCGACAGTATTTCTTGTCGCAGAGGCTTTATTTTGCTGCTGCACTTCTGGATGTTAAGGTCTTAGAGAGGGGAAGTTTCTTTGCTGAAGTTCTTTATATATCTTGCAACCATTTTTTTAAATTTATTTATTCACTATTTGCGATCTGTATACACAATAAGCAAATTTGTTACATGAGTGAGTAAATGACATGAAAAAGGCGTTGGTTGTAGTGGTTTAACTCGGCTAAGTCTTTGAGTGTCCAAACTGTTATCAAGTAAATTCAGCGCAAGGGGATTGCTATGAGACTCCAGTTTACTTAGGTACTGCTCACTGAGTTTGGTGATGGTTTCTTTCATTGTGTCCACTTTTAAGTCACGCAAAATGTCAATGTTTCTTAAGAAGTAGTGTGCGTCACACATTGCACGTATCACTCTTGTCTGGAATCTTTTGATGATTTGGATATTGCTGTTTGCTGCTGACCCCCATAACTGTATGCCATAGGCCCAGATTGGTTTGAAGATAACTTTATAAACTAAGAGTTTATTTTGAAGTGACAACTTGGATCTTCTACCGAGCATCCAGTAATGTTTGCTGAACTTTATCCCCAATTGTTTCCTTTTGTGCCAGATGTGTGCCCTCCATGTTAACCCCTTGTCCAGATGCATGCCGAGATATTTTACCTCCGCAGCCTGCGGTAATGGTAGATATAGATTTGCGGTGTATTTCCTCTACATTTGGTGAGGGTGATATGTAGCGATTTGATTTTATTTAGTTTAATCCTCCATAGCTTGGTCCATGTAACTACTTCATTTAGATGTGCTTGTAGCATTTTGACGGTTATTTCAGGATATTTGTGTCTCACCAGGATGGCTTTATCATCCGCAAATGTGGCTGTTAGAGATTGTGTGTTAGTGGATACATCAGCTGTATAGATCAGGTACAACATAGGTCCAAGGACACTTCCCTGTGGAACTCCAGAACGTGCCGGATACAGTTCACTTAGTTGCTGTCCGTATTTAACCTGGCAGAGTCTATCCTCTAGATAGGATTTCAATATAATAAAATATGTATGTGGCAGTGTATGTTTCAGTTTATAAAGGAGGCCATCATGCCACACTTTATCAAACGCTTGGCTGTCATCCAGGAACACTGCCGTGCAGTATTTCTTCTCTTCGAATGATTGGTTGACGTAGTCAACTACTCGATGAACCTGCTGGATGGTGGAATGCTCATTTCTAAAGCGGAATTGATGACTAGGTATAAGATTTAGCTCTTCTATGATAGGTGTTAGTTTAGTGGCAGGCAGTTTTTCAAAGAGCTTACTTATAATCGGCAAGAGACTGATTGGTCTGTAGGAATCAGCTACGTTTGGTGTTTTCCCTGGCTTAAGAATCATAATTACTTGAGAGACTTTCCATTGTGCCGGGAAGTAACCTATTCTTAAAATAGCATTGTATATATTGGTTAACATTACGAGACCTTTGCGGGGAGTTCTTTTATTATTTGCCCCGTTACTAAATCAAAACCTGGGGCTTTATTTGGATGAAGATTTGTGTTGATCATTTCGTGAACTTCTTTTACCGTGAACAGTTTTGGCATTAGCGACATTTGAAAAGGGACATCTAGGAATTCCCGGATTTCAGAATCTTCTTCAGGCGTTACTGCTGATGGTAGGGGCTGGAAGACTTTTTCTAAATGTTGTGCCAGTAGTTCAGCTTTCTCAGAGTCGGTGCGTGCCCAGCTGTTATCTGCTTTACGCAAGGGGGGAATTGGATCATTCTGGCGTTTTATCCGTTTAGTAGCTTTCCATAGGGTATAAATTTGAATGTTGCTTTGGACTTAGATTTTCTAAGTATTCTTGAAAGCTTTTATTTTTAAGGTCTTTTATTAGCTTTTTAAGTTCGTCTGCAACCTTGTTACAGCACATTCTGTCGGATGGATATCTGGTTCTTTGCCATGTTTTCCTTAGTTTTCTTTTTTCTGCAATTTTTCTTTTCACAGCAGCAGGAGAACATTCTTGTGTTTTTTAGATGGCACGTCAGGTGTGGCTTCCCAGGCCGCCTCTTATATTACTTGGGTAAGGTAGGCTACTGCTGACTCAATATCTTCTCTATTTTTGAGCGGAATTTTCATATTTAATTATCATGAATCAGGGATCTAAAGTAGCACCAGTCTATTCTCTTATTACATAACTGCAGTGGTTTTTCTTTTTCAATTACAGTGGCACTGACTGTAGCCAAAACTGGGGAATGATCTGATGATAGATCCAAACATGAAGAAATGTCTAAATACCCTGGAGCGATGCCTTTAGTTACAAAAAAGTCCAAGAGATCGGGAATCTTATTTACATCGCTTGGCCAGTAAGTTGGCTCATACGTTGAAAGGTAATTAAGATGTAAGTCCTGAATAACTTGACTAAGTATTGAACCACGTCCTGGGGCAGTGATGCGTGAGCCCCAGAGCACGTTTTTCGCATTGTAGTTCCCACCTGCCATGAATCTGCTACCTAAGGACCGGAAGAGTTCGATGAATCCTTCTTTGTTAGTAGGGTAGTTGGGAGGGCAGTATACTGCCGAAAGTGCGAGCCGACCGAGCCAGTCCTCGATAACTATGCTTGTGGCTTGTAGAAAGCTTTTTTTTTTTGAATTTCGGAAGTTCATAGTGTTTAATGCCTTGTTTATTCAATATTGCCGTACCTCCCCTCGCTTGTCTGTCAGAGTCCGGGTGTTCAGTGGAGTATATGCAATAATTTTTGTATTTTAAACTGACTTGTTTGTGAGAAATGAGTCTATCGTATGGAGCTTGAGGAAGATTTCCAGTTCATGTTTGTGGTTTGGAAGGCCATTGGCATTCCAGAGGGCTATTTTATATGTTGGAGCCATTTTTGTTTTTAATTAGTTCTTCTCTTAAAAGCGCTATTTGTTTCGTTAACTCAATTATAGTTTGTTGTTGAGCTTGTATCGTTTGCTGCATTGCAGCAATTATGGAGGTTAGGTCACCTACTTGTTGTTCTGTTGTGTTGTTGTTTGACTGTAATGATTGTGTACTTGTTGTAGGATGATGTCTAGATAATCTGGATGATTTGTCTAGATTTTGTGGTATGTATACGTTATTTTGCTCATTGCTAAGCTCTTGTATTTGAGAATGATTACATTGTTGAGATTGATGTGGTTGAGATTGTTGTACTTTATAAGATTGGTGCTGTGCCTGTTGAGGCTGCAGTTTGATTTGAGCGGGTTGCTGTTGTCTGTTGATAGTTATAATTTGATTCGGAAATCTTATATTTATGATGTCTACATATACCTTACAGCCTTTGCAATTAGCTGGATGTGCGCCACCGCACAACACACATTTTGCCGGTTTACCATCTTTTTTATTTTTAGGACACGTGCGGTAGTCATGTAGCTGCGCACATTTGACACACCTGGCTGGTCTGGTACATCGGTTCCTCGTATGTCCGTAACATTGACAATTCTTGCACTGTGGCATCTGGACTTTTTTATGGGTTCTTCGAATACTACTACCGCATTTTCTATGTGTTTAATATTGAAGATTTCTTTGTCTTTTGGATTATGTTTAACATCGATGAAGAAGGTATTTTTCTTCTGCTTTGTTTCTCTGTTTATGACGTTCATGATGTTTACCAGCTCGTGTCCCTCTTTCATTAATGCTTCCTTTATTAATTCAACATCCGTGGAGAAATGCATATGTTTTAATACAACTCTGAAAGTGTTTTCCTCATCTAATGAGTATGTGTGTCTAGCTACTTTATTTTGATCAAGAAGATCTCTGAGTTTCTTATAATCTTCCACGCTTTTGGTTTGCAATTGAACCTTATTTCCTTGCATTATCTGATAGAAGTAGTTCTTTTTGTCAATGTTGCTATTCACTAAATTTAGCAGTGGGTTTATTGCTGTTACATAATGTAGAATGAAGGGGGGAACTTGTGGAGCGTTTACTTTGTTATCTTGTTTGCTGCTTGTTGAGAGTACATTAACCCAGGTTGAACCATTCTTATTGGGATTTTATTAACATTTGGGCGCAGAACTGGGTACAGCTTCTGTTGAAGTTGCTTGTGTACCCAACACCCTCTATAATTAGCAGGGTGATTGCCATTGCAGAATTCCCAGAATGCACAGTACACTAACACAACTCAAGGTGCTCCGGAGAATATATCTCAACACAGAACGGAATTCTCTGAACTACAAATCATGATGCAGAAATTAACGGACCAGATGACTACACTATTAAACCTATTAACCACCGTCATCACTAATGGCAGAACTACTCAAAGTCCCTATATGGAATGCCAACGGCATGTGTCAGCATGCAAAAGAAATTTCTTACTTTCTACAGATAAACAAAATTGATGTTATGCTAATATCAGAAGCACATATTACTAATAAAACTCATCTTAAACTATTAAATTATAGCATTTATTGTACAACGCACCCCAGCGGAAGAGCTCATGGAGGAACAGCAGTCATTATTAGGCAAAATATCAAACACCATGAATTAGAAAAGTATTAGTACGATTATCTACAAGCTACAAACATTGCTATACAGGACCACATAGGATCACTAGTTATATCAGCAGTATACTGTCCACCCAAACATAATAACAAAAAAAGCAGCATTATGAACACTACTTTAAAACGTTGGGAAACAGATTCATTGCCGGTGGCGACTTTAATGCTAAAAGCCCATTGTGGGGATCAAGACTTACTACAACAAATGGCAGAGAATTGGTAGCTGTACTAAAAAATTATAACTTAAATTGTCTAGCAACGGGTGAACCTACATACTGGCCAACAGATCTTCGGAAGATACATGATGCCATTGACTTTGCAATTACAAAAGGAATAAATGTTAAACAGTGCAAGATCGAAACGTCCCTAGATCTTTCTTCAGACCACTCTGCTGTTTTGATAACCGTGTAGACAAAGATACAACACAAACAAAAGCAACCAACGCTATACTCCAGGCATACTGACTGGGATGCATTTAGAACGCATTTGGATGTATCCATCACTTTGAATGTGCCTCTAAAATCTAAAGAAGATGTAGACCATGCAGTTTATGAATTAACAAAAATCATACAAGAAGCCGCCTGGCAGGCAACTCCTGATATTCATACAGAGCAAATCCCAGAAGTTTGCCCGGTAATAGTTAAAGAAAAAATAGTGGAGAAACGCAGACTACGTAAGAGATGGCAAATCACGCGACAAAACAAAGTTTAATAAGGCAGTACAAGATCTCAAACACTTACTGTTCGACATTAAAAATCAATCGGTACAAGAGTATCTCAGCAATCTCACCGCTACAGAAGCTACTGAATATTCATTGTGAAAAGCCACTCGAAAATTAAAACGACCACAACAAACGTCACCACCTGTGAAAGATGAAAAGGGGCAATGGGCTAGAAACGGCAAGGGAAAATCCACTGCTTTTGCTAAACATCTAGAAAACGTGTTTAAACCGTTTCCTTCACATCTAAGTGCAGACGAAGAAAGTGAAATTTATAATTTTCTCGAGGCACCGTTCCAACTAGAAATTCCTATTAAACATGTCACACAGCTAGAACTAGAGCAAACTATAAGAAGCCATTGTAACCCAAACAAATCACCAGGTTGAGACCTAATTACAGCAAAAGTACTTCAAGAACTCCCGGCTAAAGGTCTCAAAGCTATAACCTTTATATTTAATTCAATTCTCCGCTTAACATAATTTTCTAGCCAATGGGAAGTGGCGCAGGTAGTCATGATCCCGAAGCCGGGAAAAAAACACACAACAGATAAGTCTTTTGCCGGTACTGTCCAAGTTATTTGAAAAACTACTACTAAAACGACTGAGGCCAATACTAGATGAAAGAAAACTTGTACCCGATCACCAGTTCGGATTTAGGACCCAACACAGCACGACGGAGCAGATACATAGGATTGTTAATACTATCAACGATGCTCTGGAATCTAAAAAGTATTGTTCATCTGTTTTTCTAGACGTCAAGCAGGCGTTTGATAAAGTATGGCACGAGGGTCTATGCTACAAACTTAAAATAACGTTGCCACATCAGTTCTACGAAATAATTAAATCCTATCTAGTAAGCAGATGGTTCCTGGTCAAACAGGGTAGTACAACCTCCAACTTGCACCCTATTACTTCTGGAGTGCCCCAAGGGAGTGTATTGGGTCCAATTTTGTATACGCTCTACACAGCTGATATTCCCACAACCAATCTATCAACTACTGCCACCTTTGCGGATGATACAGCCATACTGACCTCAGATGCCGACCCTACCATTGCATCGGCCCACCTCCAGGATAACCTAAACTTGGTCGAGGATTGGCTAAGAAAGTGGAAAATACAAGTTAACACTTCTAAATCGACACACGTTACGTTTACCTTGAGGCGAGGTACCTGTCCACCTGTAAATCTTAATAATACCTTGATTCCACAAAACGAGGACGTTAAATATCTTGGGATACATTTGGACCTATGGCTAACATGGCGCAAGCACATTTTTACAAAAACTAAGCAACTTGGCATTAAATTCAGCCAAATGTATTGGCTACTTGGCAGAAAATCGCAACTGAAATTGGAAAACAAACTTTTACTCTACAAGGCCAGTCTCCGTCCAATCTGGACATACGGTATTCAGTTGTGGGGTACTGCCAGTACCTATAATATCGAAATCCTTCAAAGATTTCAGAATAAAGTGCTCAGGTGTATTGTCAACGCGCCGTGGTATATGCCTAACAACATTATACAAAACGATCTCAGTATTGAGTCAGTGCGGGACGTTATAACAAGTCAATTTGTCAAATACCAAACTAGGCTGTCTGTGCATCCAAATAATCTAGGAGCCAACCTTCTGGATGATAGTTTAATTAGTATGTAATTTTCTGTATATATAGCCTAAGATGTTGTAAACTTTGTAATGAATCCTACAATTAGTTAGATAATTAGTAATTAAGAGAATGGCCACTGGACTATTCTCGGCATGTCTGTAGATCTCCTAGTATATAATACACCATTTACTTATTGTTCGATTGTAACAGATAGTAAATTGACTAATAGGTTAAATAAAAAAAAATCTTGTTTGCTGCTTGATGAAGCTTCTTCGTTAGTGTTCGAGAGATTTTCATATTTGTTAGTGACAGTTGTTTGTGAGATTACTTGCTTTGTTTTTTGCGAGGAAGGATTTTTATTTTTCCTTTTCCTATTAGGTGTTCTAACTTCTTGGAAGTCATTAAGCGTTATGACTTCAGATTTGTCACTTCTGACCGACATGATGTCATCATTGAGAGTGGTGTTATTAATAGGTGTTTGCGATGTTGTGTTGTTTAGTGAGTAATCCATTCACATTGTTGGATTAAACGTTTGTGTATTGATAAATGACGTATCTGTAATTCATGGTACACGAACCATTTCACTGTAAGTTAAATTTTGTGGTTGTGTGGTTGTTAGATAGTGAGATGGTGCTTCCTGCAGATATGGCTGCGGTGTGGGCATTTGTTGCGGGTTTTTCCAGTGAATTATTTGCTGGGGCAGCTGGTATTGTGGCTGCCACTGCATTTGCGTTTTCGAGCATCATCATTATTTGTTGTTTGTTGCAGAAGGTGGATGTTTGGATATACAGGAGATCCCGAATTAGTGTTGTACATGTTGTTTGTTTGTATGGGTTGAAAAACGTTTGTTATTGCCTGTTTAGCAGCTGTGTATATGAGTTACAGCTGAACACAGTAGATAACAGCGGCACGGACCCGATACCGCGCCCGACTTTTGTAGGTTATCGCACTCAAGGCACACACTTCCGTACTCTTTCTTTGCTGGACGAAAGAACCTTTATAGTTAGCAGGATAATTTTAGCCACAAGAGGCACAGCAAAGATCTTTTTTTTCACTTATCGCGCAGTTTTTGGTGTTATGTATGTACCTACTGTAGATGTTTTATTTGGTAGGTATATCTCTTTATTATTGTCGCTGGGTTCTAAGTCCAGGAAAAACATATTCAATGGCTTTTTATCCTTGTTACTTTTGGGTTATGAATATATCTTATTTTGTGTCCTTTGGATATGATCTCCTCTTTCAGCCCTTCAATATTGGTTGTTTGGTGTAGACCCATTACAATTGTTATTTTATTCGAATACATCAGCTTAACTTACCAATCAATTATACTGGTTAGAGTAGTTTTGTGATACTTGTACAGCTGATTGCAAATAAAACTGGGACAGCTAATATGTAATATTGTAATATGAAGTACAATAACATATTAAATACTCGTAATTATGTTCCTTTTCTTATGCTTCTGTCTTTAATAATATTTTATGTATTCACCTACGGAAATATAAGTTAGAGAAAGTTTCACACGTTATTAAAAACGCAAAAAGTAGTCTCAAGACTTGTCCCACTTTTATTTGCAATCAGCTGTACATCAGGTCATAAATACCCAAATGTACATTACTGCACACTGCAGTGTCTATATCCTCTTTGCTACATTTGTAATTACCTTTACAGATTTGCTGTATTATACAATTCCTTAAATGCCGACGTCGACATATTTGCTATGACCTTGTCAATGTTTAAGTCTAGAACTTATACATATTTTTGTTCTTCTTAATTTCAGTTTCTAATCATTTTATTCAGTATTTCCTTGTTTTTTTTTACTATTACTCATGTTAAATTGAATTAATTTTTAAGTTTGTTATCTTGTATAAATTGTAGTGGGCAATTCACTGGGCTTAGCCTGTTTTTGCCACAAAGAACAAAATAAATAAATAAAATAAATGGCGACAACAGTCTAGATGTAATGTGTGTTGCATACTCACCTGCTTAAAGCTGCGTACATTTAAGTTGGGCACCCTGTATATACGGGGTGTCCCGAAAGGTCTTTACAAAATAATAACACATATTCCTGAGGCCAAAATAGGATGATTTAACGCAACTTACCTCTATTCAAAGTTGCTTCGTTTGGCCACTAGAGAGCTTTAAAAATGATTAGCGTTTTTAAAAATTTTCAAGTATGTAGATAAGTCGAAAAATTTTTGATAGATTTTATTCATTTTTTGGCCATGCGTGTGTACCAGTAAACTACAGCTTTTTGTGAAATCAACCCTAATTTCTAAAATTATAGGGTGTTTAAAAACTTTGTGACAAGAAATTATCCATTCATATATTTTTAATTCCTGGTATAATCACTACCAATGTTTTTTTGTGGATAGCTAATTTAATTTAGTAGCTATTTCCTCTCTTACAAAGTTTTAGTTGGGTAAACGGTTTAGTCACAAAACAATATTTCCTAAATCTCTACAAGCCTGAATCAGTAATTATTGTAACTTAACACTAGGCTTGTAGGGATTTAGAAAATATATTTTTGTGGCTAAATCGTTCACCCAACTAAAATTTTGTAAGAGAGGAAATAGCTTCTAAATTAGTGACTATTCAGAAAAAAAAGGTAGTGATTATACAGGGGTTTAAAAAATTTAAAAAAGTTAATCGTTTTTAAAGCCCCCTAGCTGCTAAACTAAGCAACTTTGCATATAGGTAAGTTGAGTTAAATCGTCATATTTTTGCTCAAGGAATTTGTGGTTAACGGATTGACCTCCTTTTTAGGGACACCCTATATATGTACCACTGCGAGCCTTCAGGCCCATGGCTTGGCGAACTATGAGTGACCATTCCTTTCGGATTGCAACTTTCTCTCTCCACTTCTAGATGTAGGCAGAGCCGGGTTAAGAATATATGAGGCCCAGGGCTAAATTTTTTTAGAGGCCCCATTCCCATTTATGCAACGGGTACAAAGGGATCTAAATGATTGGAAACCGCACTAGATTATAACCTTCGAATCTTTTGGGGCTGCAGCCCCCTTAGCCCCCCCGTTAATCCGGCTCTGGATGTAGGCGATTCAAATCTTCTTGCACCTCACTTTTTCATTGTAACCTGGGCCTTCCTTGGCTTCTTCTTCCTCCCACTTTCGCTACCCAAATTGTGTTTGAACCTTTCCCTGTCCATTCGTAGAAAGTGTCCCAACCAGCTGATTCGCTTTGCTTCTACTACCCCGATAATGTCAGTGTCACCATACAGTTCTTTTAATTCTTTGTTAGTTCTCCTTTCCCATTATCTGGTTCTGCTTTTTCAGGGTCCACACTTCACTCGCATATGTCACTCTTCTTCTTCTTCTCAAAGTGCCGTATTCATTAATGAATGTTGGCAACAACTTCGGCACAATTTTCTCTGTCTTTAGCTGTTCTGATCAATGTATGGGTACTCATATGTGTCCAGTCTCTGATATTTTTGAGCCAGGAGCATCTTCTTCAACCTCGTCCCCTTTTTCCGTCGATTTTACCTTCCATAATAAGCTGTAAGATGTTGTATTTATCATTTCGGTATAAGTGTCCCAGGTATGCTGCTTTCCTTTTTCTTATAATTGTTAGCAGTGGCTTTTCTTTGTGAATTTTTCTCAGCACCTCTTCGTTTGTAATGTGTTCTGTCCACGATATGCGCAGCATTCTTCTGAATATCCAGAGTTCGAACGCGTTTAATCTCTTTTCCGTATTTGCCTTGAGTGTCCAGGCCTCGACTCCGTATAATAGCACGGAGTATATATAACATTGCACAAATCTGTATCTTATTGCAAGTTGCAGGCTGCGTTCGTAAGTAACTGTTTCATTCTTAGGAAGGGCGCTCTTAGCAATTCTATTCTTGTTTTTACCGCCAGATCCGGCTCGCCATCTTGGTCAACCAGCAACCAAGGTATTTGAATTTTGTTACCTTCATGATTTGTTGGTTATATATTGTCAATTGGGTTTGTGCTATTGGTATTTTGCTGCATATCATGAATTTTGTCTTGTTTATTTTTAATCCGGCTGCCTCTCCTTCTCGAGTTATTGCATCCATCAAGCGCTGTAAGCCCTCTAAGCTATCTGCAATCACTGCCGTGTCGTCCGCATACCGGATATTGTTAATTAACTCACCATTTACTTTTATATGCCATCTTCTGTGTTTTCGAAGGCTCTTCTAAATATATCTTCAGAGTAGATGTTAAACAATAACGGTGAGAGGACACAACCTTGTCTAACGCCCCTTTTAATTGGAATAACTTCGGTGTATTCATTATCCAACCTGTGGCATTCTGGTTCCAGTAAAGATTTTTGATGACGTTTATGTCTTCGTAGTCCAGGCCCTTCTTCGCCAGTATTCTCATTAATTCGCTATATTTAACGCGGTCAAACGCCTTTTCATGGTCAATGAAACAAATGAAGACATATTTCTGCTGATCTCTACATTTTTGCAATAGTACTGCTAAGCTAAATAGCGCCTCTCTGGTTCCAAATCCCTTCCGGAATCCAAATTGTGAATCACTTAGATCTTGTTCACATTTCTTGTATATCTTACAATGGAGGGTTTTTAAAAATAGTTTAAGTAGGTACATTACTCATTAGGCTTATGAGGCGGAATACATCGCATTTGTTTGCATTTGATTTTTTCGGTTTAGTGATGAAAATTGATTTCAACCAATCTTTTGGTAATATTCCAGTTTGATAAACGAGTTAAATAGGTTGGTGAGTAATTCAATGTTTTCTTCGTCTAAGAGTTTCAGAAATTCATTATAAATCTGGTCTGATCCAACAGCTTTACCATTTCTTGCGTTTCATAGTGCTTTTGTGATTTCCGCCTTCAGTATGTCTGGTCCATGCTCTGCCAAACTTACATGTTGAGATTCTGTTCTCTCATCTTCGAACATGTCTTTTACGTGTTCCATCCAGACTTGGTGTAGTTCTTCTTTGTTTGTTATTAAATGATTGTTTTTATTCATGATCTTATTATTGTTGTATTTTTTTTGGGAAGCCTGTAATATCTTTAATCTTTTTATGTATGTTAAAAGAATCGTGTTTTGTTTCTAGTTCCTCTATTTCGTTACATTTCTCATTTAACCATTGTTCTTTTGCTTCCCGTATTCTTCTTTGTATTGTGTGATGTATTTGTCGGTACTGTTGTTGGTTTTTGTTTTTATAGCTTCTTCTTTTGTCCATTAATGCTAAAATTTCTGGAGTCATCCAGGATTTTTTGTTACTATTGCAATCATGTGCAATAATGGTGTTTTGTGTATTAATGATGGTTAATTTTAACTTATTCCAAACGAATTCTATGTGTTCTGCATTTACTGTATTATTTACGTTATTTGTTCCGTCATGCAATCCATGCATCTTTATATTTTTATTTAGTTCGTGTTTTAGCGTTTCGTATTGTGTTGGGTCTTTCAATTTTTGTACATCTGGTTTTCTGTAAGATCAGGTTTGTATCTTTTTAAGGCGTATGTTAATGTTTCCTATAACCGTATTGTGATCTGAGCCTACATCGCTTCCAGGATATGTTTTGACTCCCGTTAACCCATTTCTATATCTCTTATTAATTAAAATAGAGTCTATTTGGTTTCGTATAATATGGTCAGCCGTGTGTTGTGGAGATGTCCATGTATAGAGTCTCCTCAGTGGTAATTTGAACCATGTATTTATGTCACTACCGGCCTTATAATTGTTTTGTATACTCGAAGTTTTGCCTCTCTCAAAAATATATTTCCGGAAAATACGGATTTCAACGCAAATGCACTTTTGGATCCTGCTGCTATTCACCTTAATTTCCTCTTCGCTTCCGGATTTTCTTGACAATGCTGTTCTTAGATATGAGAATGTTTCCACTTCTTCGTACCTATATTCTTTGTTCTGGTCTATTTTTACAGTTAGCTGACCACTGTGGTTGTACGGCTTAACCTTCCACACCATTCTCTTTGCAGCTATTACTATCTTTTTGTGATATTCCATAGTTCTTCTTTTGTCCTTGTTAATATTGGTAGATCATCTGTAAAAGCAACACACTGATGCCGATGGTGATATAGGGTGCTTTGCCTGTGGATACCACTGGCCCTTATTGTGCTATTTTGTAGGGTCATTCTTACCAGTCTTAATTAACTTGCTAGGGATTTCAAGATCATACATGGCTCGATACAACTTTTCTCTGATATTTATTATTTCTTCATTTTCTGGAGCTTGCTCGACATTGTTACCGTCATTTGGTAGCCTCTCTCTCATCTGCTGTATTATCGTTCCCCCGCTGCATTTTAAGTAGCTCTTCGAAATATTCTACCTATCTTTCCCAAATTTACAGATAGGTATCCAATGAAACAAATAAGTTTTAAATGTTTAATTTTAAAAATCATACAACAGTAAATTACACATAAGCTATAATCTTACAATAGCATACAGAATAAAATACTTCAATAGTAAAACCATGTAGTACACCTTTCAAATTTATAAGAATAGTACGACTATTATTAGCACATCACATTCTATTTTCGGGCGAATCTATGAGCTACTCAAAAAATATTTGTTGTCTTCAACTACGAATTCTTGGAGTTCAAAAGCTCTCTTAAGAAAAATATTAAATCCCTTAACACGTAGCCCGCCGCACAGCACATAAGCTGTGCCGTGCCATCCTTCTCTTTACGTTACAATGCACACCATTCGTGCCACGGTTTTACAACATCGGTTTTGTTGCACGACATTGTGTTCGTGCCACAGAGCCTATATATTTAGATGAACATTTCAAATAGATGGCCTGCTGGACCAGAATGTATAACTAATGCTTTTATTCAGTCGTATATGGCCTGTACTAAAATACATTTATTTACTAATATAAGAAACTCAAGTAGTGGCCCGAGGAACAATTTAGTTTTTCATTAAATGGTGATTAACATGTTATATATATACACGGCACTATAAATAGATTGCACCATTCATATTTATATTAAATTTAAAGTAGAAGGTCCCTATTTGTGCTCATTTTCAAAATACGCATTTATCTGTACCAAAACAGCCAAAATTGGCATTTTCTCAGAAATTAAATAAATCATTTAAAAAAAATGGCCACGCCATGGATTTACCGAACTAAAATCACATTTCCATGTCGTTTACAAGGTTATTCAAGAGCATCATGTAAAGAATATGGTTTTTCGTCTGCATGAGATTTCATATGTTGTACTAAACTATATCTTCGAGCCGTTCTATATTCACAAACAGTACAACAAAAGGGTTTCTCCCCTGTGTGAGATTTCATATGTTGAACTAAATGATTTTTCCGTGCCGTTCTATATGCACAAACAGAACAAGCATAAGGTTTCTCGCCTGTATGGGATTTCATATGTATGACTAAATTATATTTGTGGGCAGTTTTATAATCGCAAATGGAACAAGAATATGGTTTTTCGCCTGTATGAGTTTTCATATGTGTAACTAAACTAGATTTTACTGCCGTTTTAAAATTGCAAACAGAACAACAAAAGGGTTTTTCACCAGCATGAGATTTCGTATGTGCGACAAAACTCTTTTTGTGGGCAGTTTTAAATTTACAAACAGAGCAAGAATAAGGTTTTTCGCCCGTATGAGCCTTCATATGTGTGACTAAATTATTTTTGTGGGCAGTTTCAAATCCACAAACAGAGCAAGAATAAGGTTTTTCGCCTGTATGAGATTTCATATGTCTAACTAATTGAGATTTTACTGATGTTTTATATTTACAAACAGAACAACAAAAGGGTTCTTCCCCTGTATGATATTTCATATGTGCAACTAAACTCTTTTTGTGGGCAGTTTTAAATTCACAAACAGAACAGGAATAAGGTTTTTCGCCTGTATGTGATTTCACATGTTGTTCTAAACCATATCTTCGTACACTTCTATATTCACAAACAGTACAAGAATAAGGTTTTTCGCCTGTATGAGATTTGATATGTTGTACTAAATCTGATCTTCGTACTGTTCTATATTCACAAACAGAACAACAAAAAGGTTTTTCGCCTGTATGGGATTGCATATGTGTGACTAAACTCTTTTTGTGGGCAGTTTTATATTCACAAACAGAGCAAGAATAAGGTTTTTCGCCTGTATGAGTTTTCATGTGTGCAATTAAATTAGATTTTTGTGCTGCACTGTATTTGCAGACTGTACAAAGATAAGGTTTTTCGCCTGTATGAGTTTTGATATGCCTAACTAAATGTTGTTTGCTAGCAGTTTTATATTCACAAACAGAACAAGAATAAGGTTTGTTGCCTGTATGAGGCTTCATTTGTGTGACAGTACTCTGTGCTGTTGAATGTTGAACCATATAATTTTGGTTTTTAATTTCAAATTCACATTTAATATTGATTTTCGAATAATCACCGATGTCATTGCTGCTTTCAATGATTTCTTCTTTGATATATAATTTCTTAATATCTTCATTGTCATCTAAGTCTCTTTCTTTATGAAGTGACGTTGCTGTTGAACTATAACAATTGTTGTCTGATGTTTCTTGATTAGTGGTCATCATCGCCAGTTAAACGTTGGCTTGGAAGTAGGCAAGTAGGTATTATTAGAAGTATTTGACTTGCTAGAAAAGTATAGATAATTCATTTATATACTATTCTATAAAGAAATATGGAGTTATTACAAAACTAACAAATCGATCGTCGAATCACTAGTTTGAAACTGCTCTCAACGTTTGTTATTTTTATTTGTTTTATTCATGTGCACAACGTCCATTTAGTAAATGTAGTGACCGTTTTGCTTCTAGTTTTGACAGACTACAATTTACATTAAATAAACAAGGAGACGTCTTTTTAGATTGGGTGGAAGGGTCTAGAACTACTCCAATAATAAAATTGTGGTCCTTTAAACCATCTGTAAAGTAAAGAATATTACTTAATTTAACTGTTCCTCTAACGCGCACTACACTTAACCTCTGTTTCAGAAGTGTTTTGTTGTAAGTGACACTCAAGTGTATCTACTAAACAGCGATTTAGAACGTAAACGTTGTCAGATACTAGACGAGAAAGGCGAATTGATTAATTAAACAGACTTGTTTTCCTTTGAAACAACATTAAGAGCGACAATTTAGGACCTAGTAAAAATCAGGGTTGCCATATTTGAAAATTTCTAAAACCTAATACAGTTTTAAACAATGATATAATTACAGGTCCACCAAGCACACAAAAATTCATGGTAGGGGAGGCTGGCGTTATATGGGCGTTAGCTCCGTTTGACAATTACATTCCGTAGAAAAATTATACACATTCGTAAACGCGAGAAATTTAAGATTTTTATTTTAAAAATCATCTGAGTCGTTTTACATGTAACAGTGTTTAAGTTACTAAACCACTACATATTAAAAACATTCATTGTAACAAAAATAATAGTACATAGAACAACTAAGAATACAATACATATGTTTATGATAATAAATTACTGAGAGATTATATAAAATAAATATACTAGATTGCCTAATTATCCACTATTCTAAAGGCTAATACAAAAAGTTTTTAAACAAAGGAAATAGACATTAAGATCGCCAGAGTAAAGAAAAACTGAAGAGAGAAAAAATGCTGACTCAAATACAGTATACTATTCTTCTTATAATAGAACTGCTTATAATCGATTCTCGTTTTGCAATGTAGAAAACTCCCGGGTAAAGAGTAATTTAAATGTAACTTTTGTAAACACCTGGTTCATCATCTGACTACCAGCATTTTCCTACTCCGTAATTAGGATGAATATATGTTTTTTCTAGGAACGTTACATCTTTTTTGTTTACAGTAGTTCTCTGTTTTCTTCTATTTTCCTTAAATACATAGAACGCCACTCTACAAGGTCACGCCTTTCCATGAGCAATTTTATTTTGTCACAACATTTTTTTTTATTGAAAGCCCATTTCGTTTAGATTCTTTTTCAACGTTTTTGATGGTTAGTGTAGTTAACTTTTTCATTCAATCTGTTTACTAATTAGTTTAGCCTCGATACTTTATGTTCCACAGTGAACATTTCATGAACCGTTCTTCGCAAAATTTCCAAATCAAATACGTCAAGAACGATTTTCTTAGAGTCTTCCTTGAGTTTCTTCTCCTGCGGAGATGTTAAAGAAGTAGTGCCTGGAAGAAGTAAGGACTAAAGTATTACCTGCATTAAGTTTTTTAATGACTATGCTGAGAAATAATATTGTTATTTTTTATGTATTACCTGCTGTAGCATACTCCTTGACGAACTTTCGTTATCAGAGAAAAATATCAACGTTCCAGAAGTCGTCTGTTCATCAAAACATTTTATGACATTTGCAATTATACTTCTTGTCTTTGACTGCACAAAAGCTTTCTTGCTTTAGAGCTCATTGTAATCCTATGTCAAAAGGAATTCAGTATTACATAAATATATAAAGTACGTTTTTTTCCTATAAAAATTTTCAAGGTCAAGATAAAATTGGCAAAACTGTTTTTTTAAAATTATTAGAAAATTAATTTTTGTCAGGTTTTCTGTAAACGACTCGTGTCATTTTGACATTTAAAATTAAATTTTTGAACACGAATATGCGTAAAAAACGGAATCTTTTAAAATTAAATGTAAAAAAAGCAATTCTGAGGTGTGCAGAGGAACGGTTGGATCTGCACCCTAGCATGCCAGAAGAAAAAGTTTACGAAAGATTACTTAAAAACAAAACTCCTTTAATGCCAGATTTTAAATTTCCCACCAATTTTCAGTTCTTAAAAGTTACTAAAACAAATTCTACCAACGTATTTTTTTAAAAGAATCCAAGTAATGCTAACATAAACCTTACATTCTTTGACCTTCAAAATTTTTATAGGAAAAAAACGTACTTTAACTGCAACTTAAGGTAGCATTTTTGAAAGCATTTAATACTCACGATTTGCTGTTGAATAACGAAGTCGCCCAAAATTAAACGGCGAATAGGTAAACAATAAGAAGCAGAACTAACGAAGAAAAGCAATACTAACAAAAATTAAGAAAGAACAAAACTAATCAACAACAGCACTAAAACAGCTGGCAAATAGACACTTCTATCTGACGCAATAACAAAAATAGAGAAATGACATTTGCTTTTTGTTTGAATGTACCTCTTCGCAAAGCTTGCTCTTTATTGGTTCTTTAGTTCCCTTTCTTGAATTTTAGATTTAGTTCACATATTTTCCGGGGTTTTTGTGTGCTTGGTAGTACTGTAACACTGAATTGGCAGCCCCACAGCTGAAAAAACTTTGAAAATTCAATTTCATTCACCACACATTTACGGCTTAATGCTGGTTTTGAAGCTGGTTTTGAGGCTAGGCACTTTTACTGTATTAGTGTTTTGAAATTCATAATGTGATTTGGTTATCCAGGGTTCCCAGCGACCTGGAAAACAGGGAAAACCGGGAAAAGTCAGGGAATTAAAAATAGTCAGTGAAATCAGGGAAAAGTCAGGGAAAATTAGTAACTCTTTCACTTGGTCAGGGAATTTTTGGAAACGTAATACTGCGCATGATTATTTTAATTCTTGCGTTACTTTCAGAGATATAATATACCTACGCTCAGCGTATTATCTCTGTCTTGGCCCTATGTAGTAGCGTTGAGTTGACAAAGATGGAATGTCGCCAGTGTGTGTGTATTCATTCGCAGTCGAACGACGAGTCGACGCATTCAAATTGTGGAATCTCGCGCGCGACGCGCGCATTGGTTGCTTATTCCGTTCAGACCGCCGACGACGCAAACCACGTGTTGTTTTTGTTTGACTTGTGAGGTTATGAGGTTGGTCTAGGTTGCCCGTTTTGCATTGTTTGCGTATTTTAGTAAAACTTGAAAGGTATTAGCATGACGCAAAAGAAAACAGTGTTTAATAAAAGATTGGATTGGAGCAGAATTATAGCTGCTGTACCAAATTACCTGGAAAAAATAAAAATTAAGTCAGGGAAAACCTGGAAAAGTCAGGGAATTTAAATTTGTTAACTTGCTGGGAACCCTGTTATCATAAAGGTTGTCAGAGGTATGTGATGTTGCGCATGTTGCAAGAATTTTTCATTTAATGTAATTGTAGAAAGTCTATGGACACTTACCACATGCTAGAAAATTAAATAAGAATGAGGCAGAAGATGTAGAAAAATATCTTGATGTCCTGGGCAATACAAAAGTTGTTCAGAATAGATAATGCTTGAGAAATGCAAAAAAGTGACACTTAAAGATTTAAACAACATGAAGTGGAAATTAAAGCAAGATAGTAATGATCTTCAAGATATTATAAAATTACTAAAAGAAGATTACAGTACAATTATTTATAACATATTTGTTCCTTTAATTTACGGCTTTCATTTTCAGAAGCTGATGTGGCTATATTACAAGATGATTATGGTAATTTCAAAGCACTGTATTTTTCAACAAAAATAATGAGAAATTCAGTATCTGCTTTTCTGAAATAATGTTTTTGGATGGAACATGCAAATTGCTTAATAACGGATTAACACTAATTTTATTTGTTGTTGAGGATTCCAATAGTTTAACTGAGATAGGGGGTGTAGTTTTGATTGTGCATGAAGATTATTGAAACTTTTAAATGGTTTCCAACAAATTTTGAGAAAACAATGAACTTGCTTCAAGTAAAATTAAATGTTTTATGACAGATAAAGACTTGTCAGAAAGAAATGTCATAAAGGAAATTGTTGTTGCCATTCCAGTTTAGACCTGCTTGTTTCATAACCTAAAAATATTCTGGAAAACTGTTACTACTGATAAATACGATATTTCAAAAGAAGAAAAGGAAACTTGTTTGGAATTGTTAACTGAACTAGCTTACAGTAGTTCAAAAGAAGCTTATCAGCAAGCTTATAATGTGTTTGTTGGTACGTGTCCATCAATCATTGTTGATTATTTCAATAGGAATTGGCACTATATTCGTTCAGAATTGACCTGAGGCTGAGTCAAGATGGCGCCGAGTGGTCCGTCCGCTGAAACGAGTGCTCCACTAAAACCGTGTCGTAAATGCAAGAGAGTTGCGCAAAGTGGCCTCAAATGTGTTAAATGTGGTACAGTTTCTCATAGTAGCTGTGTGGATTTATTAAAAAACATTAAAAAGCTAGACGATAAGACAATTGATTGTTGCTTTAGTAACAGTGTAAATCAAACCTTAAAAAATGATGAGAAAAGGGAAAATTTTGATAGTGAAATTACCGGATCGACGCAAGAAATATATTATCTGAAGGAGCTGCTTAAACACAAAGATATTATTATTTTAAATCAAGACGTAGTGATTTCATCACTGAAGGAACAAATAAATTTACTGAACCAGCTAGGTTATCAGAACACTCAACGACCTTCTAAAGATAATAGCGCAGGTAACGGGCTATCGTTTAATACACTTCAAGACCGTGGAAAGCTGAATAAAAATACTGATATCCACAAAGCAGGGCACTTACAAAAAGAAACTGCAGTAGCTATTGACCCAAAATTATGTGACCAAACTGAGTCGCTAAAAAACGACACGAAAATAAACATTAAGGATAAAAACCTTAGTACAGCAGGTGGTAGTGGTGACAAACCAAAACGCACCGACATCGACAGGGAGAAATGGACTGAAGTGGTAAGAAAAAACAAGAACAAAAATGACTCTAAGAAAGTTATTTTAGGAGAAAATAAAAACTCAAAGCTGCAGGCCGTACCTAGAAAATCTTTTCTCTTTGTCTCACGGTTGCATCCATCCACAAAAACATCAGACGTGATTGATCAGTTACAATCCAAAATTCCCGATGTGAATTGCGAGGCACTAAATTCAAAATTTCCAGACAACTACAGCTCATTTAAGGTCATAGTTAATGAAATCAATTACGAAGAAGCGGCTAACCCAGAAAATTGGCCAGAGGGTGCAATCATAAACAAGTTTTTTCGATCCCGAGTTCGTACATCAGAAGCTGGAACACACCAAATTCAAAACTCCAGAACTAAAAACTCCTAATTTAAACTTGCGTGTATTTCATCTGAATATTAACAGTTTACGGTTCAAGCTGACTCAGTTGTTCCTGTTGTTGCGCTCGCTGCAATTTCCTGAAATCGTATGTCTATCAGAAACGCATTGTGTTAGTGATGAAATTAAACTGTTAAAACTAAATTCATACCAGCTTGCTGGAAGTTATTGCCGTACAAACATGAAGTGCGGTGGTGTGGCAATCTTCATACGTGACGATATTTACTTTACGAGTAAGTCAATTGACGTTCCGCAAATTGAACTCTTTTTTGAATATGCCTATGCCGAAATAATTGTAAACGGACTTAGTATTAAAATTATTTGTGTATATAGACAGCCCGCATCTTCTACACTTGTGTTTAAGGACAATCTGGAGCACCTTCTTTCAACTATTAATTTTCGCAAATGCCCATTGTTTATATGCGGCGATTTTAATATCAACTTTGATCATAATATTATTGTTAAAGATGCTTCTGATGTCTTGAGCATAATGTCGTGTTATGGGCTTAAGCAAAGCATCTTTGACTATACGTTTATCAGAGGTTTGTCTAAAACTGTTATAGATAATGTTTTTACCAATGCTGACTTCTTTGATAACATTGTAATTCCCTGTAACTTCTCCAATCACTTTGCGCAGAGTGTGTCTTTTATAGTGGATGGAAATGTTATTACCGATGATGTCCCTAACAAATTTGTTTACAAAAGAAATTTTAAAGGTGATATCAACCTTGCAACCTTCTCTTATCTACTTTCTTTCGAAAGTTGGAATGAGATATACTCTGCAAACGATGCCGATGGCAAATTTACTCTATTTATTGATAAATTTATGGATTTAATGGATAGGGCGTTTCCTCTTGAACGTATATCTCTAAATTCTTGCACCTTTAAACGCAGGAAACCTTGGATAACTGCAGATATTATCAGACAAGGAGCGATGCTCCGCAATATGCATAGGCAATGCCTAATAAATAATGATTCTCAGCTTCTATTTCAATATAAAGTTCTGCTTAATAAGCACAAGAATATGATCTCCAATGCAAAAAAAAAATTCTACAGCAGTACTTATTTTAATGCTGCAAACAAATCCAAAGCTGCCTGGCGTATAATTAGGGATGAGGTTCAACTAAAAAATGAAACTCCTTATCCCGACAATTTTCAGGATACCTCTGGCAACCCCCTAACCAATTACCATGCAGCGGCTAACGCTTTTAACAATTTTTTTGTAAATTTGAATGTATTACCTAGAAACCCTCAATTCTTTTGTGACCGTAAAGCATTTGCTGCTTCAGCCCTAAATCTAGAGCCAGTATCATTACCTGAAATTCACAGAATTCTAAAAGATGTTTCTAAAAAGAATTCCGCTGGTATTGATGGTGTTCCATGCTCTTTGCTTAAAATTGCAGCCGATTTTATCGCTCCAGTTCTTACCGAATTAATTAATGACTCATTTGCTGAAGGCATATTTCCCAGCTACCTAAAGATGGCAGTAGTAAAACCAATTTTTAAAAAAGGTGACCCCACTAAAATTGATAATTATAGGGCAATATCATTGTTGTCAGTATTTTCCAAAGTATATGAAAAAGCATTCTACTGTAGACTTTTCAAGTATTTGAACGACAACGACCTATTAGCCGATAATCAATATGGTTTTCGGCCTCACCGATCTACTATGCATGCTATTACAGCATTAACTAATAATGTTATTCAAAACTTAGAGAAAAGCAAGAAAATTGTGGGCATCTGTTTCGACTTCTCCCGTGCTTTCGACACGGTGCCCCACGATGGTCTTGTTTTCAAGTTGCGCTTACTTGGTGTTGAGGGCCCGGCACTCAATTGGTTGATCTCCTACTTATCTGAGCGCTCACAGATAGTTGTGCTAAAAAATGGCAGTGGTACTGAGTTTCATTCTGATTTACTAAAAGTGGGTACTGGGGTTCCGCAAGGGAGCGTCCTTGGTCCCTTGCTTTTCCTAATTTTTCTTAATGACGTTGTCAGCAAATTAAACTCTGATTTTATTGTCTTATTCGCTGACGATACTTCAGCTGTTATTACGGGTGATAATTTTGATGAATTGAGTGCCAGGGCTTCAGATTGTGTACTCAAAATGCAGAAGTACAGTTCCGACAATGGTCTTCTATTAAATAAAAATAAAACGGAAGTAATTCCTTTTTCTGTCCGTGATCCTCAATACAGCTTGCTGGTTAAGTTGAACGGCAAAACTCTCCAAAACAGTCAAGCTATTCGTCTATTAGGCGTTCAGTTGGATTCAGCTTTGTCATGGTTCGACCACATAAATAAAGTCACGAAAGGCTTATCAACGCACAGTTACGTACTTTGGAGAATAAGAGCCTGCGTGGACATAGATGTACTTCTGTCTTATTATTATGCGTATGTTAACTCAACACTTTCTTATGGAATTACCTGCTGGGGTAATTCTAAACATATTAACGATGTTCTTGTAGCGCAAAAGAGGGTTGTGAGAACTATTTGCTATGCAAGTCAACATGAGTCTTGTCGACCATTTTTCAAAAAACTGGGTATTTTAACTGTAATATCCATATATATACTACAATCTGTAGTATACATCAGAACTAATCTTCACAAATACTCGGTAGTAAGTGACAACCATCCTTATAATTCCCGTTATGGTAAAACACTTGTTATACCTAAGCATTCTCTGACTAAGAGTGCAAATAGTTCTTACATCCTGCCAATTAAATTGTATAACCACCTGCCAAACTCAATCAAATGTATTACAAATTTTAATTTATTTAAAAAACATGTTAAACTACTATTACTAGATGAATGTATTTATTCTATAAAGGAATTTTTTGAGTGCCAATTTAAACAACTGTGATTATCTGTTATATTTTGACGTTTCCGATATGCTGTAACTGTGTCTAAGGAAATAAATGAATTATTATTATTATTATTATTATTACCTGTTACAGCATAATCCATGGTACTTTAAAAAACAGAACAAACAACCGATTAAAATCGTTGAATAAAAAAATTAAAGATGCCCTACAATTGAATAGTTCATTATGTCTTTTTTTAAACATTTCTTGAATTGGCTCAGGTCACATATTAAAGAACGTAGTAGTAAAGTTGCGAAAAGACCTATGACAAATCTGGAAGAAAATAGTTGTGAAAAGAAATATATGGACTTTTTAACACCCTACGCATATTCTTATGTATTATGGCAGTGCAAACTTAACAAGAAAGTTATCATAACTGAAGATGCTGGGGTTTTCAAAGCCAAAGTTAAGGGTAATAATATTGTCGTAAATGTTACCCCATGTGAATGTTCAGACTTCCTCTCAATGATATAGCCCCCTCATATTGTCTTTAAGAAATTATTTGAATCTTCTGTTGTTTTGTGAAGATGCTTGTGATGAAAGATGGAGAAAAGAGTACTATCTGAAAATGCATAATGTTACGTTGGAAAATTCATCTACAGATAATATTCCTTTATCTTCTACAATAAAAAGATTACAACAACCCAAAATTCTTAATCTAGTTGAAATAAAGAAGAGCGTATATTTAGTAACAAAAATGCTTTAGTAAATTTGGCCTATCTCTCATCAAATTTACAATTTCAGTACAAACTGGAATGTTTTAAAAACCATTGAAATGTTATGGAGGCCGGGCTATGAGGTAAGTATTGTATGAATTATATTGTCTTTGTACTTCATAAAACAAACTAATTTTTTAGGCAAACATTGAAAAAAATCTACCTGAATGAAAATTCGACCCCAGAAGCAGTTAACCATGACTTTGACATTGACCTTGAAAATGTCAAAGATGAAACTTTGGTAAATTCCAAAAGTGCGGAAAACATGGTTGTACTGCTAAAAGCAATATTGAAGATGTAAATAATGATTGGTCTGGTAGTGAGTTCATATTAGACCGTCTTTATAGTGAAACACAGGTAGATATTGCTTTTTTTGTTATTGTTTTATCAAAAGTAGTGATATTATTATTATTCTTCTTAGGTAGATGCAATGTATGCTGACTTTTTATGCTCACCAAATCATTCATTATTAGGTGAAGACTCCATTTTGAGAAACAATGGAAAATTCACTGTATACAGCGAATGAGCATAAAGAAGTAATGAACCAGGTACATGCGTAAAATACAAATTTCATTTTTAATTTCTTTAGATCCATTTTGATTTGTAGGTGAAAAAAGTTAACATCGCTATTGCGGTAGGTGTGAGGCAAGAAGCAAGAATGTAAACCAGGTAACACAAAATATAAAACTACATACTACGTGTGTAGGTTTGAACACTTCAAATTAAAATTTTATTAATTATTACACTGCTTGGATAAGCACTTATTAAGTCGCTTATTTGACACTGTTTACGTTAAGGAATGAACTTTATTACACCACTAGTGGTGTAATGGCTTCATTGCCTAACTGAAATAGTATCAAATGAACGACATAATGACATTTGCCTACTTACATATTTTTGAAAATGATAGTTCTGACATTTTTCTTAATGCACTTTTCTCAATTTTGGGCAGTTGTAGATATAATTTTGTACAATATGTGTGTGATAATGCATAATTAATATACGTGTGTGTAAGCACACATTAATGATGCTTTTATCCCACTTGTATAATAAATAGCTATTATTCAACTAAAAATTTAAATTTATTTTGTAGATTCAAAACAATAGTAATCATGTTGATATGTTAGATAATTCAAGTGATAAAGAAAGTGAGCATGCAAAAATGGCATGTAATGTGGCTTATACCATTGGTATATATGCCCACCTATATATTTTTACTTATTCCACTTGAAATTTGTAGATTCAAAACCGTGTTTAAAAGAACTTAAACATTGCTTGTTCACAAAAATACTTCAGATCATGATTTATCTGCAATTACTATGCCTCAAAAAAATAAAAAGGAAAGGAAAGCCTAAGGGTGCAGACCAAACTGTTATTGGGTTAAAGAAACGAAGAACAATAATCATCCCTGTGCGATTTATTTTGAAGCATCTGGAAACCCAAGAGTTGCAAGTTTTGAGAGAGATAGTTTCAAATGAAGATGTCGTTGAGCAGTGTATCGAAGGAGAATATAAAATTAAAATCACAGATATAAAAAATCCAAATTGTCTGTCACACTGTCTTTTTGAGCCAAAAATAAATTTGTCTATAATTTAGGACTTGTTAGATTCAACTGCTTTTCAACATATTTCAGAATACATTGAAATTACTAAAAGTAATTATCAATAGTGCTGTACTACATGCAGTAGTCCACTTGGAGAATTGAAAAGTATATGTTGTGACAGCTGTATGAAATTGTCCCATTTTAATTTTAGTGTTAACCTATTTTCTCCGCCGTAGTAGTAGCTTAACTGACCGGTTGAACGCTATTGATTACGGTACTGTACGTATGCACGGACATCTTCCGCAATTATTATAGAATAAAAAGAACTTCTCAATTTTCTCATTTTTTGGTCTTAAACGCATGTACCTTTTAACTAGATCAATATATCTATTTCACGCCACAATCATTCAAAATTGTAAATATCCTAGTCTTGTACGTCTTTGTGTCTCTGTGTAAAATCGATCAGTACGAAACCTTCCTTTTTGACATCACCAATGCATAAATTATTCTAATATGCATTTCAACTTCGAGAAGAGACACCATAACGATGAATACTGATAAGCTTTCGACTAAAAATTGGTGCTATTGTTAAAAAAATAAAATTATTATCTTTGGATTAAAAATGCATACTCATTGAAGTTAGCAGAGAGCAATTAATAATTAAAAAGTAAATAATTAGAACAAACTATAAGATAGCCTGAAACAATATGAAAGTCATAAGCTGAACTAATATTTGAGTAAGTTACTTGGAATTTGTCAGATTAATTAAGAAAATGTACTGTATGTAGTAACAAGTAATCCAGGATGTTAGTTTAAAACATTATGTTTAAAATTGAGGATTGCTATAGTAAAAATTATTATTAGATAACAACTGATTTCGATTTTTAAAAGGTTAGACATAATTATCTTGTGTTGAAAATAAATTACTAAATAAACCCTTTTATAATGAAAGTGTATTAATGGAATAATATACAAGGGTGTAAAGGACTAAATTAAGTAACAAAAAATGGAATAAACGAGAATTTTAAAAACTGAGACGGGATTTAATGTGAAGAAGGGGACCATACAGTTAACAAAGGAAGAACTACGAATATTGGAATTGGTGAGATAAGTTGTTAGAACAATTCTATTAAAGCAGTTACTTTTGGTACTTTAGCCTCAGCATTTTCCGAGTCACGTAGTAAAGAAATTCGTAATTTTGCAGTAATGTTATCAAAAGTCATTTCCATAAACCTTATTTCCGCGTGGTCCATTTCAAATATTAACGCACTACAGTCTTGCATATTCATCGAGATTTAATTTTCCGGTGCTAACGTGTTACAGACCTCTTTGTATTCATCGAAATCCACTTATAAAATTCATGCTTTGATCTTTTCTGCTGATTAAGTTCGTAGAATTCTGTGTTCAATGTTTTTTATGCATTGGTGCAGTGACGCTATCTCTTATCGTTTATGGCATTAACGGCGACAAACGGGCGCTTCAAATGACCCGGGGCTTCCCCAAGTTTCGAATAAGCTGTCAACGCACATTGCATCAATTCGTTGGAAAATCCCGCACCGGTCTCGTTCTTTGATTAAGTTAGACAAGGACGAAGCGTGGGCGCGCGCTTGCGTCAATAGCAGTTGCATTCGGAGTCCGTAGCTTAAGTTAAGTTAACTTCCTGCGGGCCTCTGGGCAAAACAAGACGTGTGATTTTTGCCTCCGGTCGCAGAGTAATGCGACCGGAGGGCATTTAAACGATGTTATAGTTCGGCTTTCGCTTTAGAATTAATTGTGTGTGTTCCGCTATTTGTTAGTGCCTTCTGGAGAACTTTCTGGAACCTACCGGTGTACTTTTCCGTCAATTATAAATCGTTCAATGAACGTTTCAAGTAACAGTTCACCGCCGTATTGTGTCTCGAACTGCACACTTTGTGTTTGGGGGTTGTGGCTAATTGTCGTGAGTACCGCATATTGTCAAGTCTGGATATTCCCGTTTACCGTAAAGTGGCAGCTTTAAATACGTCTTCGGACGGATCAATGTCGTGGGGATTCCATTACAAAGACTTAACTTGTGCATCGAAGTTCTTACCGTTTCGAAATCTGCCTTATCGTTTTTGAGACTTCGTCCAGTTCGCTCGCTAGGGGATATGACACCTAGACCGCTTCAACCCGCAGCTTGTGTCGCTGCAGTGCAGTTCCTTTAGACAGCTTAGGCACCTTCAGGCAGTTGTTTGGGAGGCGACTCTACCTACAGTGCCGCTTGTAAATATGCAGCCAGCTGATTTCCTTCAGGTAAAAAGTCTTTGTAAACTAGTTTTACTGTGTATATAACAAAAAGTGAAGCCCCGTCGAATGTTGAACGATCAGCGCATTTGTTGTTAACGATGTTATTTGCTATTTGCTAAATTTAACGCATTGGCGTATTTCTGTGTTTGCTGTTAAACTGGTGGCAGTTTCGCTCTTGAGTTGCAGTCAAGTCCAACAGTTGTAATTAAGTTAACGTATGGCGCAATCTAACCTAACTAAGCTTTTGAGTATTTTTAAATCTAACTAGTCAATGCAATGATCATTGTCACCTGCATATATTTTATTTATCTCAATAGAGTTCTTTGTCAAGTACTGCTGGTTTTCATTGGTGTTCTGGTATTTGTTTTCGTTTTTATATGTACTGTTTCAGATGTAAGAGGAGATTAACAGCTGTTTTATGAGATATTGTTGTAAGATAAGTCGATACTGTATGTAACTCGCCGACCGAACTCTGCCAAGGAAAAAAATAGCAAGGTGACTTTATGTACTTCCATTTTCAAAGTAATCTCACCTGTGTTGTTATTGTTGTTTCCCGATTTAGTCAAGAAAATAGTGGCGTTCCGTTATTTAACATATTTAACCCCTTTGTGTCAGAGCACAGCCCTAACTTTCAGATAGTAAAGAACCACACCTTTCTCCACTGAGCACCCAATAGTCGGCGCATTTTGTTACAGCACATCTTGTAACGAAAGCTAGGGCTGAGTATTTGGCAAGATTCCCGATTTTGTCTTAGTCATTTTGTAGATAGTAGGTTTGGCTCTCAAGCGTATGAGTTATGCTTTGCACGCTTGAGGGTCTGATTGTTAATGCGGTTAACGCGGTTTCGTTGTGTAACAAACTGGCTAGTTGTTAGTGTCGTAATAACGTTATCGCCTTGTAACAGAGTCCGTCCTAATTGGGTTGACTGGATGAGCTGTGATGTGTATTTCTGTCAATACGTAGATACCTGTAAATAATTTGAATGAGTATGCTCGCATATACTTATTAATGGATTAATTATAACCTGGAACGGAAATTGCTGGTTCGGGTTCGTGCGGGTCGCAGTGGAGGTGAGGACATTTGTGAATTGAATTTTCATTGGGCTTACTGTCACAATCATCATGTGGGTCGGTGTTTATGGAATAGAATAGGAGGATTGCATACCATGTTCATTGCTGTAAAGAATATTACATCTTGGATTTGCAGTTGTATGTAATAAAGGATCTACCATCTAGGGGAGCTGGGTGACTGTTGGAGTAGTAGCGTTTGTTCCATGGTAACACTGTGGATTCTAATTGAAGTAGGGTTCCTGATTGAAGATTCAAATACATGTGACAAAATACCTTGGTTATATTTGTGCTGTTTTCTACAAGAGGATTGGATCCATTTTAAAAGTAGAAGATATCCAGATATATAAAATTAATAAACATTAATTCGTATTAACAGCAGAATAATCAATTACTTACAAAAATACTTACTTTTTTCAACATATTGGAACTGATTTGTGTTAATTTAATATAAATTCTGCTAAGTGTCAATAGTAGTATGCTGACAGTGACAGTTGAAAGACTTAAAGTCATTCTGAAATAACTTGTCAATAACCAAACATTTTATACAATTATTTTGATAAAATTTTCTAAAGCAAGTACCCACCTGAGATGGGATGTTTTGTTATAACATGAGCTAGCCAAGCCAAAGAAATAAATTAAAATATTAGGGCAAATATTTAAAGTATTTTGAAGTGAATGGATAAGAGTTGTAATGTTTCGCCCAGCGGGAACGCGTTTTTCTGAATTAAAATTAATTCGCGAGTTCTCCCCTAGCGATTTCTACGTTACGTTACGAGTTTGAATTTTTGGCCCGCGCGGCCAATTACGTCATCGAAAGATCCCCGCTCCAAGTATGCGCTGCTCCCCCACTTAGAATGTCCGAAGTGGTTGCTAAGTTATCCGAAACACGAAGAGGGGACATAAAAGCTGCTTCGCGACCGATTCACGGGCATTCATTCGCATTCATTTCCGAGATTTCTCTCAGATAACTCCCCGAGAATTTCCCGTTCCCGTTTTCCTGAACCCTGATCCTATCCCGACCGATTAAGAGAATTTTTCCTTTACACTTTGGAATCCTGCATCCCGAGTTTTCCTGTAGCTAAGTCGAACCGACGACTCCAAACCAGTAGGCCGTGTTTTTAGCTAAAACCCGAACAATTCCTCGTCCTGAAAAACCAGTTCCTGGAGGCGACGATCTCTATTGAGAACCGCTTCACTGGTTTGCCCGGTCAATAATATAACCTGAATTCAGCCTAAAATTTTAGCCCTAGGTCCGTCAACAAATAGTTGTAACAATTTCCTGGAAGACATGTTGGAGGCGACGACTCGTTCACGAGGCCGTTTTGCATGCTTTTCGCAATAATTAAGCCAGCCACTCAGCGTAATTAAACTCGAAACAAACATATTAGAACTCATAAGTCAAAAGGGGACCTTCAAGCCGCAAATTTTTACAACGACCTGTATATGTGCTAAATGTAAATAACCTTGACATAGCCGAATTAACCTGTATTTGCAGTTACACGTGCCTTTCACATTGGGACCGAGATTCAAGCTTAAAAGTTGGCACCGCCAGAATCAACTTCGACGGCCCGATTTCCTGACCAGTGGCGTTCCGTCGATTTTCCAAGGCTCGAACTGTAGGGCCACAAACGCACGGAGGTATAACGGGTTACAGTAACGCTAGGTGTTCGCAACAGGACGTCTTGTATAACTTCCCGTTTTATTGTAAAATACATTATGCTATATTTGTAAATACATTACAATATAATTAAACTGTCTAAAATTATCCTGGTGTTTGTTTGCTGGTCTCAAAGTGTATATCTGATTGAACCAAATTAACTCCGACTGAGAGAGCTACCCTATGGTAATTAATTAATTCAACGCCCTTAATAGCAGAAGGGCGGAGTATTACAGAGTAATTTAGCAGTCTATTAGAGATTATTATAATATTGGCTTACATAGTAAAGTCAATACTATATCAATATCTAACTATAAATGCAAACAATTTACCTGGTCTAAAAAATACGCAAAAGCAACCTTTTCTATAACTATTTCCGTGTTTTTGGGTCGTAGCCATTGCCCAAACTTGTCATCTCATTTCTTATAAATTTATAAGAATCGCATCACTTCTTACTAAATCTGCGTGACAATTATGCTTTTTCCTCAATTTTTTTATAAACAAAAATTGTTACTATAAACAGTAGCGTAGCAACCACATCATCATAGCAACAAATACATCATAGTTTTATATACACGAATTGCTTTCACAAAATTATTTGCAAAAATATAATTTATTAGAAAATATAGTATATGACGTTTGTTTATGATAGAGAATGGTGAATTTACTATTTGCTATTTTTGCAATCGTGCCTAAGAGTTGATAATTACGGACCCAATCATGGCTGCGAAATTCGTTTTTGCTGCCGTTACTATTTCACGGCCGTTGTTATTAGTAGCAGTGGAAAAAAGGAATTTCTCAGCCATGAATGCGTTCCTAATTGTCAACTTTAAATTAATAATGCGCTGCGGTTGCCCAAGAAGAGTTATGTATACCACGTCGCGAAATTTTTGGGTTCCTCTGAATAATTTAGTGGGCTCGACTCCATTTCGCCGCCAAAGATTCCTCGGCACGACAAAGAGTAATTTCGCTACCTAGGTATACAACTACCTATTGAAGCCAGTCACCTAAAGTGAGTGGAAAGTTTTGCATCTGCTACGCTTTTGCTGTCGTTTACTTTCTAATGAAATATGTTTTCAACATTTAATAGATTTCACGGAGTGTTCCAATAACGCTAAATCTTTATACTATATTTACTCTACGTTACTACTACGAATCCCGGTTCCGAGTCCTTAACGGTTTAGTGTTTTTCTAACGAAAACTTAGTGATTCCACTGGTTTGGACAGCCATGCCCTGATCTGGTAAAATATCTAATTCCCTGCTACACCTAGGTCTGCAGGTTGAACTACAGGGCTTTGTTATTTCTAAACAAATTTCTTTCTCTATTTGTTTTTCTATATGTGCCTCTTTTTATCCATCCTATCCCAGAATGATATCTACCGAATTTTCCTGTTGCTGGTCCAGTCTACAAAGTTGCTTGGAAGATTGATGACGCAAGGGTTTCTATTTAAAATGTTGGCAGCTCTGATGCGTGCTCTATTTCTCTGCATGAAGTATTATATGTTACAACCACATAAGACCTTGGCTTTGAACTTTCATTTACTATATTACACACTTTAACACACAAGTCTCTGCTGGATAAAAATGAAATTATCCACTCCAAAATAGAGCCTCCTATGCTTAAGTTGTACAACCGTGTCAAAGGCACATGACAGCTCATACATGAGTCCCACAATACATTTCTTTAGTCCATTTTGGAATATATCAGTAGCAGCTCGTGATAATTGTATTTGGAAGAATTAATGGCTAACATGCCGTCGATGTTTTAATGCAAATGTAGCAATGATTTTTAATTTTAATACTCCAATAAGAAACCTCATATGCACAGAAAGAAAGTATTCAAACACAGCACAAAATGTACATAAGTGTACGAAGCACGATAATTATGTATTTAATAATGGAAAAGAAAGCAGATCAATTGATGCATCATATCAACCATTTGCTTTTCTTATACATGTCTTGTAAAATTGCATGTTCCAACTTTATTTTGCATTTAAGGAATGTGCATTTCAAATGGCAAAACCCGTTCCATACTAACAGTGTGTCGAAGTATCGATAATGGGCTTGTACCGTCCCATCTTCTTACATTTGTGTTACTACCCGTTTCGTTTATTGTTAAATTAGTATCAAAGTTGAAATTTTATTGGACTCCATGAAGTGGAATATATTCCAATTTACCCTTCCTTGGTATCTGGAAGAATACCCTTATGCATATTACTTCGACACGAATTCCCCATATGAAAACCACTCTGAGTCAAATATCTCTAAAATTCGTGCCAACCGACTAATGAACCCAGTATATCAAATCTCCGTCTCGGCTGTGCAAATCTTTTGGTGAAGATACCAGCCCACTAGATCATTGGGGGGGTGCCTAAACGTCCTGTGCGGGGTATGTATGTTCGAGTGTGTACACGGGTTTTTTTTTATAAACAACTGGTTCATAACATTTCATTGTATTAGCGAAACGGAGTGATGTTGAGTGTCGAAGTATTCTTGGAAAGCAAAGCGGAAATTTTGGATATTTACCGGAAAATTTCCACTTATTGTAGTTTCGACAAAAAAAGTTAAACTTTAGTATTTGGGCATTAATTTTGTTATTATTTTTAATAATAGTAAATTGTATACCAAGGCACTGAAATTTAACTTTTTACCACGAATGTGGATTTAGTTGCTGAGGCCCGTACGGCCAAGGCAAATAAACTACATGAGGGATAAAAAGAAACTTCAGTGGCGAGGGGTAGGTAGATTATGTTTTCTTTTAAATCGAGAAATCGTAAAATCACAAGATTTTAACCAACTTTTGTAGGTTATGTCGACGTCAGTCGCCCCTCCATCTACAAAACATCGTAAAACAATGGATTAATTCACTGCCGATTTCGACGTTCTACACAGCAGATTTAAAAAAAATGTTTTCTTTAATGTTTCTTTTTCATTCATGATATTCTCTATCAAAATATAGCGCGTGCATAAAAAAATCCTATACAAATATTTCAAGCAATTGTTATATTATATCTATACTGATAAACCAATTTAACAAAAATTTGCTTTAAATTTTCCAAAACTTAAATATTTCTGCTTAAGCAAACATAGGAACCTACTGCTCGAACTTTCTAAATCTCATACCCAAAGCAGTGCTCTGTTTTTACTACTGCACGTGAACTGTGGCTGTGCGTAACCAACAGCTGGCAGTATAAACGTCGTCACTATTTTTGTTACAAATCGGCTCAAACTATTTTCTAGGTTTTTCGGAATTCAGTACCCAAAGAGATTAAATGTGTATTTGTTTTTTAAGGTGATTTTTCCAAATTTAGCCAACCTGTGAAACAACTAATGATCTCTTCCGCGTTTTCTTATTTATTCTGCGAGAATTGCAATTCTACACTTCCTGGCATCTCACTATCAACGGCTTCAGGGCCATTTCTTCAGAAATTGCATCAGCAATAATACGTGTCAATTCAGTACACGTGCATTCCTTCTCGATTTTAGCGGCCACGCTAGAATTTTCCATCATGTTGCAATAACAAGCCGATTTCGGCCGCTAGCTTAAATATAGCTGGCGACAAGAGGTCGAGGTTCCGTAACCATTCCATACCTGAAGAATCTGATATCGAGTGACGTATTCTCAGCCCATTCAAAGCCGCATTGTTGGCGTCTCTTGTAGGCGATATTTAAAAGGACATTAGGGTGTTCATAAATTTTAATTAGGGCAACCGGTGCGCACGTGTGGAAGCATTGCGTCAGCTTTCAAGCTGGGGAACGGTACATTGCGACTTATGCTAATTGTGCTAAATATAGTGCGGGGTTTCACCAGTTATACGTTGTTAACCTAGCAAGCTTGTCATAAAGCCCCAAGAGCGATGCAATCATCTGACATCTTGACATTTTGTTTCAGATTTGAGATTAGATGAGCGTCAGTGTCTAGGAGTTATTACCAAAACATCTTAAGCAAAGCTAGGCGATCGTCTGTCGAATTAAGAGGGTGGGTAAATACGCACCAGGTGATGATCATTTTCAGATAGGGCGTGTGTATGTGGCCGTGAGTTTCTTATCGAGAGATTGTCGTCTTCAAATCGCTTCGGGCGATTAACTCCATCGTGCCCAAAGTTTATTAGGGAAAGCAATTGTCGAAGCATTCGTCGCATTGCCTGCATGTCCGTTCTCATTTTTGAGGATTGAACACTGCCTCACTGAGTGAAAATCGCCCCTTTACCCGCTGAAGCCTATTTTTACATTGTCACTGAATTTTTCAAGACTGGATCTGCAGTCACAATAGGTTTTTAGCCGCCAGCAAGTGTGCAACGGAACCGGTGGTATCCCATGGACCAAAATCCTCTAGAATTCTAGAACAGGTATTGCATTCTTATAATTAATTGCTGATTTGGTGCTACGGCTTAAAGTGCTGCGACTAGTTGAAATATATGTGGCTCTCTTTAACAAAACTGAATAACGCCGTGATTTAGTCATAAACTCTAGTTATTCTAATTAATAAGATACCTATACCTAAATATTTCACTGGAGTTAACAACTGGTGCCGTGCTAGCAGAATGTGAACCCCCCTATGACGTCATATAGGTGCAGGAATAATTTTTTTTTTGTTTTTTATTTATTCGATGTTTATTATTATGTATTCAAAGCCATAAAAATATATTAATTTAAGACAAGAGATGCGCTGTTTACATAGCCTTGGAGAGCTCGATCAGAGCGCTATATACCAAGGGTACAATTATGAACAAATTAGTACAACTTCTCGCACACGCAGACGAAATAGCAATAGTTGCTCGAAGCAAGGAAATTATGATAGATACACTACTGAGGTTGGAAAAAGAAGCAAAAGACAGAGGACTAGTAATCAGCGAAAACAAAACAAAATACATGATATGCAGACAGAAGAAAGAAGGCAAGAAAGCTACGCACCTTTGAACGAAGAATTGTCAGAAGTCTAATGGGGCCCAAAAAACAAAAGGACAAGGATACAGACGGCTGATAAATTTCGATATTAAAAATTTTCTCAAAGACGTAGTTAACTTCATAAAAGCGCAGAAGATACGATGGTATGGGTATATACAAAGAGAGACGAGTTCTCCATAAAGAAAATAAGTGAAGGAAACCTGAAATCAGCAGACGAACAGGTAGGCCAGAAGGAAGAAAGGAAGGCTAGGTCAAAAATTATCTACATACCATTGAAATACTGGAGAAAGGACATTAAGGACAGAGAAAAGTAAAGAAAGATAGTAAATAGAGCAAAAACAGAAAGAAAACTGTAAACAAGCAAGATAACGTGGACTGACTCACCATACCAATCGAGTCGGCAGAGCTTCGCAAATGGAACGGTTCCAATCCCTCAAAGGATGTACACTTGCTTTCAAAACTTTCGCGTACACCTATTTTTCGCTGTATTAAATCAGGGTTGTAACTAATCAACTCTGACATTTAAATTTTTAAAAAGTCAAAATGCCTCGACTGACAGGGCATATGCTGTCAATGTCATTTTTAACCTAATCTCGAAATTACCCGTTCACACAGCTAAAATTTTGCAAAATTGTTGATTTTGAATGTGTACGCGAAAGTTTTGAAAGCAAGTGTACATTGTACAACCGGATACAATTTAATTTAATTTGTGTTTGTGAGATTAATAACAAGGTAGGTTTAATGGAGGTACATGGCCGAACGTCGTAGATCGCTGCCAATGAAAAGAGAGATTGTTCTCCCATTTCAGAGTTTGTAAGATTTTTAAAATCTGTGTGGCCCATCTTAACAATAATAACTAGTTCACCTAGTCATCTCCCTAATTTACGTTTATCGAATCGAACCACTCCTTTTTCGACGAGCAGGTGACCAAACTCCTGTTACAAGGATATCTGTAACGTAGTTGGGACACATTTTTGCCTGGGTATTGCCAAATTTCTTTCTTAATGTGCAATCCCTTCAGGATATAAGTTTATTTATTCCACCCCAAAATGTAAACCGCTTAAGTCTCAAGCTTGCGCTCGCAAAATACGAACCATTGTGCTGCTTGACGGTTATTGTGATTAGTCTTACGCTTACGATTTATGTTACTTAATTTGTTTTTAATGAATGTGTTGTGTCTAGAGGGAGCTAGTGAGAGAACGTGAGTGTTAGGTTAGGCGGAAACGTGTGAGGAAGCGGCAGTTCGTACTCGCTCGTGTAATATGTTGTACGTGCGCGCATACGTTGTCATTTGTTAGATAGATAAGCTACTTATCAGCCTTATTCACTTTGTATCTTGTGTTGTATTAAAAGTACTCGAACCTAATAGTTGATGTTGTTAATAATCACCGATTAAACACAACATTTGCCGCAGTCCGGCAGTGAAAAAGTGCGACACGAGGTAAAAATGGCAGGCACGGTTGGTCATATTGAACAGTTCAATCCCAACGAGGCTGATAAATGGACAGCGTACAAGGAAAGAATCGAATTCTATTTACAGGCGAACAATATAACTGTACCTGTTCAGAAACGGGCAGTGTTTTTAAGCGTTTGTGGTCCGACTACATTCGAAATCGTTAAATCGTTATCAGCACCGACAGCGGTCAACAAACAGACATTGGACAAAATATTGACATTATTAACCGATCATTTTTCGCCTAGAACATCGGTAGTGGTATGCAGATTTAAATTCCATAGAAGAGCTCAGCTTCAAGGGGAAGGCATATCCGCGTATATCGGTGAATTACGTCATCTTGCCGAGGAATGTGGTTTCGGAACAACCTTGGAAGACATGTTACGTGATCGAGTCGTTTGCGGGGTCCGGGAAGAAGCCTTGCAGCGCCGACTATTGGGTGAACCAGAACTCACTTTCAAGAAAGCGCAAGAGTTGGCGCTCGCGCATGAAGCTGCCGCCAAAAATGTGTCTGAACTGCGGGAAACTGTCTTACCGACGAGCAGTGCCAACATTAAGAAAATAACTGGTAAATCCCTAAAATCCAAAAGTAGGTCACAAAACGTCAACATAACCTGTTTTCGTTGCACGAAAAAACATTCACCTGATGAATGTTTCTTTAAGGAAGCGAAATGCAATTATTGTGATAGAATTGGACACATTGAAAGAGCCTGTCTTTCAAAGAAAAGGGACGAGAAGAAAGGAAACAATTCCGGAAATTCAAATGCAAAGAAAACAACAACAAATAGTGTTAGTGCACAGAACGTAAATAGTGTAAATAACGAACATTACGAACCTATCTACAGCATCGATGAATTTGGGGATCCGGCCACAAAAGTAAAGGTACCGGTTTTACTAAATAAAACGAGGTGTGTGATGGAGGTCGATTCAGGGGCCGCATATTCAGTTATAGGACAGAACACTTTCGGGCGTTTATTTAGTGCTGACAAACCAAAATTGCGCGAAAACAGTGTGATTTTACGGGACTATCAGCAAAAACAAATAAAGACAAGCGGAACGTGTGATGTGCTAGTGGAACTAGGAACTTTGTCTGCACAATTACCATTAATCGTAACAAATGGTGATAATGCTAGTTTACTCGGAAGAAACTGGTTTAACCCACTCAACATAAAGATTGCGGGAATAAACGAGGTAACTACAATAAACTTTAATGCAATCGCTGCAGAATATGCAGAAGTGTTCTCAGAAGAACTTGGGAAATTTAAGGGGCCTCCAATCTCCTTAGATTTGGATCCTTTGATTAAACCGGTAGCGTTTAAAGCACGAAAAGTACCGTTTGCAATAAAACCACTAATTGAAACGGAATTAAGTAAACTTTGTGACCAGGGTGTGCTAGAACCAGTAAATCACCCACGGTAGGCCACGCCAATCGTGCCAGTACTCAAAAGCTCCAGAGAAGTCCAAATATGTGGAGATTATCGGGCTACAGTCAACAAAGCAGTGAGAAGGGATGTTTATCCAGTACCGCAATACAACAATTGTTTGCAACATTGTCAGGAGATAAAGTCTTTGCAAAACTTGACTTGAAGCAAGCATACCAGCAGCTGGAAGTCGATGAAGCCAGTGCAGAAGCACAAACGATTATTACTCATAAAGGCGCATTCAAAGTCAAAAGATTACAATTTGGAATTTCCGTAGCACCTCAAATTTTCCAGAGATTTGTGGACACACGTCTAGCAGGTATTCCAGGTGTGTTACCGTATTTCGACGACATCCTAATAGTTGGAGGTTCGGATCAAGAGCTTGCAACTCGACTGAGGGAAGTACTGCGACGCTTCCAAGAAGATGGACTTCGCCTCAAACGCGAAAAGTGTATCCTGCATACAAGCGAAATCATATTCTTGGGATACAAAATAACGGCAGAAGGAATACAGCCTATGGAAGAAAAAGTACGAGCAATTAAACAAGCACCGAGTCCACAAAATAAGCAAGAACTTCAAGCTTTTTTGGGTTTGCTAAACTTTTACCATGCATTCTTAAAGGACAAAGCTACAGTAGCAGAGCCCTTGCACCAGTTGTTACACAAAAATGAAATTTGGAAGTGGACGAAGACAGAAGAGCAAGCTTTCCAGGAGTTAAAGGACTCGCTGTCAACAGAATTACTATTAGCCCACTACGATGAAGCAAGACCGTTAGCACTTACCTGTGATGCTAGTCCATATGGAGTTGGGGCCATCCTAAGCCAAACGACGGAGGATGGGAAAGAAGTTCCAGTAGCATTCCACAGCAGGACACTAACGTCAACGGAAAGGAATTTCGCGCAGCTGGACAAAGAAGCACTCGCCATCATTGTAGGAGTCAAGAAATTTCATGACTACATTTTTGGTCGAACCATTGAGATCAGGATTGACCATAAGTCGTTGTTGGGAATCCTGGGTGAAAATAAGCTAACGCCAGACGTTTTATCACCTCGCATGCTAAGGTGGAGACTTATTTTAAGTGTATATGATTACAGATTGCTGCACATTCCTGGGAAACAAATTGCACATGCTGACTGCCTGAGTAGGTTGCCACTTGTAAAAAATGAAGAATTGGTGGTTCCGCCAGCACACGAGGTCCTAATGCTGGAAGCCATACCAGAACCAGTTATCACGGCAAAGGATGTTGCAGTAGGTACAGGAAAGAACCCGGTATTGTCACGCGTCTTACACTGGACCCAAAAGGGATGGCCAAACAGGATCCAAGACATCCCTCCGGAACTAAAAGGCTTTTGGGGAAGACGAAATCAATTTCCAGCATACCAAAACTGTCTAGGTACTACTAGGCAATAGAGTGGTAATTCCTCCAAAAGAAAGACCTGAGGTACTGGAAATTCTGCACTCAGGACATCCAGGGATAGTTAGGATGAAAGCATTGGCCAGGTCTTACGTCTGGTGGCCAGATATGGATGCACAAGTAGAAGAAAGGGTGGCAAATTGCAAACAATGTCAAGAAATTCATGCGATGCCACCAAGAGCTCCAGTTCAGCCGTGGGAATGGGCACGAAGACCATGGTCGAGGATCATATAGACTTCGCAGGTCCCATGCAAGGCCAGTATTTCATTATAATAGTAGATGCATTTTCCAAATGGTTAGAAGTGCGTCTCGTACCAACAACTTCAGCAGAAGCAGCAATTAAGGCTCTTCGAGAACTATTTGCTACACATGGCATTCCTGATGTCATCGTAAGCGATAATGGAACAGCGTTCACCTCACAGGAATTCCAAACATTTGTAAAACGGAATGGGATTCGACATGCAAGAATTGCTCCATATAACCCGGCGGCTAATGGTCAAGCCGAGCGAATGGTGAGATCGACAAAGGAAGGATTAAAGAAGTTGGGGGAAGGAGATTGGAACATTAAATTAACACGATTCTTACTACAACAGCACATAACGCCTCATGCAACAACTGGTCGAAGTCCAGCAGAATTGTTTATGGGACGGAAGCTGTCAACCGCCCTTGATCGGTTGCATCCAGATGTGGTGCAAGAAATGGTTGCCAAACAAGAGAAAGGAATAGAAGAGAAACCGCTTCGCAAATTCACTAAGGATGAAACAGTATTTGCCAGGAATTATTCAGCAAGTGGTCTAAAATGGATACCCGGAACCATCGAAACAACTGCAGGTCCTGTTTCATACAGAATAGCAACACCTGAAGGCAACAGATTGCATAAACACACTAATCAGCTTCGCTGTAGATCTACTAAGATCACTGAGGTAGTCCGAGATGAGCCAGAAAATATTACAATAGCGGAGAGCAGCTCAAGCGGGAAAGAACCAACAGCCGAAATATCTGACACAGTGGGAATGGAACAAGATCCAGACACGATGGGTGCAGCGGCATCAACATCAACACTAAGGACTCCTCGTCCACAGAGAACAAGGGTCCCTCCAAGGTTCCTCGCGGATTTTACAAACTAGGAGGGAAAGGTGTTGTGTCTAGAGGGAGCTAGTGAGAGAACAGTGGGTGTTAGGTTAGGCGGAAACGTGTGAGGAAGCGGCAGTTCGTACTCGCTCGTGTAATATGTTGTACGTGCGCGCATACGTTGTCAGTTGTTAGATAGATAAGCTACTTATCAGCCTTATTCACTTTGTATCTTGTGTTGTATTAAAAGTACTCGAACCTAATAGTTGATGTTGTTAATAATCACCGATTAAACACAACAGAATGTGTGTGCGATCTTCAGGGACCCTACAAGTTGATAGATATAGGGCCGGTTGCAGAAAGCAATGTTAAGTCTGGTGTTAGCTAACGTCGGGTCAAAGTGAACAAAATCGCATCAAATTTTGTTTACTAATGTATTAGTTTCCATAAGCATTTGAGATTTGATTCGTTTTCGTTCACTTTGACGCGACGTTAGCTGACACCAGACTTAACGTTGCTTTCTGCAACCGGCCCATAATATGCTAGATAATTGAAATTTTTGGACTTTAATGTTGTAATTTGATTTGGACGATTCTATGGCTTGAGTTCTTGCGATAATTTAAGAATTATGATTTTACTTTAGGCTTTTGACACTTTCCTCTTGAAATTTGGGTTTTGGCATAGGTAATGGTAAATCTTTTGGTGTGGAGATTCTACATTAAAGGAGGATGCCTGGTTGTGGCGAATGTCTCTTTTATTCAATATCTTCCACCGTGCTTGGCACGCATGTAATAGGGCATGAGATTAGAGCAATGGTTGTGGAACACGTGGACTTGCACTGGGAGAGGTTTCAGGCTGTGAGTTGAAAGCTATTACTTTGCTAGTTTATATGCAAAATGCGGAACCATGCCAACTTTTGCCAATATTACTATTGCGATAGTTCTGTGCTTCGCCAATATTCGTTTGATATTTGTCGTTTTAAATAATTTTCATTTTGCTAATCGGCCCTCATTGGTTCATAAATAACCAGGCCATTTTATTCAACTAATGAAATGTATTGTTATTGATTGTTTTATGTATGTAAGAGTATAGGGGGACAAAGGAGACATCTTGTCATTTTGACTGCTGTTAAGGTAACATGTACAACTGTGTTCTCCCAAAACGAAATAATTTCAATACAATTTTGAAATAGGAATTTGTTTGTTTATACCTGAAAATTACAGCTTTGGAGTAAATAAATCGATTTATTCTATGAAATTATCCAATGTTTTGATTTCTCTTGTGGTTATAATACGAAAATATGGCAGCCGATTATAATAGTACTGGCAGGCAATTTACGTTCCTGTTTCCCATGCAAGTAAGCAAGCCAACTTAATTATGTCTTCATGCATATCTATGGAAAGACGAGTTTATCGAAAACAAAGTGAATTCAAAATGGCCCCTACAAATTAAAGAGCAAAATAAGCACATACTCTTAAATTGCAAATATAAGAATATTACCTGGGGAAGATCGTTCCCAAAGAGTGTCCCATGCGACAGCTAATGCGTATTTTCCTGAAGCGGAGCTGTATTTTCTGGTTTGTTCGAAAAGTTAACACAATACAAGCGACCATTTACAGATTAGCACAGTGCAAGAGAAGCCCAGCACTATCTTGTGTGCATATAAAATTTCCTTAAAGAGTCTTCACAAAAATATGCTGTATTTAGCTCCTTTTATCATACGGCAAGTTATTTTGCATTTTAAAATAATTAGGTCCAGAATTTTCATAGCTATATACAAGGTTATCATAAAATAAGGGATACATTTCAGCTTAATATATTTTTAACAAATTAAGCTAATAACTAAAAGTAAACAAGATTTAATTGCTTAAATAATGGAATTTTGTATGGCGAAAACTGGTTACCGCAAATGTTGAATATGACCTCAATTTTGTTGGTCTTAGATTACTAACCTTTCATCAAAATTTTATATCATTACATAACATTTCTGGTTGACTTGCACCCTTTAGCCCCCCAACTTCAATTTTTAACTCTTGCAGCGTTGTTGGCCGTGTCTAAATACCAATTTTTTAATAACTCTATAGCCCGTAATCCAGTGGGTTAAGATCAGGTGATCTCATATACCTATTAATAGGTATATGGGTGATCTTGGTGGCCATAAATTCACAAAATGTCTGCTTAAAATTGAGATGATTTCGTTTTGACATATGTGTCAATAGTTGTCATGACAACACTTGTTTTCCACAGATACAATGCAATCCCACTATTTAAGCAATTAGATTTCGTTTACTTTTTGTTGTTGGCTTGATTTGTTAAAATTATATAAGAATTTAAAGTATACCCCTAACTTATGTTAACCTCATATAATACTCGTAAACTAGCTTTTGCTTGCGGCTTCGCAATGTACCTTTTTTCTCTGACTTCTCTCATACTACCAATAGAAAAAACCGATCCAAATGCGTTCAGTGGATCATAAGTTATAAGCGAACATACAAACATACAGATATACAGACGGAAGCCACCACCGACCGTCAACTAAAATTCCAGCATGCGTAATGATATGCGGATGGTCTCACTGAACCACCGCCAGCCACCACACGGCCATCAACCAGTTTGAAATTTCCAACCGGCCCGAATTTTGGTGGACGGTGGACGCCGCTGGTTAGCAAGGCGCAAGTGCTATGTAACCGTTAGGGTTTTTGTTCTGCGATTTTATCAAACAGCTAGATATTTGTCGGTGTTTGTAACGTCAAGATTAAAATAAAGGTTTGACCGTATATACTAATAAATTGTAACAATCTTGGTTCATTCTATAGTAGGTGGAGAACTTCTCTTTATCGTTAATTGTGGCACCAGTTGATGGTATTCTCAGAGCTGCTCTCTGAATAAAAATATTTCTCGCACCGATACTTTTGGCTGGTTTTGATTTATTTTTCTCCAAATATAATAGTTTCTTAACACTTCTTCCCTCTCTGAAGATACCCACATTTTTAATTCGAAAAATTAACCAAACATCTACGTACGGCTATCGCCTTAAAAATCTGGTACACCAAAAAATTTTTTCCTTTGTGAATACGACTGAAATAACATAAGTTATTACGCGAGAAGTTTAAAGGTATAGTGGTTGGCGGTGGTCACCGCTTGTTGCAGTGGGACGTCAGCGCATAATTGATGGCTGTGGGTGGTGGTAGCTCAGTGGGACTGCAGCCTAATAAGAACGAGATAAACATAGAAATGACTATTTGAATACACTTATTTTAATTATGACGTATGTCAACTAAATATGCCTACTAAACTCAGTTTTTGTATGGCTATCTGTTACTCATGCATTCTGTTTTTTTTTCATGCTATCTTATTGCTGTTATACCATGTGTTCAAATAGTAATTTACGATACAAGTGCGTAAAGCTACTCTTTAGGCACGAGTGGAGTCGAGTTAAAACGCGAGTGAGCGAGCGTTTTAAACCCCGCGAGTGACTAAAGATGCTTTACGCATGTGTATCGTACAATAGTTTATCTACGATAGAATCTAGAAAACACGGTAAATATAATTTTTTTATTTGTGGCAAACCTGATGCGAACATGAAAATACAAAAAGTTACTAAACCATACGAGCAACCGCGGGATATTTAAAATGTCAGTGTAAGCAATGAATAGTTAAATATGTGACATCATATAAGTCATCAACCAACATCATGTAGTGCAGCATTATCTTTATATGCAGTTTGTGTAGCATTTTCTTTATTTGCAGGATGCACCAACAGTAAATCAGGGACAGCATTATGTTTCAGCATCTTACGCCCTTTGTGAACCATGTGAAACTGCGACTCTGAGAAATGTACCTGCAATTTATGTTTTAAAGTATGTGTGTAGTCCGCAAGTTCGCAAGGAAGTCCGCAAGTAAGACCGTAAGTCCGCAAGTCCAGAAGTAACTCTCAAATCGATCGCGTACGTGATCACGTTGAATATAATATTCAACCACGCATTTTTCCTACTTTCATTGTGCGGTATTCTAAATAGCTGAAATCCTTTTCTGTCACTATTTTTACATTTGTCGACACAACACCCTGGCATTTCCAAGTACTTGACTTCAAATTAGCCGCCGAAGAGAAAAACACGACAAATGTCAATGTCACAGGTTATGCAACTTCCTTGTCAATTTTAAAAACATGTTAGAGACTTTAAGGGATACCAATGTCAATGTCACAGGTTATGCAACTTCCTAGGCGATTTTTAAATATGCTAGGGATTTAAGTGACACCAACGTGATTTTGCCCCAGCGGCAACATCAAACGTTGTCGCTACTATTTGTAAATAGAGGGGCTATATGTCCTAGTTACATATAGTAGCGACAACGATTGATGTTGCCGCTGGGGCAAAATCACGTTGGTGTCACTTAAATCCCTAGCATATTTAAAAATCGCCTAGGAAGTTGCATAATTAAATTAAAATGTGACATTGACAGTTGTCGTGTTTTTATTCATTTTTCTCTTCGGGGGCTAATTTGAAGTCGAGGACGTGGAAATGTCAGGGTGTTGTGTCGATAAGTGTAAAACAGTGGCAGAAAAGGATTTCAGGTATTCAGATCTGTTATTTTTTCACTGTTTACACTGAAATTTGCCGTTTAGTAACTTTTTGTATTTTCATGTTTGCATCAGGTTTGCCCCATGATGTCGCTACTATTTGTAATCAGTGAACTCTAACGTAACTGGAAAGGACCCGTAGCGTGCGCAAAGCACGCAAAACTGTGTCAGGGGCGACAGAGTGAGAGAGAATGTACGTGTAGGATCCCCATCTCTGTTTTACAGATGCAAGTGAATGGGGATTGTGCGGTTCATTTCCCATTTATTACAATTTGTTAATATTTTGAGGAGCTTGTATCTTTGAAAAGGCTTTTAGTTTGTCGAATACATTTACATCAAGCGGTTGGTGTATTTTGTTTAAAGCAAATTGCAGCAAAATAGTGCCAAAACCATTTTCCAAGTGTTGTGTTTAGAAACTGAGTAATCATGGTGCTTAATTGTGTAGCTTATGGTTGCAATAATGTACAGAATGCAAGAAAACCAATTTCATTTCATACGTAAGTTTACAGTTTTTTAATAGTCTAAAGCAGTGGTCGCCAACCTGTCGATCGCGAGCTACCGGTAGCTCGCGGGGGCAATTCTGGTAGCTCTCACAACGATTTTAATTTAAAAAATACAAAATCAGAGAAGCTTCCTAAAATTCCACAAAAAAATCTAATTGTCATAATATTAAACATAAACAGCGGCAACGTTGCGGCGAGCGATCTGCCGCTGACGCCATCAAGCTAGAATCGGCTAGAATCGGCTAGAACCGACCAGCCGGACCAGTGCGTTAGTGTTCGAGAACGATCTGGATTGCTTTGAACGGGATAAATACGCACGGCGCGGCGACATTGCGCTTAGTTTAAAACTGAACGCGTAACCAACGTCCAGCGGTTGGGTTAGTAGTGAACAACAAAAAATAATATTATGGCAAGCAGTTGTAAGAAGGTAAAGACATACCACTTTCATTCGGAATGGGAAGAACAATACTTTTTTACAGAAGTTAAAGATAAAAATGTGTGTTTGTTATGTAATACTTCGGTCTCCGTTGCTAAAAAAGGAAATATTGAGAGACATCATAAAACTGTACATTCTAATTTTGAAAAATCATTCCCACTACATTCTGCCGCCAGAAAGGAGAAACTGAAACAGTTAAAAAAGCAGTTAATTGGACAACAATCAATATTTTTAAGAACAATCGACAAAAATAAGGCTGCAACTGAAGCATCGTACCGTGTGTCCCAGATAATTGCACAAAAAAAGAAACCTTATGAAGACGGGGAAATGATAAAACAGGCGTTTTTAGAAGCTGCTGACTCGTTATTTGCCAACTTTAGAAACAAAGACGAGATAGTTTCAGCTACAAAATCTATGCAACTTTCTGCTAATACAGTGATGAGACGTGTAGAAGTAATGAGCAATGATATTTTTTTACAGTTAAGAACTGACTTAGATAACTGTGTTTATTTTTCACTTCAACTGGATGAATCAACAGATGTCGTTGACACTGTCCAGATGGCCTTGTTCGTCAGGATGGTTTTTAGTGATTTTACGATTAAAGAAGATCTTTTGAAGTTTATTCCACTGAAAGGACACACTACTGGACAGGAGTTGTTTTCTCATTTAAAAAATATTATTTCTTCCGAGAAAATTCCAATATCGAAAATGGTAGGCTTGACAACCGATGGCGCTCCAGCTATGGTGGGTTTTGATAAGGGTCTGGTGGCGTTATGTCGTAAAGATGAAACTTTTCCGCAATTTCTCTCTTACCACTGCATTATCCATCAGGAAGCATTATGTGGAAATTTCCTGAAACTAAGCAACGTTATGAAACTGGTGGTAAAAGTTGTGAACAAGATTAGAGCTCAAGCGTTACAAAGAAGATTATTCAAAACCTTGGCCGATGAAGTTGACTGTCAATACGGGGACCTACTCCTTCACTCTGAAGTCCGATGGTTAAGTAGAGGACGGGTGCTGAAACGTTTTAATGATGTCCTATCTGGCATAGTTCAATTTTTCAAAAAACGCGATGAACCGACTCCGGAACTAGAAAATTCAATCTGGCTTAGAGATTTTGGTTTTCTCGTGGACATTACCGAGAAATTAAACGAACTTAATTTGCAGCTTCAGGGGAGAGACAAAGAACTAGCAGAAATGATTTCTGATATAAAAGCATTTATCAAAAAGCTGGAGTTTTGGGAACAAAACCTAATTAACAGCGATGCCAAGCATTTTCCTATTCTTTCAGAAAAAATATCTCAAAATCCATTAGAACCTTATGACAGCAAATATCATGTAGAAATAGTTTCTACCCTGAAGAATAACTTTAAAAATCGTTTTAAGGATTTCAACGAAATGGCTTTAGTAGCGCAGTTTGTTGTTTCACCCTTTATGGAAATTGATATCCAACAGTTTGCAACTTGTGTTATGCAGAACTTTGGCGAAGACATCGCTGCAACAGAAATGGAAGTAATTGATTTTCAAAATGATTTAGCCTTAAAATCGTTAGTCTCAAGTACCAAATGTATCTGGCCTATTGTAAGTAAAGACAAATATTCAGTTCTATGCCGTGTTGCCTTGAAAGTGAAAGCATTATTCAGTTCAACCTATTTGTGTGAATCTTCTTTTTCCAATATGAAGTTTATTAAGAACAAATATCGCAATCGACTTACAGATGAACATTTGGATAATTGTATTCGAATGGCTGTATCAAATTATACTGCAAACATTAAAAAAATTATCGATGAGTCTGAGTGTCAGCCTTCTCATTGAACGTGCTTTTTTATTTTTCAATGTTTATGTTCATGATAGTGCGTTACTTTTTTGTTGTTATTATTAACTATTTTTAAATCTTACGTGACATGCCGTTGTGGCTGGATAAAAGTTTGTGTTTATTTTTCAAACAACTTCGTTTGGTAGGTAGGAATGTAGTTATTATTAGTACCTATGTATTATGTATTACCAGTTAAATAAATAGTAAAATAAATACATATAATGATAAATTAACTGTGGATTATTTCATTTACGTTGCGTTACGTGGCTTCCGTGTGGGTAGCTCGCTGTTTATTCCAAAATTAACAAGTAGCTCAACACATTGAAGAGGTTGGCGACCACTGGTCTAAAGTCTATAAAATCTTTGTTGTATGTTAAGATTTAAAATGCTCATAAAATGTAGTTAACCTATAAAAGTTAAAAAAGTATATAATAATTTTTATTATTAATTAAGTATATGTTTATTTTAGTTTTCCATTCAAACGTCCAGAGATTCTGGAACTTTGGGTGAAAGCAATAAGAAGAGAGAATTGGTTGCCTTCTAAGACGAGTAGACTGTGCGGGCAACATTTTTTATCTGCGGATTATCAAATTAGTCCAGGATGTAATACTAAATTACTCAAACTTCATGCTGTGCCAAGTATTTTTTCATTTCCAAAACATCTATTGAAAAAGGCAACACCTCGCAGGAAATTAATTCGACATGATGTGAGTTATTAAAATAACCTTCTGTATTATGCAAAAAATTATTGTTTTTTTGTTATTTTTTTGTAGATGGCAGATGATAGGGTTAAAGAAGAACCTATGAGTATTGATTTTGGTGTTACTACACCAGAATCGATAAATTTGCCATCGTCATCTGCTAGAGGATCAAAACTGCTCAGGGACCAAGAAACGCAGACTGCGGCAATAGATGATAGACTTTTCCGCTTGAAAAGACAAGTAAAAACTTTAAAACAAAAAGTCAAGAGGAGAAATTTAAAGGTGTCTACTATGAAACATCTCATTAAGGAAATTTCAAAAAGTGGCTATAGCAATGAAAATTTAAATACTGTCCTGAAAAATTATTTTGAAGGTTAATAATATTGCTTGTGCAAACTATTGTACTAGAAAATTAATAATGAATTTTTTAGGTCTGCCTTTAGAGCTTGTGCTTCTGCAGAAAACAGACTCTGAAATTAAAGATCGTGGCCAAAGACGTTACTCTACATTAATGAAGCAGTTTGCCCACTAGACTAATTGTATTTTACATAATTTATTCATGTAAATATTTGTACTATGAAATATTATTAAATACATTTTGTATTTTGCATATAATATATTATATAAAAGCATTTATTCTTTTTAATTTATTGCTAATTACAACTGCTGAAATGCTTAATAATCACTATTTCTTTATATTGCTCTTGTAAGTGTTCATAATAATGTTTACAAACAATTATCGATATTAAGCGTTTCACCATTTGCATTAGCGGTGATATTTTGAATTGAAATAAAATCATTGTTGAAATAAAAGTGTTGTGAAGGCCAGTTACTTATTCATTTTTGTACCTTTTCTCATTTGTAATTTTTATCCAATGATTTATTTTGTTCCCTATATGTGTATCTATAATTGTGTTTAAACATATAATATAGATTTTAAATATTGTTTTATCAGGCAAATAAGGGTTTTAACAAATTTTAATGACTGTTAAATTTGTATGGTCACCTATACAGAATTTTATTAAATTTTTGACAAATACTAGAAACAGTTAAATAATTATTTTACCTCTTAAAAGATTAAAGATTAATCAAATAATCCGTATAAATTTTAATACATTATTTTAGAAAAGATAGGATAGGAAATAAAAAATAAAACCTTCAAATTTGCTCATTTCTGCCATTTATTCAATATGTTAAACAGAGAGGGAGATACTATACACTTGCGGGTTGCCTAAAAATCAACTTGCCTCACTTTCAAAGCATTTAGCGTCCCTTCCAGTTGTCATTGAGTTCACTGTTTGTAATAGAGGGGCTATACTAGGACATATAGCCCCTCTATTTACAAATAGTAGCGACATCGTGGGGCAAACCTGATGCAAACATTAAAATACAAAAAGTTACTAAACGATAAATCTCAGTGTAAACAGTGAAAAAATAACAGATCTGAATACCTGAAATCCTTTTCTGTCACTATTTTTACACTTATCGACACAACACCCTGGAATTTTCACGTCCTCGACTTCGAATTAGCCCCCGAAGAGAAAAATGAATAAAAACATGACAACTGTCAATGTCACATTTTAATTAATTATGCAACTTTCTAGGCGATTTTTAAATATGCTAGGGACTTAAGGGATACCAACGTGATTTTGCCCCAGCGGCAACATCAAAGGATGTCGCTACTATTTGTAAATAAAGGGGCTATACTAGGACATACAGTGGCTATATACAAGACAGTGTGGCCATAGGGATGTCTTCGCCGCTATTGGTCGACGCGAATATCCGCCATTAACAGGCAAAATATTTAGTTACTTTTAAGTTGTTCTCAAAGAGGTTGGTAGAACCTGTTCATTTGGTTATAGAAGAAAATAAAACCTTTCAAATCTGACAATTGTAAATTGTCAGTGTCAAATAATTCATTAGCGTCACAAGCGGGTCAAATTTTATCATCTATTGCCCTAAAAAACTAATATTCTGCACAGTATTTAAATGCGACAACTTAGAATTGTGCTATTGTTGTAATAGCACGAGATGCGTTCGACTTGGAATATATGATAAAGCGATTACATCGGTGCTACGATGAGTGGGGCCGTAGCATAAGTTTAGAGAAAACGGAGTATTTAGTAGTCAACTCGGAAGCACAACATGAAGTCAATAAATGAAGATGTCGCAATAAGACAAGTAGAAAAGTTTAAATACCTCGGTGCTACAATACAATCGATGGAAAAGGTTTGGGAACAGAAGAGATCAGAACTCGAATAGTACAAAGTAAAAAGATAGTGGGATGCTTGAAATCAATTTGATGGGACAATACTATCTCTAACAAAAACAAAAAAAGAATAGGTAAAGTAATGGTAGAGTCGGTGCTATGTTATGGCAGTGAGGTATGGACTGTAACAGCGAAAATGAAACGAAGACTAAACACAGTTCAAATGGACGGAAAAGCGCAAAGGTATCGAGACGAGATAGAGTGACGAACGAGGAAATAAGACGCAGAATGGAGGCACCAGAATCAGTTGTGGACAGAATTGGAGAATGGAGGAGACGACGTGGCTTATGAAGATCTTTAAATGGTCGCCGCCGGTTAAGAAAAAAAGAGGTAGACCACGCAAACCGTGGAATGAGGGTATTCGGAGAGCCATGGAGGAACCTGGAAGAAGACCAAGCACAGAACAGGGAGGTTTGGAGACAGGGAACAGGAAGACGGCATTTAGCTGTATTGTAAACTAGCATAACTGAAACCGGTTGTAAACTTCATGTAACACCTTAAAGCACTACGAACGAACGCCAATGAGAAATGCCAATGTCCAAAAATAACACTGCACGTGTAACTAACATCAACTAGTTAAAATAACTAGCGCCAAAATAATGACCACTCAAAAACGTTCGATTATTTCGAAAGGCACTGTATATCTCTACGCTCAAATTTGCCTGTTAATGGCGGCCAACAATCGTATGGCCACACTGTCTTGTATATAGTCACTGTACTAGGACATATAGCCCCTATAGTTACATATAGTAGCGACAACGATTGATGTTGCCGCTGGGGCAAAATCACGTTGGTATTCCTTAAGTCCCTAGCATATTTAAAAATCGCCTAGGAAGTTGCATAATTAAATTAAAATGTGACATTGACAGTTGTCGTGTTTATATTCATTTTTCTCTTCGAGGGTTAATTTGAAGTCGAGGACGTGGAAATGCTAGGGTGTTGTGTCGATAAGTGTAAAAATAGTGGCTGAAAAGGATTTCAGGTATTCAGATCTGTTATTTTTTCACTGTTTACACTGACATTTACCGTTTAGTAACTTTTTGTATTTTCATGTTTGCATCAGGTTTGCCGCATGATGTCGCTACTATTTGTAATAGAGGGGCTATACTAGGACAGAAATGCTAGCGCCATCCAATGGTTGCGGAAAAGAACTATAACATGGCGGGAAATTCAAATTCGTGTCAATGAATATTTTTTTATCCAATAAATTGCACAATTGTAATTTAACTTTTAAGTCGACATTGTCTGTACAAAAATACTTATAAAAAGCTTCTGTAAAGCAAATCTCGACTTAAAACTTAAATCACAATTGTAAATACTAACTATATTTACTGCCAACGACAAATTAATAAAACAAATTTACAGCATGTTAAATATATGTTATATAAAAATATTCAATACACAGAAACAATAAATAAATTATTAGATAGAAACTAGCAACCAGTGAGACAAATGTCTCATTTAATAAAACAAAAAAGACCGTTTTTCAAATAGAACGCGTACTAAATAAAAACAATATTTTTTAAAATCACGTGATTGAAATTCGGTTCCTGACCTGACATGACCATTCCAAACATATAACATTAATAACTTTTTTCTCTATCTCTTACGGTTTGGCTGCTGAAACAGCGTTCCGGATGGACCAGCGTCCCGGACGGACGGAAATCACGTGATTTCTCGAAAACCGGAAGTGTCACGTGACTGAAATTCGGTTCCTGACCTGACATGACCATTCCAAACATATAACTTTCATAACTTTTTTCTCTATCTCTTACGGTTTGGCTGCTGAAACAGCGTCCCGGACACACAAAACAGCGTCTCAGACAAGCCTATTATATATATATAAATGGATATGTGCAAGATTATCTACAGTACATAGGAATAAAGACACACTTAATTTACGCACATTTGGTTGCTAGTATCAAAGCTAATTTTTTTTTTTTAATTGAAAAAATATATTAGAATGAAACCATACCAGACAGTTTATTATAGATCAGAGAATTATTGTTGCACAATCTATATAAAATACTATACGAAATGAGGCTATATGACAAAGGTATAGGACCATTTATTAACAAATATTTGGAAGATGATATTATAGCTTGTTATATAACGGGTGTTCATAAACAGTCGTCATCCCAGTTGCTTTGAAAAACAAAATGTTATGTCTTTGATTAATTCGTGCAACACAATGAAACGTCATTGAGTACTGTCATAGCGCAGTTTTTCTCAATTATAATAGACATACGTTTTTGAAGTCAAAACCTACTGGGATGACGACTGTTTATGAACACCCGTTATATTTTATATAAAAATATAATAAATTAGTAGATAGAAATATGTGCACAATTATCTTTATCTATAGTACAAAGGAATAAAACACACACTTCAAATACATTTGGCTGCCAGTACCAGCCAATATATTTTAAAAATTATTAACATTCATATCTTCAAAATTGTCAAAAAAATAATGTTAGAGGTTTTTGAAATTTGAACTTCCCAATTTTAAACTATTAAAAATCTTTTCATTAATTTCTGGATTATAAGGACTTTTATTAGCATGTTGGTTAAAGTTTTAGGCAGTGGCAAACAAAATATATTCGATAATAGGCGATATCCTTTACCCCCCACAGGATTTAAACAATGCCAACCACATTATTTTCTTTCTCCTGGTTGTAATGGTTAGAGGCGCACTTGCTGATGAATGAAAGTGTGTTGGTTCATTAGCGTTTTCCAAAGCATACATGAAGTTGGGGCAATTAGCCACTTTCTCTTCATTCAACAATCGCGTTTTCAAATCACGGATGTTACGCTCTAATCTAGCTATCTTCCGACCCCATTCCCCAAACATTTTTTAAAATTTCTTACAGCGAAGAGTTAAATTTTTTGCGCGTGTAACATCCACTGCTTGCAAAATCCCTCTTTTTCTTTTTCTCGTTTTCCCTGCAAATTAATGTTTATTTATAGTTGAACAACAACAATTTTTGGTTTTTTGTACCTGCTATTCTGGGAGGACAAAGATCATGTACACTTTTAGCAGTTGAACTTGTAGCAGGTGGATCTAACACATGCACCCTCGCATTCAGCACTAACACCAGACGCAATTCATTCTTGCGATGTTGCAACGCTCGACGATCGGCTTGCTTCCTTCAATCTCTGTACCAGCTTTGTCTGTAACTGTGTATTATTAATACAATTTTATTTTTTAATATAATAAGTGCCTGCTACGTTAGGAAGCCAAACAGCTGATATTTCAGTACTGAAACTTGCACTAGGGTCTATTAAATGTTGTGAACTGGTCGAAGCAGTACAAACATCCACTGAACTACCCTCTTGTGGTAACATATGTGTACATTCTCCTATCGTCCTATCACTTTTACATCTGGTGCGGTTTCTTGTGGAGGGTGTACAGCTGGAGCATCATCTCTATCCGTTTCTTCCGATATAGCTATAACTTATCAATTGGCATCGACAAAAAAAATATGAACAGTTATTTCCCTTATCAGATAAACAGAGAGTGGGGATTGCATCTTTTTGAAGCCCTCTTCTTGTGCCCGGAACCAAGTACTCTTGGGAAAAATGTCTATCACAAACATAATGTGTGTGGTAGATGTGGTCAGGCTGCAAGTCTCTACGAAAAGGTTGGTTAATTTTTTCTATTCACTTCTTCAATAAACTAGGTTCTCTCGGAAATCTATGTCTCTTGTTGGCGTGATTGGTACAGCCACGTACAAAACACTTATTCCTTTTGTACGCTTCCATTTCAAACCGAATTAGTGGAAACTGAAAGGCAAAGATACTTCTTAACTCAATCACTCAAGTCAATAAAATAAAAGTAACAATGCAACCCTACTTACTTAAAGCTGGCACAAACAAAGCAGACAGGGCAGCGCAAACTTTTAGAACACACTTTGGACAAAATTTTCAATGAATATAACGTACCGGCTATTAAACAAATGCAAGAACAGAACACAGCAACAACAAAATTTAAACTTTAACGTTTCATATTCGTCAGTTTGTCGGTAAAGTCGAGGCCATAAATACAGCACTTCCTTTACGAGTCAAGGTCGCGCCAAGCAACGGTTGCGGAAAATGACTATGAGCTCAGCTTCGCAACTGGTTCACACCGCAAATTTTATTTCAAGGTCACCCATATAACTTTCCTATCTAAAGTGTTTTATGTAGGTATGTTAGGAACTAGTGAGAATCAGGCCACATTTGAAAATATCAAAAACCTATTCGAATTTTAAATTTGAAGACTGCTGCATCTCCGCAGCGGTAGGTTACTAAACTTATTATGAACATCCTCCGTACTAGTACCTCGATAGTGTTCTAAATGAAAAGCGTGCCATTATACATATTAAATTGACCGTTAAGTAACTCAGATAACAAAAAATGTAAAAAAAACATATAGCGACCGATTTAAAGTCAGATACTGTTAGAGACATTAGAATTCTAGAAGTCAACCTATGGTTCAGTCATATCATACCTATAATAAATTGAGGAATAGAAATGTTAAAACATAAAGTTTTGCTATTCGGGGATAATACCCAATGAGTGAAGACATTTAAGAAACAAAAGAGTTGCCGGGGCGCAAGAGGGCGCTTTTTGAATTTATCTGCAGTAGTCGGGTGTTAGTGAAGCTCTGAGGCAACCCTGATGGTGTGAATTTGTTTTCTCACCACCTTTTGGATATAGTTCTCGGTGCGATTTCCCATCAAGCTTAGTCCACGCAAATGTAATATGTTTATGCAATTTATAAAGAGACTGATAGTCGAAAATTTGAGCAATGGCACCAACGGCACTCACCGTTTGCTACTATGGATAATCTGGTTCGGTTATGAAACGGGCCATTCGTGCCACCTGTATTCATATATTTCATACCTTTTTCTTATATACGTTGCCAGAAATAATTCTAACCGTATTTGTTACATGTAGCCTAACGTGATAAGCGACCACGTGGCATGTATTATAAGTATCTGTACGCGCGATCACGAGTGCGAACGTGAGGAAATTTGTGTATACAGCAGCATAATTCCAGGTAACAGAGTGATAAGTAGAATTGCAACAATGCCGCGAGGGCCCGCGGGAGATTGATTCGCACCCAAACCAGTAAAAGGTGCGGGTCGTAAGCAGGCAAACGACTCGTGCATACGAATCAACAGAGGTGCGAAGCGTGCTAATAACAGCACTAAAAGTGCTCTGTGAAGTGTGTTAGGGCCTTTATTATAGCGAACCCTGAGTGTGAACCCAGCTTTCGAAAGCAGCCATATACCGACCCCTGTAAAGTTAGCACCACAACTTCAAAAAATGTAATTTTTTTCAAGAGTTCCCGTTGCACCCCAAAGAGTTCTAGAGTTCCTTGCTATTTTTAAAAATAGTTTTATGTATTTAAGAGAAAAAAATGTGGATCGAAGGTTAGAGGTGCTAACTTCACTTTTTCCTCGGACAAATACCACTATAACTCTTTTTCGGTCATACTTATTGAAAAATGTTTTAATACTTTTCGATAGAACCCGGCTGGGTGACACTAGAACTCTAACAAAAAATAAGGATTTAAAAAAAAATGAATAGAAAAAAATGTTTTTTACAATTTTTTTAAAGTTCCGGTAGTTTTAATGGGAGTTCTAGTAGCATCCCGACGAGTTTTATCGATAACTATAATAATTGATAGGACTTGAAGTAAAAAATTTACGCGTAATTTTGTGTTAGCACTTTTACAAAACGACCAATTTCTGGAAGGAATTTTTTAAGTTCCGGTAGTTCTAATGGGAGTTCTGGTAGCACCCGGGCGAGTTCTATCGATAACTCTAATAACATTTTTTTATAGGACTCGAAGTTAAAAAGTCGATGAAAATACGCGAGTGAGTTGGGTTGTATATTAAAACTGTATAATGACAGTAAATTGAAACAAAAAAAATATTACGTACTTAAAATTTGTCGGCAACCGTTAACCATGTGCAAATTCATTTTAAAATCTATTACGGAAAATATAGTAAATACATATTTATTAAACCTTTTTAGTCAATACGCACTTTATTAATAATTATATTTTTGCACATAGGTAATTGTGTTCGTTAACTAGAAGATGGTGAAAGTTGGATATATCAGGGCCATCCATGTAAGTAGTAGGTTGATGATTCTCGGGGGTGGCTAACACAATGGCGATGATCTCGACTCTATAGGACCTCCGCGAATAGGTATTTTTAGTGCTTAACTTTGCACCTTACCTTGCTTACTTATAAACAGTTGCACATCATATTGTGTTTCCATGTAATGAAGAATCCCTACAACAGACACACACTCAAAGGCTGCAACTAGTTTAAACAAGTTACAACGACATACAGCATCTTTGAATCGAAATTCCCAAGAAATCGCCTTTTTGGGTAACCCCGTTATGTCAAACTTCTCCACCCTCCCCCCCTCCTCTACATTACTCTTCCGATGAACGGTCAAACGACAAAATGAACTTAATAAAATGCTTCTACCACGCCATCGACGATATAGAAGAAACTAATTATTATATAGAGTAGGTATCACTAACGTATTTATTTATGAAAATATATAATATATGTTACCTGTTATCTAACACTTTCTGTATAATACACAGAAATGCTCCAAATTTTCATACAAACTTTAAAAGCTTTATAAAAACGACACTTTTCGAACGAAGATCATAAAGTTTTCGAACTGAGCTCACTGTAAAATGAAACTGAGCTGGACATTGAACAAGGAATATAGTTAAAAGAGCCTGTCATCACTGTGGAAAATAACTCGACATGTATTTAACTAACCTATGAATGAGGAACTAAGATAAGATCCTTTAAAATCCGATAAAATTATTATCCCACTTAAATTCTTTATTCTTAAAAAATAATGCAAAATACGGTACTGTAGAGGCTCAAATAGCTTGTAGCAAATTGCTGCAGCACTTCGTCGTTTTGCAAGAGTACAAACACAGAAATGAGCGTAGCCTTTTAGTTTGGGTACTAGGTATTAAAAAATGATATTAAGGTTAATGATAGCGCTTGCCGGGTTGCTACTTAAATTCCCATTAGAACTACCGGAACTTTTAAAAAACTGCTTTCAGGACTTCGTCGTTTTGTAAAAATACTAACACAAAAATAGGCGTAACTTTTTAACTTCAAATCCTACCAAAAAATGTTATTAGAGTTATTGATAGAACTCGTTGGGATGCTACTAGAACTCTCATTAGAACCACCGAAACTTAAAAAATTTAAAAAATAATTTTTTTCCATTTATAATTTTTTTTTGAAAATTGCAATTTTTTGTTAGAGTTCTAGTGGTACCCCAACGAGTTCTATCGAAAAGTATTAAGACATTTTTCAAGTATGACCGAGAAAGAGTTATAGTGGTATTTGTCCGAAGAAAAAAGGAAGTTAGCACCCTAAATTTTCGATACACATTTTTGTCTCTTAAATACATAGAACTATTTTTAAAAATAGCAAGGAACTCTAGAACTCTTTGGGGTGCAACGGGAAAAAAATAACATTTTTTGAAGTTGTGGTGCTAACTTCACAGGGGTCATATACCCGTGCATCATCGCCAAAGGCTGTCGCTGTTGCTAGAAGGAAGTTATCATCTCGACGCCATAGAAGTAGCGCCTTTCTTGTGCTACTACGAGAACATTTGGGGATCAACCAAAAGCCAGGTTAGTTGCTAGTTATAACCACCGTGCAAGGTGAGATATTATTGCGACATCTGGGGCCATCGTTCTCGTGTTTGAGAGCATGGGAAATCCCATGCAACCAGAACCTCGCGGTTACGTCATTTGAAAGCGCCCACGCTACCTAGTATTCCAGCGCCTTTAGTACGAACGCATTTCAAGAATAGACAGCTTCGCGCAAGTTTATTTGTGCGCGGAATTCCATTACATTTCACGCTAGTGGCATTTGACTTTGCGTTGATAGCTGAACTTTAGCGACCTAGTTAAGGTATTTTCATACATGTAGCGCACAATCTTTTCATTGTGTATTGTTTTTAATATGTATTTTTTTGTGTTTTTCCTACAGATTATGGGCCGGTTGCAGAAAACAATGTTAAGTCTGGTGTTAGCTAACGTCGCGTCAAAGTGAACAAAATCGCATCAAATTTTGTTTACTAATGTATTAGTTACCATAAGCATTTGAGATTTGATTCGTTTTTGTTCACTTTGACGTCGCGTTAGCTAACACCAGACTTAACATTGCTTTCTGCAACCGGCTCTATAAGTTTTTTATGTAAACTCTTGGGTTTTTATTGCTGGTAGTGTTTACGTGTGTAAGTTCAGCATTCCAAGTGACAACGAGCCAATCCAAAACAGTATTAGCTTACCCTTAACCACACTGACCATTTTAATAGAGTCTTATCCGCTCCGACTGAATAAGTTAGCGTCCCAGGGCAGTATAAATTAATAGTACAGTAGAGTATAGGGCTAGGTAAATAGTCGTGTAACGATTATCCATTGTTTTCGTTGCCGAAGAATCCATCAATTGCTTTGAAGCAAAATATGTTGGCGACGAGATCTTGGGAAAATCCATCAGTAAAGAAAGTACATTCATTAAAATCTTACTTAATTTCCGTAAAGTAGGACTTTTCGGATTTTGACAATTTCGAAAAACTCCATTTTCTTAATAAGTAAAATTCATTTAGTTTATATGATAGGGGCTAAATAGGTTTTTAGACAAGCACAAATTATTGACGTAAAGAGTTTTTTTGAAAAATCAAAATAATTTTTATGTGAAATCGGCATTGAAGTACCTCGAAATCGTCATTAAAATACAAGAAATCGGCATTAAAGTAATCAATTGTTTTACGGCTTTTTTGTAGGTGGCGAGGCGATAGGTAAACGTCAACCGATGTTAAAATAACCTACAAATATTGGTTAAAATGTTGTAATTTCACGATTTCTCGATTTCAAATAAAACATAATGTACTTCTCGGCACTGAAGTTCCTTTTTATCCCTCATGTGGTTTATTTGCCTTAGCCTACGGGCCTCGGCAACTAAATCCACATTCGTAGAGCTAAACTTTAGTGCCTTGGTATACAAACTACTATTTTGCCATATTATGCCGACTTTTTGGCGGATACTGTAGAACGTGCCATTACAAAGTAACTTAGTGTATTTATGCAAAACAATGTAAAAAATCACGTTTGTAAAAGACACAAACATCATTTTATTGCCGGAGGCACAGTGTCCGTATAATTCATGAAAATATCAATAAAATAGGGTATGAGATCTGCAAAGAAAGATTGGATTGGCTTTCAAATTATGCAAACTGCAGCAACAAACAGCAAACGTCACTAGAACCGCCTGTTGCACGGAGATGTGTACAGCAAATTTTTTTACTGAGTGTTTTCCTAACATCTATAGATCATTTTTAGCTATGGTACGCTTTTCTACTATGGGGAGATTTTTTTCAAAATGGCCACTATGTCCTACCACGGTTATATGAGTAAAATCCATATACCTCTTAAACTACTGGTTTTAGCAAACTATTTCATAGGAAAAAAATGTTCAGAACACTTTTTTACAGTGTATAAATATATTTCAGAACTATACATTATTTTTACATTTGTCCGATCAACCACATTTACAAAACCTAGAGCATGAGATAGAGCTTAATCTGCATGCACACTTATTTTTAAATCCGCAAGTCTTGCAAGTGCATGGGTGTAGAAAGTCATCTGTTAGATTCTGTTCAATAATCTTTGGCATCCACCCTGATTCACATTCTTCATATCCATAAAAAGAAGGGTCAAGTTGTAGTGAATTTTGTTCTTCCAACAGGTTGTACCATCGGACAGCTTGTAAATATGGTCTTTTTATGTGTAGAAAGATACTTGAAACTCTAGACTGTGAAAACTCGTGATGTAAGTCATACTCATCATTTTCCGTTGTTCCACACATTCTTCTGTGAAGAATATTTATAGAATATGTCTCGTGCTTTATTATGTCCTGCAATGGTACAGCTTCTTTTCTTCGGGTCATACCAACTAGAGATGGGGGCGTGAGTGAATTTTCGCTCACGTCACGCACGTTTCACGCTTGCTTTAAACAGTCACGTTCACGCACGTTCACGCTCACGTTCACTCACGTTCACGGCGTGACACGCCGCTCACGACGTGACACGCAGCTTTCATTTCAAAATTTTAATTCAGATAGAACAGAATGTTCAAATTTAAAACCAATGAAAAAACCCTAAAGAAAACTAAAACTAGGTTTTGCACCTGACATAATTTACGTGATATGTTGCAATCAGAATAGTTGACATAAAAAGAAAAAAATGAAAATTGACTACAATAACTTCGACAAGGGATAAATACTGATTTATCGCAAATATATTTCTTGCAGCTGTCTTCAAAGACATTACTTTTAATACCAAAGTTGTCATTGGAAGTGACGTTTCTCTTATCGGTATGAGTATAGAAGGTATATGTTGCTAGGGAACACTTTTAATTAGTAGGTTTGAAAGTACTTTTTTAGACGACCACATATGAAAGTAACATTATCGCGACAGCAGCCTACTACAGAAAGTTGACAATTTCAAACACTAGCATGATATTATATCGTACTAGTCATATCGTAACGGCACAAAGTTATTCAAAACACGGCCTGTTTAATTGTGTGACAAACGTCACTTTAACGTTTGTCACACAATTCAGCAGACTGTGATTCAAATCATCCAGACGCTTTTGCCAATTGTACCAATAATAATATAACAATCAATTTTGCAAAACGAAATAAAAACAATTCTTAAAAATAGAATTTACTTTGAGTGGTCGTCTAAAAAATAGTGTTCATAACTCGCCCGAAAGTGCAAATATCTGTGCTCGTGTTTTAGATCCACTCGGGCTTCGCTTCGCTACGCCCTCGTTTGTCTAATCAACACTCGCACGATATTTGCTACTTTCGACGCTTGTAATGAAAATAACTATTACGTACAAGGATCAACATTTTCAGCGTTAAGGCGAGTATACAAAAAAACATTACTGTTATTAGAATAATAAGTTCATCTACACAAGTACACAATAAATTGGTTTAAAAATAAAACGTAGTCAACATTTTCAGTGTTAAGTCGAGTATACAAAACAAAACATTAGGTACTTTTCTAAAAATAGGTTCATCTACACATCTACACAATACATTTTTGGTTTAATAATAAAACGTAATTAACATTTTTAGCGTTAGCCGAGTATAAAAAACAAACCATTACTTTTATTAGAATAATAAGTTCATCTACACATCTACACATTAAAATGTTGATTTAAAAATAATATGTAATCAACATTTTCAGCGTTAAGTCGAATTCTGCGCTCTTCTAAAATTCGCCCAGCTGTAGAAAATACTCTTTCGCTTGTAGCGGAACTTGCCGGTATGTTTAAAATTTTTTAACAGTGGCGTATTTACACTGTTTTTCCAAAATCCTAAAATGTCATCTACATTTCCGAATTTTAATTTAGCATACTAATTTAGTTCTGTTTCGAGATCATCCTAATTACATGTGTGATCGTCAGAGCTATCTCTAAGTGTAGAAAGATAAGAATATGATGCTGGATGCTGATGTGCCAGTTTTAAGTCGCTTGCTATGTATTTCATCATTATCATCTATAGTTTTATTTGCATTTATGTGAAGGTATGAACTTTAAGGATTTATAATTAGGGTCCAAAAATAAAGCCACATAATGTAACTTGTTTGGCACAATTTGTGATTTAATGAATTTAAAAGTTGCTGCACCCTGCAGTTTTTTATTCGTTACTAAATATTTAACGTGAAATTAACGTGAAACGTGAATCACGCCTTGGAAATTTTCACTCACGTTCACGCACGTTCACGTCACGATTTTCAAATATTAGTCACGTTCACGACGTGACACGCCGTGACACGACGTGACACGACTGTTTTCACGTCACGCGCCCATCCCTAATACCAACTATACCACTCTCTCCTTTTGCTGGTTTATTATAGCTAAAGCTGATAATTATATGCACTCAAAAGTACGAAAATATGATCATATATATGCGTACATTTTATTGAGTATATGCACCCAAAGTTATAATATATGCACAGAATATGATCTAATTTTTTTGAAAATAAGGAGTATTCTAAATAATGTAAAAATTTTAATTATTTTGTATGAGTATATTTATTTCTCTAATTTTTATTCAAAGACGTCATTCATTTGACTGTTTAACTATATAAACATCGACTGCTAACACCAACTTCACGTTGTAAGCAACATAAAAATGAGATTTCCCCTAACCCCACCAGACGTTATTCACCCAACACTCTTGAAATGGATTTTGTGTTGGCCGATTCCTTATACACTGCTTCTATGGGAAAAATGGGGGTTGCTGGCAGTCTATGTTTATATAGTCAAAGATTTCCTCTTTCCTCTGCTCATTTCAATACGCACACTGCACTCCAACGGCAGAATGTGAAAGTTGTACATAAAAATTTTATTAATAAATTTAATAAAATAGTAAATTTTACAAAAAAAATTGAAAAAGTTCTTCATACATTACAAATTATTGCTAAATATAACCCAATATGCAAAAATCCAGAAAGTATGCTCAAAATCGTATAAATATGCAAAATATGCAAAATGAAACTTGGCTTAAACGATTTGTTTTCACATAATTAGTATACATATGGGAAAAGTTTTGCCGGCATATCAAATATACAAAATATGCATTTTCCATATAATATCAGCTTTAATTATAGCACATCTCTAAGCCTTGGTCCACAGCAATACTACTACATTTCTTGCCTCCATGTTGAACCACTAATTCGCCTTTCATAAACGCATCATATATGATAAGATGTTTCTGTCTTAGTTTTAAACAGTCTTTATAATAAACTGATCCCCATCTTGCATAACTGACTTTACCACAAGAAAAAAATAAGGGTAATGGTCTCGTAAATGCAGGCATGTGCAGCTCCCAGTTTCCTTCTCTGTCACCTTCTATTCGGTCCAGCAATACAGGGTAAAGTTCTTCAAGAAAGGTGTTCCAGTATAAGAACATATTTGATTTCCCTTCCCCTGCCTTAGTAAACTCAGCAAAGTCGGCATTAAATTTGTGCTGGAGACTGAGTATGGTTTTGATAGTCTTTTTCGCATTAACATAGTCTTTTCCATCACAAAACTCCTCTAATTGCTTTATATGGTCAAATAGAGGTTTGTATTTTTCTATGTCATTGTTGAGGAGAAACTGTTGAAATTGTAATCGTTGCAGAGCGTCTGCTACTATTCTCACACCTCGAACTCTCCTAGAATAGTGTTTTCCTTGTAGAACACTTTCAACAACTTTTGGTCCAAATACCTCTGTTTCTATCAGAGCTTCGGTAATACCACTGTCTTTGAGATACTGCCCCAAACAGTTGATAACAATTTTTGCCATGTGAAAAAACCCATTCCTAGAAATATATTGTCAAACTGGGTGGGAAATAGCAGTTGAAGTTCTTTTGCTATACGGTATACCCCTTCGTAACTCCAGAGAGCTCCACAACTTTGACTAACCTGTGACATTGCATCTTGAAAGTTTATCAGTGTTGTGAATATGGAGGCTTGACTTGTGGCAGAATGAGGAAGACTAGGTACACAGGCTGTAAGAGTGTTTGGTATATGTATTTCTGTTATTAATGAATTGAAAGCACGCCATGAGGGTATTTTACTAGTCAGAAAACGTGGCATCTAAGAAATTAAATGTCGATAAAAATCTAGCCAATGACCATGTCAACTCAATACCTTTAATTGTGGAAGTTACGGAGTCTGTTCTTGAGATATTGGATGGGACGAATTCACTATCAATGCATCCCCTCTTTTTCGATTTAGTAAAATGTACTAGCTTTTGGCAACTCAAAACATCTTTTAGTTTCTTCTGTTGTTTGTCAATTGCGAAAGTCATCTCTTCTTAGACAACGAGTGTCATTATGTTGACTTTCACTCTGGAATAAGACTAGCACAGTATCATGTGAGCCACCAATGCCAGACATAGGGCCGGTTGCAGAAATCAATGTTAAGTCTGGTGTTAGCTAACATCGTGTCAAAGTGAACAAAATCGCATCAAATTTTGTTTACTAATGTATTAGTTACCATAAGCATTTGGGATTTGATTCGTTTTTGTTCACTTTGAAGCGATGTTAGCTAACACCAGACTTAACATTGCTTTCTGCAACCGGCCCATAGTGTTCTCCTCATGATCAAAGTTATCCATTGAACCTCGAAGTGGCTTATCTTTCACAAAGTGTGTAGGGAGTGGAACCCTCTGATTTTCTGCAAGAATTGCTGATCTTTCTGCTAAATAATAATTTGTCCGTTGAACCAACATGATTTAGCGATGTTATCAAAGTTTTGAATTTACAGGTTTCGTGGATTGCTTGTGCAGTAAAACATGAAAAGGAGTTTTCTTCCGGCCATTGTGGAACGTATGATGTAATATCTGGAAGAGAGTATTACATTTTCTTTTCACACTTTCATTTTCTTTAATTGATGATGATGTTGATAACGCCATAATTCTTTGAAAAAAATGTCCCAGAATTCAGGCCTGTTGTTTTTAAAATGAAGTAGACTCATTTCTAAGTCTTCTGCGTCACATAATTTGGCATCTAGCTGGAAGTCATCATGTTTAAGCTCTCGCGCTAATTCGTCAGTTATATTTTTTAAGCTGTTAGTGCTGCAGATTTTTTGGATTGTTTTCGAAATACTTATGTTCGCGAAATGTACAATCTGAGATTCTGAACGTTCTTTAGGATAAGTGAAAAACATTTTCTCTTCGAAATGCTTAACCAATAGGATTTTCATTTGCCTATTTGAAAGAGGAGACTTAAGTTCACATTCACAATTCATAAATAAGGTAAGATCTGACAGTTCATAACCATTTTCAGACAGGTCTAGTTTATCAAGTAACTTTTGAAATTCTGTTGTAATATGAATCAAAGTTTCAAATTTTTCAACATATATGGAGTATTTTGATAGGTAGTTAGTCATGCATAATTTACTATATAGGTAGAACATCAGCTGCGAAAACGCTTTCTACATCATCAAGAATGTTTACCTTTGAAAAACATCATCTTGAAAGTGTTGTGTCGCTGTTAAAAATTTCTCAGCTCTGTCTTTTTCACAAATTCTTAGAAGTCTCAAATCTCCTTTGAATCACTATCCTCTGATTTACTAGTTGAAGCTTTTTCAATTTCAACTAAGCCGTCCTTTTTTTGTGCCCTATTTGCTTTCAAACAGTATTTTTGTGGCACTCGGGATTATAAAAAAAAATTTCTTTGTTGAGTTTCTTAATAAACTCGACATCCTCACAATAATTCGATGCTTCAGTTAATTTTTTTCTCCCGTTATCAGTCCCATACGTATTTTTCCTGTTACGTCCTTTTCACATATAACACAAAATTCAGAGATATCATGAATTTTCCTCTTCTTGGTTGCTGGGCTAAGTTGTAGTTTCTTCATGTTTGGTTTGTTTCAATTAAAATTAGGCAATACCATAATTCCATCCAGTTCTAACCTCCAAAAAAAGGATTTTAGGATATAAGCACACTTTTTTGTTTAACTATCCAATGCAGCAAATAAAAAGTATATTATTCAAATGTAAAAACGTGTTTCGAACACTTTTTGTTCTTTACAATTTTTGATTGCAACGAGTGGTTTATGAAATATACGATTTTTTCACAAAATTACTTGGCGGCCATCTTGAAAAAATCTCCCCATGTCAGGAGCGCGTACCCAAGCTAGAAATAATTCATAGATGTTAGGAAATCACCCTGTGAAATAATTTGCTGTACACATCTTCATGCAACAGTCACCTTCTCTGTAGCCCCTAGACTACATATGTAGGCACTTCTGGTGAGGGCGTCTGACCTTTTGTTTTCAATAGTGAAGCATCTCCAGCAATACTAATGATGTAAATATTGTAAATAACAGCACGACTACAACTGAGAACACTGTTCTCACTAGACAACCCTCCAATGAGGCTAGAGCTGTGATTATGTAATTCAGTCATGTACCATCAGGAGCATAGAAAAGTTAATGACGCGTGTATACATTTTTTTAGTGAATATTTAATGTTGTGATGCTGACTTTATAAACATTTAGGTACCTATCCAGTACGCACCAACTATACTAATAAATGAGTTTGATCGAAACATCTAATATTTCAGGTAGAAAAACAGAATACAAAGTTTTTTTTGAAAATTATTACAGTCGTTCACTTTCCAATGCTTCCGATGGTACCTCTTAATTTCGCATTGTATTACTTTGTTATATAATTAAGTACATGTTTCAATTTATATTATATAATTGAAACATGTACTTAATTATTAATATTACTTAATTAGGACATATTTGTAATATTAATTAATATTTTATTGTGATATGCGATTAGTATTATAAGAATTAAATGTGATTATGTTATATACTAGAACGCGTGGCGTTTTTTCGTGGTAAAAATGTGGGGAACTCGGGATTTCTCGTTCTTCGGTGATAGTATATGGATACTAACGAAGTGTACTTGAGGCAGATTTTGAGAACGGGTACCACTTTCCAATAGACGGAGCTCCAGGTCATATTGACTGATATAGGAAACACGGAAAGCGTTGCATAGTTTTTTGCCTGTTAAGTACAGAGTATGTATAGTTGTTTTTGTGTTTACCTGATTCTATTTCGTAATTTGACATTATAGCAACAAGCCTTAGGCAAAGAAAATGCATTAGGTTGGGAATCTCTTCTTAAGAAGTTCATTACGGATATCTTGCCATTGCTGCGGTCAAATGACAACTAGCGTTTAGCGGCTGTCAGAGTGACAGTTGGGGGGAGCGGATCGACCTCTTGAGCGGTGTTGCAGGTTGATTGGGCTCCTAAGGGGTTGGTCGTCGATGCCACAAGCTTAACAACTTACCAGATTAGTAGAATAAAGATAATCTTGTGATATTTCGCATATTCCCAAAAATAAGAAGAGTTTATAACCCATTAAAATATTGACGTAAGCTTAAGTGGGGTACCCCGTGTGATACTATTGCTGAGATAAATAATTGTTCCCATTAATACAAATAGAATAGACTACTGACCAAAACGACAATTGTCAATAAATCTATATAAAAAATTGCTTTTTTCATTTAAACTTTGAAGGTTTAAGGATTGTATTGTGCAGAATATAAAGTGAAGTATATAAGTTTATAAGTTTTCTTCTACCTATATCAGTGTGCTTGAGATTAAACTTGTTGGCGCTCAATAATTGGGACATATCGTTAATAAAGAATACACGACGTCTTCACTGTAGCTAGAGACGAGCCTTCAGCATACTTTTATAGCGATAAATTTTTGAAAGTTAAAGTATAGAAAGCTGACCTAAAGGTAAGAGAAAAGCTAACAGACTGCGCTTTGCTTGTCCTTGCTATGGAGCGTTGTCACATTTTACCGCATAACCCCTTATATACGAAAAGCCTACAGATGCTATTGTTAGACAGTCAAAATAATGAATGTTTAACTACGACACTGTTTAACTAATGTCACGTAACCGAACACTTAACGTTAATTTATTACTTCGAATCTCGATTGATTAGCGGGTTAGTATTTTTCTAATGGACACTTATTGATAAACCGGTATGAACAACTAGATCACGTAATCGTCTTAATCTGGCAACATAACTATGTGCTACACCTGGATCTGCACTACTTCATCTCTTTTTACTCGTGCTTCTGCAGATACTGAAGTTCGTCTTTTACCGTTCACTACAATTTAATTGTTTTCCAGATAACGGTTCTCGTAACTTGATTTTCACAACTCGAAGCTTTTTCATTTGTAAAGATTACATCTCGACTAGATATTATCTTGTTTTTCTGTGGTTTCCACACTCTATATCCGTCTTTATCTCCGCAATATTCCACGAAACAACCGTGTTCACTCTTTCTATCGAGTTTCTTTCTTTTCTGTTTGTGTACATGCACAAAGCAGTGTGTTCCAAAAATTTGCAGGTTATCAATTTTTACACTTTCCCTCTTAAACCATAATTGTTGTGGTGATTTGTCTTCTACTGGCGTTTGACCCATTTTATTCATTACATAAGCGGCTGTATTTACGGCCTCTGCCCACAAGTATTTGGGTAGATTTTCATGTAAATCATAGAACGTGCGCTTTCAATTAGATTTCTATTTTTTCTCTCAGCGCCGCCATTCTGTTCAGGTGTATAGGGCATTGTAGTTCTAAAGTTTATTTCTTTTGTTTGTAAAAAAGTTCTTACCTGTCCATTGTGGAACTCTTTACCACTATCAGTCAGGAACTCCTTTATTTGATTTCCCGCTACAAAATCTTTTTGAGTGAACGTTTCAAGCACTTAACTACTTCGCATTTCTGGTTTATGAAAAATACTTTTCTGTATTTAGAAAAGTCATCCTTGAAACACACAAAATATTTTGACCCACCTAATGAGGTTGTTTGCATGGGTCCACACACATCTGCATACACCAACTCACCTGGATTAGTTGGTCGTTCCTTTCTTGCTTTGAAGAAATTCCTCGTCTGTTTCCCCAGTATGCATCCTTCGCATAATTCTTCATCCGGGTCAACCTTTACGTTGTGTATACCCAAAACCTTTGTGACGTGAGCTTTATTTGATGTCCCATTCTTTCATGCCACAACTGGAGGCTTTATTTTCCTTTAACCACCGCATATGCTTCTGCATTCTGCTCAGTAATTATTGCCTGCATGTTTAAAACATACAAACCTCTATTTGTCTTCCTTCCAGTTAAACGTACCTCTCTATTCTTCAGCACTTTGCATCCCTCTTTGTTGGCCTTGTGGCCTCTAGTGTTTTCCTGTCCTATCTTAGGTACATACCATACACTTTCAAGGTGATTCTGGTACCGTTTACCATTCAGTTTCATTTGAACCAGGACCGTGCCTTCACCATGGGCTTCAATCGTTTCATCGTTGCCAATTCTTACACTCTTTGGACTTGCAAATGCTCGATAACTCCATAAATAGGTTCTATGTTTTGGTCATGTGAGCCGAAGCTCCTGTGTCTGCTACCCAATCTTCAGACTGCACCTCATCGTTGCACACAAAAGCTTCACCAATCTCTTGCTGGTTTCTTTTACCTGTTTCAACCGTGTCCGTCTTCTTGGGGCAGTTTCTTGCAAAATGTCCCACTTTTCTACATTTTAAGCATTTTGGTCCCGCAGGTTTCCTTTGTGTTTTTGTTTTAGCAAGCAATGCTGCTGAATCGTTTTGTTTTTCTGGCAACCTCATTTCAATTAACCGAAGATGTTCAGTTAACTTATTAATTGAGCGTTCTTGTAATGGAACAGATTCCCGCACACTTGTAAATTCGAAGTATTCTTGTGGAAGTGTTAACATTACACGACTCATCAATAGTAACTCTGGTAGCTCTGTATTCACTAACCTTTTTAATTCGTCGTTCAACTCATGAAAATTCTTTTGTAGGCGTGCTATGGGGGTTGTAATATCCTCAGCTGGGTTCTTTTCACTAGTTGAAAACTCTTCTAAGAGCCTATCTAATCGCTGACTCGAGCTTTGCTCGTACACTGATGTTCTTTTTTCCATATTTCTTTTGCAGTAGTGCATGTTTAGGCCAATTCAACGTTTGCATCATTCATGTTACTTATCAAAATCAACTGTGTCAACGCATCATTCTTTTGTAAAGCTTTCAATGATGTCTGGAAGGTTCTTTGTTCTTGCTCAGATGCTTCAGCTGTCAAACCTTGCGGTAGTGGTGAACCACAGGCTATATCTAAAACATCATGATGACGTAATAGTAATTCAACTTGCTTACGCCACTTAGACCAGTTTTCCGCTCCTTCCAATTTCTCTACGTGTACTTTGAAATCCATTGTTTCAATTTGAGCACTTAATCTTCTCTTGATTTTTTTCAAGACGCTTTTTTCAGGTATACTCACGGCTTCTATCACTCCGCACGACGCTTCTTTCCACAACGACTGTTAGGAATTTTCCACTCGCGATGCCTAATCACTTCGCTTCTAAAAACTGTTTTCACTGTCAGACTTAAACACGCACATTTCAACACGTTTCTGGGCCAGTAACCTAATACACAGAATTGTTTTTAAGCCTCTATTTCAGTTTAGACATGTGAAAAAGTAATTACACAAAGCAACCAACGCGAACAACGACTACAGTTCGAACTACTTCTTACAGAGTAAATACATTTAACCTACTAGCATACATGGAAGTGTCTCATATACTGCAGTGGTTTTAAGCCCTACAACTCAACTCTGATAGCATTGCCAAATTAATGGATATTTCACTAAAGCTCAAGGTGAGGTATTTTATATAACTGCAAGGCTAAAACTTGAATTTAATAGAATGAGGGCATTTGTAAAGAAATGCCATTAATAGCAGTATAATTAAATAAAGGACGCAATAAGCAAAGCTCAATTCTCACAGAGATCTAAGTTGACTGTAAGATCAATTTAAAATGAGAAGTTTGTGCAAAAGTAATAGCCGAACTATTAATTTAAAAAAAAAATGCAAAGACAAGGAAATGAAGGGTATAATTCAAGTTAAGTTAAACAGTGAAATATTTATCAGGGTTTTAAAAGAAAAGTATAAAAAGCTAGATAAGCTAATAAACGTTGCAACGAGCAGCTAAGAAGGCAGGCATTAAGGCATTTAATGGAAATTGTAAGAAACAGCAAGCCAGAGTAGAAAAGCCAAGAAAAATAAACACAGCAGTGGACCAAAAATTGTGTGGAAAAACAAACAGGTGAATTCAAAGGACGCCTTGGTGCAGAAAATACTCTAATCAAAATTAATCAGTGCAGTGACTTGTGTGATCAATTAAAAGATAGGCCGAGTCCATAATTTGAGGTTAGGAGGAAGTAGAATTCAAAGGTACGCCAAGGAAAACAATTGGGAAATTGGCGCATGTCTCTTCGATTAATGCTAGAAAACAAATGACAAATAATGCCGCGAAAGCAGCCGAATTTAAATAATCACCGGTGGAACTTTGATGAATTTCACATTGTTTTAATTCACTGTCAGCTATCTTGCCAGAGGGATTCATTTTGGGGTAACGTTTGACCTAATTTCGAGTATTTGCTTGTGCGCAGTAGAGCGAAGACGGAATACAGATCCGTACTCAATTAATTTAAGAATTACACATTCAGCAAGGAACCTAACCGAGATTGAGTGATTGCTTTACCAAATTGAGCTAGCGATTAATTATCAATATTTGCAAATAAATAAAATATGATACAGTGCATATAACCATTTATTTTAACGAGTTAATAAAATACAACTCACTTTTAATCTACTTAGAATTTTATAGTGTAAATAAAATATTTGAATGGTGGTTCTTAATTAATATTTATTTAATTAAATCAATTAAACAACCATATCATTGCAATATATGTATCTCGGTCGATGCGCTCGCTTGGCCGTAAACTACGGCTCGTCCAAAAACGTCCTTAATGTCGTATTTGTAACATAAATAGTTATTAAAATTCATTTGTACATTTTATAGCTGTGTGTAAGTTTTCTCTATTTCAACAATGATGTAGGTTGGTATCAAATTGCCGTTTAAAGATTTAAGATAAAAAAAATTTATCAAATATTCAGCGAGTTATTTACAACTACAAGTTACGCTACAAATCATTTCCCAAAAATGAATGAGGGAGCCAGACAGCCATTTCTTTTTTTTTATCTATGGAAGACCCTGATTTCATGAGTTCATATTTTCATATAGTGCTACTCACATGAATGAAACTGAAACCTATGATTAAGCAACAAAAAGTTTATTGGGGCCACCCCGTAGGGTCAGGGCGAGGAGACTTGCAAGCTGTAACACGCAGGCGCAGACAAGAATATCGATTTTTGATGTCACATTACACAGAACCTTGCGCTTCCCCATGCTGTATCTTTTTGCTTGTTGAGGTTAAGTGCGACGCTTTGCTAGTTGACAGTAAGTATTACCTATATTTTGTTTAAATACTGGTTAATTCTAATGTCTATCGCTTTGATTCAGCTCCTGAATTTATATTCTTAGTTTGTTTACAGTTTACAGCGACATAGCCAAATAAACATCCATAACTAATTTTGTAATATTGCGTCATCTACTCATTTAACCAAAATACCTAATTTTTTTCAGTTATGGATGTCCTTTGCATGGTGATAATGGTCAGCACGAAAAAGAAGTACTTCTGCATTCCTGGCTGCAAAAAATTGGTATTGTACAGGTCAGTCTGACAAAGCATTTTCATAAATTTCTGTACCGCATTGTTTAGCTTCCGAAGCATTAGAAGTAATCGTTAGGTACTAATTCAAATGTGGTAGAAGCTAATACAGTTTTACGTTCATGTTATGATCAGCCTTTGACATCTTCAAATGTATGTACATGTTTTGACGTATCACCTAATTTGCGCGCTTATTAAATTTCGCGCTCGCGCCATTTAAAACTCCCGTTCATTGTTTAATTGGGCCACCCCGTTACCGAGGGGCAGCTCTGTGAAAAAATGGTGGCATGTTGCCAACATTTAACATGGGGGATTCGCTTCTATTAGGTATTGCTGTGTTGCTGTTGTTATGTCAAACGAAAACAAGTGTGTTTAATTAACTAATCAATTCGTCTTTCTCGCCTAGTATGTGATGTAATGACTGGTTTCAACTAATTGACAACGTTCACTTTCGAAATCGCCAAGTTTATTACTTATTGGATACACTTCAGTGCCTGTTGCAACAAATCATTCCTGAAACTAAGGTTAAGTGTTGTAGTTACTCAGTCCGACAAACAGTTATTAAGTATTATTTTTACTTTACAGATGGTTTAAATCGTCACAGTTTTACTATTGGAGTGGTTCCACACCGTTCCGCCCAAATTAAAAAAACGTCTCGTTTATTTAAGGTAAATTGCAGTTGGTCAATACTGGAAGCAGAGCGGTCACATTTATAAAATGGATCCGAAGCACATGAATAGAACAAGTAAAAATAACATCTGACTCTAAGAGTTGCTTTAAACCACTACAATGGCCTAGTAAATTAACGATGGATTAATTAGTTTTAAAATATCTAGTTTTCGTTATAGAGTAGTATATAATCTCGATCTGTATTTTGCAAGTAATTGTATATTACTGAGAAAAAAGTATTACTTTCCAAGCCAAAGTTGAACTAGCCATGATGACCGCTAATCAAGAAAGATCAGATAATAATTATTATAGTTCAACAACAACTTTACTGCATAAATTACGAGACTTGGATAACAATGAAGATATTAAGAAATTATTTATCAAAGAAGAGAACATTGAAAACAGCAACAACATTAGTGATTATCCGGAAATTGATATTAAATGTGAATTTGAGATTAAATACCAAAATTATGTGGCTCAAAATTCAACAGCAGAGAGTTCGGTTACGTATACGAAACCTCAGAAAGGCGAGAAACCTTATTCTTGTTTTCTTTGTGAATATAAAACTGTTCACAAAAAGAGTTTAGTCGCACATACAAAATCTCATACAGGCGAAAAACCTCATTCTTGTTCTGTTTGTGAATATAGAACGGTACGAAGATATGATTTAGTACAACATGTGAAATCTCATGTAGGTGAAAAACCGTATTCTTGTTCAGTTTGTGAATACAGAACGGGACGAAGATATGATTTAGTACAACATATGAAATCTCATACAGGCGAAAAACCATATTCCTGTTCTGTTTGTGAATTTAAAACTGCCCACAAAAACAGTTTAATCGCACATATAAAGTCTCATGTAGGCGAAAAACCTTTTTGTTGTTCTGTTTGTAAATATAGAACAGCAGTTAAAGCTCAATTAGTTAGACATATAAAATCTCATACAGGTGAAAAACCTCATTCTTGTTCTGTTTGTGAATATAGAAATCTCCACAAAACGAATTTAGTTCAACATATGCAAATGCATACAGACGAAAAACCTTATAGCTGTTCTGTTTGTCAATATAAAACTGCCCGCAAGTATAGTTTAGTTCAACATATGAAAACTCATACAGGTGAAAAACCTCATTCTTGCTCTGTATGTGATTATAGAACTCTCCGCAAAACTAATTTAATTCAACATATGAAAACTCATACAGGTGAAAAATCTTATTCTTCTACTGTTTCTAAATACAGTACGGCACAAAAATCTAATTTAGTTACACACATAAAACCTAATGCCAGCAAAAAATCTTATTTTTGTTTCTTTTGTCAATATAAAACTGCCCGCAAATCTAATTTAGTTCAACATATGGCAACTCATACAGGCAAAAAACTTTACTCTTGTTCTGTTTGTGAATATAAAACTGCCCGCAAATATAGTTTAGTTCAACATATAAAAACTCATACAGGTGAAAAACCTTATTTCTGTACAGTTTGTAAATATAGAACAGCACACAAACCACATTTAGTTCAACATATGAGAACTCATACAAACGAAAAACCTTTTTCTTGTTTGATTTGTGAATATAAAGCGGCCTTAAAACCAACTTTAGTTAGACATATGAAAACTCATTCCGGCGAAAAACCTTATTCTTGTACTGTTTGTAATTATAGAACCGCAGTAAAATCTAATTTAATTAACCATATGCAATCTCATGCAGGCAAAAAAGTTAATTCTTGTTCTGTTTGTGAATATAAAACTACCCGCAAGTATAGTTTAGTTGAACATATGAAAACTCATACAGGTGAAAAACCGTATTCCTGTTCTGTTTGTAAATACAGTGCGGCACAAAAATGTAATTTAGTGACACACATGAAAACTCATACAGGCGAAAAATCTCATTCCTGTGGTGTGTGAATATAAAACTGCCGACAATGGTATATTGTGTAACTAATAGGAAAAGTGATATATTCTTGGTCGACTGGAAATGGCTGCCGAGGCACAGCAGTCACAGGACGACGGGTGGTCCACTTTTCCTACACGTTGCACATATTATTTTTCTCCTATTGGAATAAACTCAAAAACTAATAAATTATATTACATTTTTGCTAGACTAGACTGCAAAATTACCTTGCGGACAGGTCTGAAAATGTATTCCCGAACTGTTATTTCTTGTCGTCTTAGCAACAAGTTTGTTTGTATACTGTTGCCTAGAAATGATGTAGAAATACTGGAATCATGCACTTTGCAGCCTGTAAACTTGTCAGAAAAGCATAATTTTTCGTCTAATTGAAGAAAAAAGCATTGTGGTCGTACATTTGAAAACTCATACAGGTGAAAACTCTTAATTTTGTTCCGTTTGTGAATAAAATCTGCCCACAGAACGACTTTACAGGACATAATTGGTTCCTCTTCTACCTTCCGGTTCAGAGGTGCCGCGGCAGAGATTTCTCTACACACGACGGTCAGCAGCCATCTTCTTGGCTCGTCTCCAATCAGTTCCCTTTCGTGGTAGAGTCTTAGCTATTTCACTATTCCATGTTCTATTTAGCCTGCCTCTTTTTCTTTTTTTATCAATTCCAGTCTTCCATATAACTTTAACCTTGCTGTTCTCACTCATATGCACCATGTGACCGAACCACATTAGTTGTCGCGTTTCAATTACCGAAAGCACTCACGAATTACATTATTATTAACACAGCCTTTTCTTAATACACCAGCTGCTGGCCTAAGATAGCGCATTTCACTTGCTTGTATTCTGCTCATGTCTCTGTCTCTCAGGGCCCACGTCTCCGTAAGTTAATACAGGGATGTATACACTTTTAAAAATTTTGGCCTTTGTGGCACTGCTTCTTTCTTCCTTATGAACACTTTGTTTAATGCGTGTAATAATTCGTGGCGTTTGATACTCGACTGCTAATTTCCGTTTCTATACTTCTCCTATCATTTGATATTGAACCCAAATATTTAAAGTTATCATCTTGCTTTAATTTCGTGTTATTTAATATTACTTCCAGTTGTTGCTCGTCTTTACTTATTACCATGGTTTCCGATTTTTCAATATTAATACTCATTTTATTCTTCCTTAGTTCTTCATTCAATATTAGCACATTCCTTTGTAAATCTGTTTCAGTGTTCGCAAATATTACTAATAAGTCATCCACATACATCAACTCGGACACGTAAACTTGTTGTGATTTATGGACTCCTAATCTTATGGGTTTTAATTTTTGGTTACAAGCTTTGTATATTGAAATGGTTTGAAGCTCACAATCTGGCTCTGTTTGCAGTGCGAAATATTTAACCAAGTCAATAAAGCACAGAGTTAATATATTTTATGTAATTGCAATTTAAACCGTAATAAAAGTATTAAATGCATTGGTAATGAGATGCAAGAAGCAGTAATTAGAAGGATAAAGGCACGCATAAGCAAAGCATATTTTAGAGGGTTTGAATTTGAAGTTCGAGTAAAGTAATATAATTAAGATGATAGGTTTGTGCATATTTAAAGCCAGACCAAATGAAATTAACTGACACAAAAGGTTTGTTATGTGCATACTAACTGAGCGTAGTTATTAATAAAAGTAAGGCCAGTGAAAAGGCAAGCAATCTGAAAGGTAGATGAAAGCAAGATAAGGATAAAATAGAAATTGCAAAGAGCAATCCAGAATTAGGCAACGGAAGAGAAGAAAAGCAAGTGACGTGTAAAAATGGTGAATTCGAATACCAGTGCAATAATAAAAACAAAAGTGCAAAAGTAGAGCAGTGATTTCTAAAACTTGTGTGTGTAACGAGAAAGAACAATGTTAGCTATAAGCAATACGGACAATTTTTAGATTTAAGAAAAATGTTAATATTAAGAATCATCTAATCAAACTTGACTCCGTTTATGTGTATTTTTTATCAAAATTAATTTCCATTTAACATAAGCAGATCACGTTATCATAGCAACGTGATGCTTTTTTGTTGAATAAATAAGGAGAACAATTGAAATTAAATTATTGAAGCTTGGGGCAAAATTTGTGCTCCCGTAATTTATGTTTTAAATAAATAAAAAATGCTGTTTCCAAATAAAAAGTATACAGTTTTATTATCCTCATCACCGTGCACTTGTGGGATCGTTTGTGGCTGCTTCGGTGAGAAAAATTTGTAAATTTTCCAATCCCATCCCGAGTGCACATCGACAGCCGACATCTGGAAATTCCGAAGTGCAGTAAATCTAAGCCACAGAAAATATCAGAACTAAGTTTTGATAGTTCGCAAATCCGTAATCTTTTTAATTTTAGCAGTTACCATGGCTATGTGATTTGTTTTTCTCTCTATGGTGACTTGATTTGATTGAGGTTCTCAAATATTTAGAATTTTCTCCTATAAATCGATAACGGATGGAGATATCGCGATGCGGTTTTCACTAAAATTTAGCTAATTTTATGATTGCTGAGGGTCTGTCAAGAAAATAGTACCTTCCCATTAAATTTTTTTCCAAAAATAAAAATGTGTAATCGCTGCAGATAACGCTCTTTAGTTTATTCGTTTTAAACTAAACGACTCAACAAAAAAAAACTTAAAAGACCATAAAATGCTCTTTCAAACGAGACCAAAAATATTCAAATCGGTTGAATGGTCCATAATGTATTAATATGTAAATTATGAAAAATGTATTGGCCTCCCCCACCCTTAATATGACATACGAAAAAAATGTCACAAAGCAAAATGATGCGGTATTGCCCAAGCTATCAAATTATGTTTTCAAAGTTATAGCTCATCGTTTAATTTTCCTAGATAGCGCGACTTTTATGTTCCTTCATAGCAGTTAAGCCCCCTAGCGGTCGAATTACGAACTTGAAAATAATTTCCAGCAATTTCTATTGCCCACTTTATTTATAAGGATTATTTCCCACACCTCTAGGCCTTACCATTGTCGCCGCTCCGTATTCTTATCCGGACACACTGTACAGGGTCCTTCACGACGAGCTGAGTCGATAAGTATATGGGAAATTACTAGGACTAGTTCTCTGAAAATTTGTATACGGAGGTTTTCCAAAGAGCTCGTTTCAACTGAAATATGTTCAGTTTTCTTCAACTTCCGGTAATACCGAAAATGGACCCCAACTTCGTTATTTTAAATGGAATGCCCCAATTTATCTTGAATTTTTGGAATGTAGGCTGAATTTCAATCTAGTTTCGTATGAAACACCATATGTCTAGCGTACGGCATTTTAGAGTTATTTCAGTTTTTTCGAAATTTTTGGCAGATGTAGTCCCTTACAAAAAAAATATTTTTAGAAATTTCGCGATATTTAGATAGACCAAAGCCCACCCGTGACATCCTGACGCGGATCATTACAGTCTTGGGATACTTCAGAGCGCATCCTGGAAATTTCTTAATATATGCGGAAAGATATTTAGGAATACCTGAGATAAGTATTCACAGAATTCTGAAAAAACATAAGTTCCATCCGTATTCAATAGTACAAAATTGGAGGCCAGGTTACGATCCAAAAAGAATTGATCCTTGTGAATTTATATTAATTAAAACTCAGAAAGATGAAAAATTGTTACAAAAGTTTATTTGGATGGATGAGGCGAAATTTCAGAAGAATGGAATGTTTAACCGGCATATCTTCCACTACTGGAGTGATACTAATCCCCACAGACAGTGTTAGACTGTGTTTAAACTTGATTTAAACACACATAAATTCTATTTTCTAAAATTTACGAAATCCAGTTGCATGTTTTTTAAATGCAATTCCCATTTATTAGCAAGAAAAATTTAATGTTGCAATCACCAATTACTAAATTTAATATGTTTAAATTAGATTAAAAACTATATATATCAGTTCAAATTTACGAAACATTATTCGTAATTTAAAAGCCAGTGTTATTACGCAATCATACGAGTTAAAGACCAGGAAAATGCAATTCTGCACTCCATGCACAATACCGACCTACAGTAGTAAGTTCAACGGGCGACCTTCGCTCTAGCAGGAAATAAAAACTGCACAAATTGCTTATCTGCTGTTTTGTAATTTAAACACTCTGTCCTAGTAAACTGTATATATGAACTTTGATATTGTTACTGCGTTAAGCATTTTTAGTTTTGTATAAATACTAGTCTATTTTCATAATAAAAATCAATCTGCATTTAATGTTTGATTCATTTATTACGTCGCCACTCCTATACCAAGCCATAATACTGTCGAGATGTGAGGCTGCATCTCAGGAATGGATTACTGTCGTCCCTTTAAGTGCCATTGACTAAGCTGGCTTAAAGCGTAGATGCAGTCTCATCTACGCGCTTAAAATTAGGGATAGAATCAGCGCAAAGTAACGGAGTCCTGAAGCAGCCTCTCAGGCAACTCTGTTCACTGTTGACACCCAGAAATTGGTTGAGGACCGAATTAAGCTTAATAAATATGAAAATTTGTTAAAACCTGTTAATTATATTAAATCTGATAATTTAAGTGTGTCTGCAATTATATTTACTCTGTATACTATTCTTATGTTAATAATTTTTATATTGTATTTGTATTATAATAGGAACACAATGAAGATTAAACTTATTAGATTTCTAAATAAAGATTTTGAACCAGTTAACGTAAATACGTAAGTTTAATTTTCTTTTCTTTTTTGTAAGTTCAATAGAGGCATATTTGAATACCGCTATTGAACATTTTATCGGCGGACGAGTTATATTACAGCTAGACAATGGCCCCCTGTGTAAAACTGCAAACTTGCAACCTTGAACAATAATAGCTTCTTTCTGTGAACTGCAAGTCTGCAACCTTGAACGCACGTGGCTTCCTGTCTCACACTCCCTTTTAGAGATAACGCTTATCTTAGCTGATTAGACATAGTATATATACAAGTAGCCTGCACCTCTAAGATAAGTTCCAGTTAGTTCGTAGCTAGATGTAAGAAATTGTCTGGCAGCTAATCTGTGTGCTTCCAATGTTATATTTCATTGTAAAATAAAAATAAACGTTTTTTAAAAAGTCGTTTCGGCGGCCTTTTAATAAAACTAGCTACCGAAATACCTGCTGCAAGTGACACTTTGGATGAAGGCTTTAATGAGGCTAGTGTCGATATAATTCCGTCCGACCCCGGTTTGTGGCCCGAAAGAATCACCAATGAGATCGCTAGAATATTGGTTAAACGTGGTCCGCCCTTGATAGACATCAGTTTTAGCTTTTCTAGTAATAAAGATAAGAGAAAGTTTTCGTGCAAATACTTTGTAAGAAGTCTAGCAAATGGAGAAAAAGTCGAAAGGACTTGGCTTATTTACTCTATTTCTAAAGATTCTGTATTTTGTTTTTGTTGTAAGTTGTTTTGTAAAACTCCTAACACTTTTTGTGATACAAATGGAGTATCTGATTGGCAACACTTGTCTTTGCTAATGAAGAGACACGAAACGTCAATTTTACACAACAGTTATATGAACACTTGGGTAAATTTAAAAAAAATGTTGGAGACATCTACGACTGTTAATCCTCATCACCTGCGGATTTTAGAAACGGAAAAAAAACATTGGCGCGACGTGTTGAAAAGAATTATTGCGATTGTTAAGTATTTATCTACACAATGCTTGGCATTTCAAGGTTCTTCTAAATTACTTTTCGAACATGATAATGGAAATTTTCTAAAAGCTGTTGAGATGATTGCCTCTTTTGATTCAGTGATGAGACAGCACGTTAGCCGAGTGTGTAACTCCCAAAAAAAATCTGTTAAAATTACTCATTATTTAGGCGTGCAAATACATAATGATATAATTAAATTATTGTCTAAAGTAAGACATAATATTTTAGAAATGGTTCGCAGTTCAAAATATTTTTCAATAATATTAGATTGTACACCAGATACTAGTCATACTGAGCAAATTAGTCTTGTTCTGAGGTATGTTGTCCTTAACACCACTTCAAAAAAGGTTGAAGGTAAGGAAAGTTTTATTGCGTTTAATCCAATACTGGACTCTACAGGGGAAGGGATATATACATTTGTGACAGAAATTTTGAAAAAATTAAATTTAGATATAAAAAATATTAGGGGACAAGGTTATGATAATGGGGCAAACATGAAGGGAAAGCATGTTGGGCTCCAAAAACGCATTCTTGATGCGAATCCCAGGGCCCTTTTTGTACCTTGTGCGGCTCATACTTTGAACTTAACAGTAAATGACGCTTCTAAGGTGTCAGATGCTACAATAAACTTTTTTAATCTTGTGGAAGAGTTATATAATTTTTTTTCGTCATCCACAAAAAGGTGGGATGTGATGAGAAAAAATGACCCCGGGTTAAGTTTAAAGCCTCTAAGTGAGACAAGATGGTGTAGCAGAATTGATGCAATAAAGCCCCTTAAACTTTATTTAATTAAAGTTTGCGAAAGTCTTCTAGAAGTAGCTGAAGATAATTCCTTTCACGTTGATGCAAGGCATAAAGCGAGTTCCCTCTTAACGTCTGTACAAAATTTTCAATTTATTTGTGGAATTATTATTTGGCATGACGTTTTATTTCATATAAATATTGTCAGCAAACAAATCCAAAGTGCTACAATTAATATTAAAGTATGCCAAACCTACCTAAAAAATTTAGTTGATCACTTCCAGCAAGATCTGACCAATCATTTCAAGAAATTCTTGTACAAGCGAAAGAAGTAGCACTCTCTTTCAAAATTGAAGAAGACTTTCCACCGTTACCAACGGTCAGGAGGAAATTTAAACCAAAACTGTTTGACTATGAACACCGAGATGAGACCCCTCATGATCCAAAAACCGCCTTTAAAATTAGTTTTTTCTTAAAAATTATAGATCAAACTTTAAGCTCTCTAAAAAACCGATTTGACTTATTAAATGAGTATGATAATATTTTCTGATTTTTTAGAGACATATTCAAATTAAGTGACAGCGATCTTTTAAAACGTTGTTCTGTTCTTGAAGAACGACTGACAGATCAGGATAAGGATATAGACTCCAATGATTTGTTTAATGAAATTAAAGCGTTAAAGTTGTTTTCATTACTTGATGATACTGACCCCGTAAGTATTTTACAATATATATTTGAAAACAATTTAATCTCCACCCTTCCAAACGTAAGTATTTCACTAAGAATTCTTCTGACATTGCCTGTATCTGTAGCTTCTGGCGAGCGATCTTTTTCAAAGTTAAAAATCATTAAAAATTATTTAAGATCGACAATGCTTCAAGAAAGATTGTCTGGGGTAGCAATATGAGCAATTGAACAAGAATTTTTTGATGGTATAAATTTTAGCGATGTAATTAATGAATTTGCAACAGCAAAGTCTCGGAAAATATCGCTACTACAATAGCTATTTTTTATTTTTTTATTGTACCTAGCTATCATTTTTGATTTTATAACGAAGTTACCTAGGTATTTGTTATCAGAAGTATCTGCATATTTTTTAAAATATCTAAGTATAAGTAGAAAGTAGTACTTATATATATGTAGACATTAGGCAATATTTCTGTTATTTGTACCTAAAAAAATGTGCCGGAGGCACAGTAACTGTCCGTATAATTCATGAAAGTAGCAATAAAATAGGGTATGAGAGCTGCAAAGAAAGATTGGATTGGCTTTCAAATTATGCAAACTACAGCAGCAAACAGCAAACGTCACTAGAACCGCCTTAGCTCACCTGATGGTCTGATACCACATATGCAGGCGCTTCTGGTGAGGGCGTCTGACCTTTTGTTTTCAATAGTGAAGCATCTCCAGCAATACTAATGATGTAAATATTGTAAATAACAGCACGACTACAACTGAGAACACTGTTCTCACTAGACAACCCTCCAAGGAGGCTAGAGCTGTGATTATGTAATTCAGTCATGTGCCATCAGGAGCATAGAAAAGTTAATGACGCGTGTATACATCTTTTTAGTGGATATTTAATGTTGTGATGCTGGCTTTATAAACATTTAGTTACCTATCCAGTACGCACCAACTATACTAATAAATGAGTTTGATCGAAACATCTAATATTTCAGGTAGAAAAACAGAATACAAAGTTAATTTTTGAAAATTATTACAGTCGTTCACTTTCCAATGCTTCCGATGGTACCTCTTAATTTCGCATTGTCTTACTTTGTTATATAATTAATTACATGTTTCAATTTATATTATATAATTGAAACATGTACTTAATTATTAATATTACTTAATTAGGACACATTTGTAATATTAATTAATATTTTATTGTGATATACGATTAGTATTATAAGAATTAAATGTGATTATGTTATATACTAGAACGCGTGGCCAGCCTACGTCTGGTTCTGCCAGCGTAAAGAAACGGTTAACAATAAAAATGCATGCTTAGGCTGGTGGCCAGCCGACGTCCGGCCGTGCCAGCGTTAACAATACAAATGCGGTCTCGCCATTTGTGAGCGCTCGCCACTTGCTAGTATGCAGGACGTTCATGCTGCGTGTGAGCTCGCCACTTGTTTACGGTCTGGACGGCCGGCATCGGCTCTTATAATATAAGATGTGTGGGAGACGTGTGGGGCTGGTTGCAGAGAGACTTAACAAAAATTCTTCTGTCAGCATTGCTAACAGGCATCTGTAGGTTTTAATTATATTGATTATATACATAGTGTAGGTTAAACAACACATTCTTTTATTTGAAACAGCATCTAACATTTTGTGAAGGTTATCACACGTGTACATGTCACTTGTTTAACTCACATGAAAATAAAAAGCAAATTCTTTGTGAAAGAGAATTGTGCCTATTTGAGACTGTGAAGCAAACAGAACTTTTTGTCTAAAACAATCAAGTATCATCTAAAAGGATATTTTGAAAAATATCACTGCTGTAAAATTTATTTCTTTGGTAGGGTGGTAAAATTTTGTGGCTATATTTAAATTTCGCGCCACCTTCAACACAGGAAGTGGTAACACCCGGTGTGAGGGCTCAACCAGATTCCTCCCTGTCCAAAAAGTGGGAACCGGAACTGCCCAGTGCTCGGACAGCATCAACTGTGACAACGCGAAGTGTACAGGGTTATTCATTATAAATTACCCACCCCTTATCATCGTTATTATTGCCTATAGAAAAAAAAGTTTTAAATAAAAGTTATGTGGTTATAACTGAATTTTGTTAAAATGCTATCAAAAGTACAGTGGCGTGCATAATTAAGGGGATACAAAAAAGTAATATATTTTTTTAAATGGAACACCCTGTATATTATTAAATTTTACTACTGGTTTTTGCTCGCTTTCCATAGTCAATATTTTCTTTTTGTTGAAAACCTCTTGTCACTAGGCGGGCTTTATATTGTGTGATATTTTCATCTTCATTTCGCTTAGTCTTGAGAACCCATTTGCTTTCTATCACCTTGCAATCATTTGACTTTGCAACGTTTTTCCAGTTATTATTTTCTTGGAGGGTTTTTAGCTCTTTTATTTATTTATTTATTTATTTTTTTGGAAAACTTACAGCTAGTATACATAAATATGTAGAATCAGCAATAACTAGTAGCCATTTTACAGTTTTCGCCTATAGTTAATAATATAATAATAATATTAGGCAACACAAGTTGCAGAAAAATAAAGAAAACATATTAAACTTAAATTGTTAGTTACTCTATAAAACATACTAGCTTAAGAGCCAAAGAACTCTGATGATATTCGTTTTTTTACCGAAGCAGAGTTCGTGAAGAACAAATCAAAATCATAATTTTTGTTTATTTTGTTAAATTTATCGCTAGCTCTGTGGATGAAAGAATTTTGCCTATAGCTTGTTCGTACACTGGGCGTAGACAGAAGAATTGGATTTCTTGTTATGAATACTGGAGTACACAGAGATATTTTTCTTAATAATTGAAGACAATATATGGAGCCGTTTGCAATATTCATTAAACAAGTAATATCAGTGACGTCCCTGCGTATTGAGAGAGGCAGAATATGATGTCGCTTACACCTTGACAAATAATCAGAATTTCTAACTCGACTTTTAAATTCGATAAAGCGTAAAAACCTTTTTTGGATGTTTTCAATGCGGGAAATATAGATTTCGTATCGCATAGTGCATAGTTTCCTTCCATTTTCCTGAATCATCGCTTTCGATTGCTTCTTTATATGTTTGCGGTGCACTGTCCTGGTTTGTGCTTAGTAAACAAACCTCGTAGTCTTTCAATTTTTCTGGTAATCTTACGATCTTTCGTTCTCTTGAACTGTTTGCTCCTATGCTATTTTCTTCGACTTCGTTGCAGTCTTCACATTCAGTTACGTTTTCTTCCACACCTCTTTCTACTCGTTCTTCTACAGATAGTGAAGTCTCCTCGACGGGAGTCACTACTTCATCTCTTTTTACTCGTGCTTCTGCAAATACTGAAGTTCTTCTTTTACCGTTCACTACAATTTCATTGTTTTCCAGATAACAGTTCTCGTAACTTGGATTTTCACAACTCGAAGCTTTTTCATTTGCAAAGATTACATCTCGACTAGATATTATCTTGTTTTTCTATGGTTTCCACACTCTATATCCGTCTTTATTTCCGCAATATTCCACGAAACAACCGTGTTCACTCTTTCTATCGAGTTTCTTTCTTTTCTGTTTGGGCACATGCACATAGCAGTGTGTTCCAAAATTTGCAGGTTATCAATTTTTACACTTTCCCTCTTAAACCATAATTGTTGTGGTGATTTGTCTTCTGCTGGCGTTCGACCCATTTTATTCATTACATAAGCGGCTGTATTTACGGCCTCTGCCCACAAGTATTTGGGTAGATTTTTCATGTAAATCATAGAACGTGCGCTTTCAATTAGATTTCTATTTTTCCTCTCAGCGCCGCCATTCTGTTCAGGTGTATAGGGCATTGTAGTTCTAAAGTTTATTTCTTTTGTTTGTAAAAAAGTTCTTACCTGTCCATTGTGGAACTCTTTACCACTATCAGTCAGGAACTCCTTTATTTGATTTCCCGCTACAAAATCTTTTTGAGTAAACGTTTTCAAGCACTACTTCGCATTTCTGGTTTATGAAAAATACTCTTCTGTATTTAGAAAAGTCATCTTTGAAACACACAAAATATTTTGACCCACCTAATGAGGTTGTTTGCATGGGTCCACACACATCTGCATACACCAACTCACCTGGATTAGTTGGTCGTTCCTTTCTTGCTTTGAAGAAATCCCTCGTCTGTTTCCCCATTATGCATCTTTCGCATAATTCTTCATCCGGGTCAACCTTTACGTTGTGTATACCCAAAACATTTTTGACTTGAGCTTTATTTTGCACCTCATCGTTGCACACAAAAGCTTCACCAATCTCTTTCTGGTTTCTTTTACTTGTTTCAACCGTGTCCGTCTTCTTGGGGCAGTTTCTTGCAAAATGTCCCACTTTTCTACATTTGAAGCATTTTGGTCCCGCAGGTTTCCTTTGTGTTTTTGTTTTCGCAAGCAGTGCTGCTGAATCGTTTTGTTTTTCTGGCAACCTCATTTCAATTAACCGAAGATGTTCAGTTAACTTATTAATTGAGCGTTCTTGTAATGGAACAGATTCCCGCACACTTGTAAATTCGAAGTATTCTTGTGGAAATGTTAACATTACACGACTCATCAATAGTAACTCTGGTAGCTCTGTATTCACTAACCTTTTTAATTCGTCGTTTAACTCATGAAAATTCTTTTGTAGGAGTGCTATGTGGGTTGTAATATCCTCAGCTGGGTTCTTTTCACTAGTTGAAAACTCTTCTAAGAGCCTATCTAATCGCTGACTCGAGCTTTGCTCGTACACTGATATTCTTTTTTTCCATATTTCTTTTGCAGTAGTGCATGTTTAGGCCAATTCAATGTTTGCATCATTCATGTTACTTATCAAAATCAACTCTGTCAACGCATCATTCTTTTGAAAAGCTTTCTATGATGCCTGGAAGGTTCTTTGCCCTTGCTCAGATGCTTCAGCTGTCAAACCTTGCGGTAGTGGTCTTCAACCACAGGCTATATCTAAAACATTATGATGACGTAATAGTAATTTAACTTGCTTACGCCACTTAGACCAGTTTTCCGCTCCTTCCAATTTCTCTACGTGTACTTTGAAATCCATTGTTTCAATTTGAGCACTTAATCTTCTGTTGATTTTTTCACGACGCTTTTTTCAGGTATACTCACGGCTTCTATCACTCCGCACGACGCTTCTTTCACTCCGCACGACGCTTCTTTCCACAACGACTGTTAGGAATTTTCCACTCGCGATGCCTAATCACTTCCCTTCTAAAAACTGTTTTCACTGTCAGACCTAAACATGCACATTTCAACACGTTTCTGGGCCCGTAACCTAATACACAGAATTGTTTTTAAGCCTCTATTTCAGTTTAGACATGTGAAAAGGTAATTACACAAAGCAACCAACGCGAACAACGACTACAGTTTGAACTACTTCTTACATAGTAAATACATTTAACCTACTAGCATACATGGAAGTGTCTCATATACTGCAGTGGTTTTAAGCCCTACAACTCAACTCTGATAGCATTGCCAAATTAATGGACATTTCAATAAAGCTTAAGGTGAGGTATTTTATATAACTGCAAGGCTAAAACTTGAATTTAATAGAATGGGGACATTTGTAAAGAGATGCCATTAATAGCAGTATAATTAAATAAAGGACGCAATAAGCAAAGCTCAATTCTCACAGGGATCTAAGTTGACTGTAAGATCAATTTAAAATGAGAAGTTTGTGCAAAAGTAATAGCCGAACTATTAATTTAAAAAAAAATTGCAAAGGCAAGGAAATGAAGGTTATAATTCAAGTTAAGTTAAACAGTGAAATATTTATCAGGGTTTTAAAAGAAAGGTATAAGAAGCTAGATAAGCTAATAAACGTTGCAACGAGCAGCTAAGAAGGCAGGCATTAAGGCATTTAATGGAAATTGTAAGAAACAGCAAGCCAGAGTAAAAAAGCCAAGAAAAGTAAACACAGCAGTGGACCAAAAATTGTGTGGAAAAACAAACAGGTGAATTCAAAGGACGCCTTGGTGCAGGAAATACTCGAATCAAAATTAATCAGTGCAGTGGCTTGTGTGATCAATTAAAAGATAGGCCGAGTCCATAATTTGAGGTTAGGAGGAAGTAGAATTCAAAGGTACGCCAAGGAAAACAATTGGGAAATTGGCGCACGTCTCTTCGATGAATGCTAGAAAACAAATGACAAATAATGCCGCGAAAGCAGCCGAATTTAAATAATCATCGGTGGAACTTTGATGAATTTTCACATTGTTTTAATTCACTGTCAGCTATCTTGCCAGAGGGATTCATTTTGGGGTAACGTTTGACCTAATTTCGAGTATTTGCTTGTGCGCAGTAGAGGGAAGACGGAATACAGATCCGTACTCAATTAATTTAAGAATTACACATTCAGCAAGGAACCTAACCGAGATTGAGTGATTGCTTTACCAAATTGAGCTAGCGATTAATTATCAATATTTGCAAATAAATAAAATATGATACAGTGCATATAACCATTTATTTCAACGAGTTAATAAAATACAACTCACTTTTAATCTAGCTAGAATTTTATAGTGTAAGTAAAATATTTGAATGGTGGTTCTTAATCAATATTTATTTAATTAAATCAATTAAACAACCATATCATTGCAATATATGTTTCTCACTCGATGCGCTCGCTTGGCCGTAAACTACGGCTCGTCCAAAAACGTCCTTAATGTCGTATTTGTAACATAAATAGTTATTAAAATTCATTTGTACATTTTATAGCTGTGTGTAAGTTTTCTCTATTTCAACAATGATGTAGGTTGGTATCAAATTGCCGTTTAAAGAGTTAAGATAAAGAATTATCATCAAATATTCAGCGAGTTATTTACAACTACAGGTGACGCTACAAATCATTTCCCAAAAATGAATGAGAGAGCCAGACAGCCATTTCTTTTTTTTTATCTATGGACAACCCTGATTTCATGAGTTCATATTTTCATATAGTGCTACTCACAGGAATGAAACTGAAACCTATGATTAAGCAACAAAAAGTTTATTGGGGCCACCCCGTAGGGTCAGGGCGAGGAGACTTACAAGAATATCGATTTTTGACGTCGCATTACACAGAACCTTTGGCTTCCCCATGCTGTATCATTTTGCTTGTTGAGGTTAAGTGCGACGCTTTGCTAGTTGACAGTAAGTATTATCTATATTTTGTTAAAATACTTGTTAATTCTAATGTCTATCGCTTTGATTCAGCTCCTGAATTTATAATCTTAGTTTGTTTACAGTTTACAGCGACATAGCCAAATAAACATCCATAGCTAATTTTGTAATATTGCGTCATCTACTCATTTAACCAAAATACTTAATTTTTTTCAGTTATGGATGTCCTTTGCATGGTAATAATGGTCAGCACGAAAAAGAAGTATTCCTGCATTCCTGGCTGCAAAAAATTGGTATTGTACAGGTCAGTCTGACAAAGCATTTTCATAAATTTCTGTACCGCATTGTTTAGCTTCCGAAGCATTAGAAGTAATCGTTAGGTACTACTTCAAATGTGGTAGAAGCTAATACAGTTTTAAATACGTTCATGTTATGATCAGCCTTTGACATCTTCAAATGTATGTACTATTGCTACCAAAAAAACTAGGACAACGTTTTTTTAGCTGTGTGAATCTGAATTTTTAATTGGCAACTGAGATGTGATTAACTTTCAAATTATTTTAAAACGTCACTTTCAATCATGCCTAAAGTAAGCTCAGTTTCAAAAGCCAGGATTAATGCATGCTTAGAAAACGGTGTAACTATTCACCAAATTGCATGTTAATTTAGTTTTATAATTATTTTATATTTTAGCTTTTGATATTCAAATTTTATGACGTGAATAATTCTAAGCTGTCATATGACAGTTTCTTAAGATCATTTAATAAACTAAAACAATAAAAATGCATGGCTATTGGATTTAGAAGTTGTCCTAGTTTTTTGTGGTACCAATAGTACATGTTTTGACGTATCAGCTAATTTGCGCGCTTATTAAATTTCGCGCTCGCGCCATTTAAAACTCCCGTTCATTGTTTAATTGGGCCACCCCGTCGCAAAGGGGCAGCCCTGTGAAAAAATGGTGGCATGTTGCCAACATTTAACATGGGGGATTCGCTTCTATTAGGTATTGCTGTGTTGCTGTTGTTATGGCAAACGAAAACAAGTGTGTTTAATTAACTAATCAATTCTTCTTTCTCGCCTAGTATGTGATGTAATGACTGGTTTCAACTAATTGACAACGTTCACTTTCGAAATCGCTAAGTTTATTACTTATTAGATACACTACAGCTCCTGTTGCAACAAACCATTCCTGAAACTGAGGTTAAGTGTTGTAGTTACTCAGTCCGACAAACAGTTATTAAGTATTATTTTTACTTTACAGATGGTTTAAATCGTCACAGTTTTACTATTGGAGTAGTTCCACACCGTTCCGCTCAAATTATAAAATCGTCTCGTTTATTTAAGGTAAATTGCAGTTGGTCAATACTGGAAGCAGAGCGGTCACATTTATAAAATGGATCCGATGCACATGAATAGAACAAGTAAAAATAACATCTGACTCTAAGAGTTGCTTTAAACCACTACAATGGCCTAGTAAATTAACGATGGATTAATTAGTTTTAAAATATCTAGTTTTCGTTATAGAGTAGTATATAATCTCGATCTGTATTTTGCAAGTAATTGTATATTACTGAGAAAAAAGTATTACTTTCCAAGCGAAAGTTGAACTAGCCATGATGACCGCTAATCAAGAAAGATCAGATAATAATTACTATAGTTCAACAACAACTTTACTGCATAAATTACGAGACTTGGATAACAATGAAGATATTAAGAAATTATTTATCAAAGAAGAGAACATTGAAAACAGCAACAACATTAGTGATTATCCGGAAATTGATATTAAATGTGAATTTGAGATTAAATACCAAAATTATGTGGCTCAAAATTCAACAGCAGAGAGTTCGGTTACGTATACGAAACCTCAGAAAGGCGAGAAACCTTATTCTTGTTTTCTTTGTGAATATAAAACTGTTCACAAAAAGAGTTTAGTCGCACATACAAAATCTCATACAGGTGAAAAACCTCATTCTTGTTCTGTTTGTGAATATAGAACGGTACGAAGATATGATTTAGTACAACATGTGAAATCTCATGTAGGTGAAAAACCGTATTCTTGTTCAGTTTGTGAATACAGAACGGGACGAAGATATGATTTAGTACAACATATGAAATCTCATACAGGCGAAAAACCATATTCATGTTCTGTTTGTGAATTTAAAACTGCCCACAAAAACAGTTTAATCGCACATATAAAGTCTCATGTAGGCGAAAAACCTTTTTGTTGTTCTGTTTGTAAATATAGAACAGCAGTTAAAGCTCAATTAGTTAGACATATAAAATCTCATACAGGTGAAAAACCTCATTCTTGTTCTGTTTGTGAATATAGAACTCTCCACAAAACGAATTTAGTTCAACATATGCAAATGCATACAGACGAAAAACCTTATAGCTGTTCTGTTTGTAAATATAGAACAGCAGTTAAAGCTCAATTAGTTAGACATATAAAATCTCATACAGGTGAAAAACCTCATTCTTGTTCTGTTTGTGAATATAGAACTCTCCACAAAACGAATTTAGTTCAACATATGCAAATGCATACAGACGAAAAACCTTATAGCTGTTCTGTTTGTCAATATAAAACTGCCCGCAAGTATAGTTTAGTTCAACATATGAAAACTCATACAGGTGAAAAACCTCATTCTTGCTCTGTATGTGATTATAGAACTCTCCGCAAAACTAATTTAATTCAACATATGAAAACTCATACAGGTGAAAAATCTTATTCTTCTACTGTTTCTAAATACAGTACGGCACAAAAATCTAATTTAGTTACACACATAAAACCTAATGCCAGCAAAAAATCTTATTTTTGTTTCTTTTGTCAATATAAAACTGCCCGCAAATCTAATTTAGTTCAACATATGGCAACTCATACAGGCAAAAAACTTTACTCTTGTTCTGTTTGTGAATATAAAACTGCCCGCAAATATAGTTTAGTTCAACATATAAAAACTCATACAGGTGAAAAACCTTATTTCTGTACAGTTTGTAAATATAGAACAGCACACAAACCACATTTAGTTCAACATATGAGAACTCATACAAACGAAAAACCTTTTTCTTGTTTGATTTGTGAATATAAAGCGGCCTTAAAACCAACTTTAGTTAGACATATGAAAACTCATTCCGGCGAAAAACCTTATTCTTGTACTGTTTGTAATTATAGAACCGCAGTAAAATCTAATTTAATTAACCATATGCAATCTCATGCAGGCAAAAAAGTTAATTCTTGTTCTGTTTGTGAATATAAAACTACCCGCAAGTATAGTTTAGTTGAACATATGAAAACTCATACAGGTGAAAAACCGTATTCCTGTTCTGTTTGTAAATACAGTGCGGCACAAAAATGTAATTTAGTGACACACATGAAAACTCATACAGGCGAAAAATCTCATTCCTGTGGTGTGTGAATATAAAACTGCCGACAATGGTATATTGTGTAACTAATAGGAAAAGTGATATATTCTTGGTCGACTGGAAATGGCTGCCGAGGCACAGCAGTCACAGGACGACGGGTGGTCCACTTTTCCTACACGTTGCACATATTATTTTTCTCCTATTGGAATAAACTCAAAAACTAATAAATTATATTACATTTTTGCCAGACTAGACTGCAAAATTACCTTGCGGACAGGTCTGAAAATGTATTGCCGAACTATTATTTCTTGTCGTCTTAGCAACAAGTTTGTTTGTATACTGTTGCCTAGAAATGATGTAGAAATACTGGAATCATGCACTTTGCAGCCTGTAAACTTGTCAGAAAAGCATAATTTTTCGTCTAATTGAAGAAAAAAGCATTTTGGTCGTACATTTGAAAACTCATACAGGTGAAAAGTCTTAATTTTGTTCCGTTTGTGAATAAAATCTGCCCACAGAACGACTTTACAGGACATAATTGGTTCCTGTTCTACCTTCCGGTTCAGAGGTGTCGTGGCAGAGATTTCCCCACACACGACGGTCAGCAGCTATCTTCTTGGCTCGTCTCCAATCAGTTCCCTTTCGTTGTAGAGTCTTAGCTATTTCACTATTCCATGTTCTATTTAGCCTGCTTCTTTTTCTTTTTTTATCAATTCCAGTCTTCCATATAACTTTAACCTTTCTGTTCTCACTCATACGCACCATGTGACCGAACCACATTAGTTGTCGCGTTTCAATTACCGAAAGCACTCACGAATTACATTATTATTAACACAGTATTTTCTTAATACACCAGCTGCTGGCCTAAGATAGCGCATTTCACTTGCTTGTATTCTGCTCTTGTCTCTGTCTCTCAGGGCCCACGTCTCCGTAAGTTAATACAGGGATGTATACACTTTTAAAAATTTTGGCCTTTGTGGCGCTGCTTCTTTCTTCCTTATGAACACTTTGTTTAATGCGTGTAATAATCGTGGCGTTTGATACTCGACTGCTAATTTCCGTTTCTATACTTCTCCTGGCATTTGATATTGAACCCAAATATTTAAAGTTATCATCTTGCTTTAATTTCGTGTTATTTAATATTACTTCCAGTTGTTGCTCGTCTTTACTTATTACCATGGTTTCCGATTTTTCAATATTAATACTCATTTTATTCTTCCTTAGTTCTTCATTCAATATTAGCACATTTCTTTGTAAATCTGTTTCAGTGTTCGCAAATATTACTAATAAGTCATCCACATACATCAACTCGGACACGTAAACTTGTTGTGATTTATGGACTCCTAATCTTGTGGGTTTTAATTTTTGGTTACAAGCTTTGTATATTGAAATGGTTTGAAGCTCACAATTTGGCTCTGTTTGCAGTGCGAAATATTTAACCAAGTCAATAAAGCACAGAGTTAATATATTTTATGTAATTGCAATTTAAACCGTAATAAAAGTATTAAATACATTGGTAATGAGATGCAAGAAGCAGTAATTAGACGGATAAAGGCACACATAAGCAAAGCATATTTCAGAGGCTTTGAATTTGAAGTTCGAGTAAAGTAATATAATTAAGATGATAGGTTTGTGCATATTTTAAGCCATACCAAATGAAATTAATTGTCACAAAAGGTTTGTTATGTGCATACTAAATGAGCGTAGTTATTAATAAAAGTAAGGCCCGTGAAAAGGCAAGCAATCTGAAAGGTAGATAAAAGCAAGATAAGGATAAAATAGAAATTGCAAAGAGCAATCCAGAATTGGACAACGGAAGAGAAGAAAAGCAAGTGGCGTGTAAAAATTGTGAATTCGAATACCAGTGCATTAATAAAAAAAGTGCAAAAGCAGAGCAGTGATTTCTAAAACTTGTGTGTATAACGAGAAAGAACAATGTTAGCTATAAGCAATACAGACAATTTTTAGATTTAAGAAAAATGTTAATATTAAGAATCATGTAATCAAACTTTACTCCGTTTATGTGTATTTGTTATCAAAATTAATTTCCATTTAACATAAGCAGATCACGGTATCATAGCAACGTGATGCTTTTTTGTTGCATAAATGAGGAGAACAATTGAAATTAAATTATTGAAGCTTGCGGCAAAATTTGTGCTCCCTTAATTTATGTTTTAAATAAATAAAACGTGTTTCATCCAAATAAAAAGTATACAGTTTTATTATACTCATCACCGTGCACCTGTGGGAACGTTTGTGGCTGCTTCGGTAATTTGTAAATTTTCTAATCCGATCCCGAGTGCACATCGACAGCCGACACCTGGAGTTTCCGAAGTGCAGTAAATCTAAGCCACAGAAAATACAAGAACTAAGTTTTGACAGTTTGCAAATCCGTAATCTTTTTAATTTTTGCAGTTACCATGGCTATGTGATTTGTTTTTCTCGCTAAGGTGAGTTGATCCGATTGAGGTACTCGAATATTTAAAATTTTCTCCTATAAATCGATAACTGATGGAGATATCGCGATGCGGTTTTCACTAAAATTTAGCTAATTTTATGATGGCTGAGGGTCCGTCAAGAAAATAGTACCGTCCCAGTAAACTTTTTTATCAAAAATGTGTAATAGCTGCAGATAACGCCCTCTAGTTTATTTTTTTTTAACTAAACGACTCGACCAAAAAAAATTCTTTTAAAAGTCCATAAAATGCTCTTTGCTCAAGCTATCAAATTATGTTTTCAAAGTTATAGCTCATCGTCTAATTTCCCTTGATAGCGTGACTTTTATGTTCCTTCATAGCAGTTAAGGCCCCTAGCGGCCGAATTACGAACTTGAAAATAATTTCCAGCAATTTCTATTACCCACTTTATTTATAAGGATTTTTTTCCCAAACCTCTAGGCCTTACCATTGTCCACCTACAGCCGCTCCGTATTCTTATCCGGACACACTGTACAGGGTCCTTCACGACGAGCTAAGTCGATAAGTATGTGGGAAATTACTAGGACTAGTTCTCTGAAAATTTGTATACGGAGGTTTTCCAAAGAGCTCGTTTCAACTGAAATATTTTCAGTTGTCTTCAACTTCCGGTAATACCGAAAATGGACCCCAACTTCGTTATTTTAAATGGAATGCCCCAATTTATCTTGAATTTTTGGAATGTAGGCTGAATTTCAATCTAGTTTCGTATGAAACACCATATGTCTAGCGTACGGCATTTTAGAGTTATTTCAGTTTTTTCGAAATTTTTGGCAGATGTAGTCCCTTACAAAAAAAATATTTTTAGAAATTTCGCGATATTTAGATAGACCAAAGCCCACCCGTGACATCCTGACGCGGATCATTACAGTCTTGGGATACTTCAGAGCGCATCCTGGAAATTTCTTAATATATGCGGAAAGATATTTAGGAATACCTGAGATAAGTATTCACAGAATTCTGAAAAAACATAAGTTCCATCCGTATTCAATAGTACAAAATTGGAGGCCAGGTGACGATCCAAAAAGAATTGATCCTTGTGAATTTATATTAATTAAAACTCAGAAAGATGAAAAATTGTTACAAAAGTTTATTTGGATGGATGAGGCGAAATTTCAGAAGAATGGAATGTTTAACCGGCATATCTTCTATTATTGAAGTGATACTAATCCCCACAGACAGTGTTAGACTGCGAAAGACAGCTTCAAGGTTACTGGAGTTTCAATGTTTTTGCTGTAATAAAAAATGACGGTGGTACAATTTTATAATGAAAATTTGAATGGTAATCTTATTATAGATTGGAGGTGAAATTTTGTATCTAATTCTTGTTTATTTCAGGCGAAAGATATCTCGAAATTCTAAGAAATTATTTATATCCACTATATCTGAATTGGAATCACCTGGGAATCACGAAGGACCGCCACCTTATAGTAGTGCGCTTGTAAATATCTTCTTGCAGAATCACTTCGACTATCGTTGAATAGCAAACAATGGACCCCATCAGTGGCCTGTCCGTTCGCCCGATATCACTCCATCAAATTTCTTTGTTTCGGGTCGTATAAAAGATATTGTGTATGGTTCGCCGCTCACAACAAAAGAAGATTGCCAGAAAATAGTTCATTATGCATTTCGATCTCTCTCTCCGCAATAAATCCAAAGTGCCACTCATGTCGGGTTTTTAAGAAGGATTCATACATGTTTGGAAGTTAGAGGCAACCAGTTCGAACATTTACTATAGTTTGATCAGTTTTTCATTTGTTTTTCATATTTATTTTATATATTGTTGAATTATCCTTAATTTATCTCCTCCTGCTGCAATTTTTATCAATTACGAAAACTACAAAACGTGCGTGGCAGTCTAGTTTTGACGAACATTTTTAAATGCAGACCCCACCCATGGGCTGTAGGGTCGAGAATAGCAAACTCGTCTGTTTTTATTTCAAGCCAATGCCAACTGATAATTTGAAATTATCCAATAACACTGAAAATTTCGGTATTTTTTACTTTCTACAGAAACACTTCATTTTAGATACAAGGATGTAATTACGAGGTCCCTTTACTTTTCAGCGTAGAATCCACTGGTAAAGAAAAAAGAATAGGTTTTCGAATTTTTGAAATAGCAAAATTCGGCGCCAATTTCTAAGCACCCTGTATAATTGTTTTCAAAGGTTTTCAAATATTTGGGTAGCTATGGATCTCGTTTGTGTAGACCCTGAAAATATTTGGAATGACTCCACTGGATTTCGAAAAAAAAAAATTCGTAAGGGGCTGCATCTGCTAAAAATTTCGGAGAAACTAAAATAATTCAAAAATGGCGCACTTTGGACATAATATGTCTCATATGAAGTTATATTGAAATTTAGCGTACATCCCAAAAATTCAATAAAAATTGGGACATTCTATTAAAAATAACGAACTTGGGGTCCATTTCCGGTATTACCGGACGTTGTAGAAAACAGAAAATATTTTAGTTGAAACTAGCTCTTCGGAAAACCCCTTTATATAAATATTCAGAAAATTAATCCCAATAATGTCCCATATACATATCGACTCAGCTCGTCGTGAAGGACGCTGTACATACAGTGACCACCAAAAAGTCGGCATGATATGGGTTTTTTTTTTAGTTTTGATTTTTCAAAAAACTTTTCGTCAATAATTTGTGCTTGTCTAAAAACCTATTTAGCCCCTAATTTTTTGCAACTTTAGCTAAAATAGTATATTATGATACTAGTGTATAACTACGCCTTTAAAGCACGTGCGATGAGTTTAAGAGCACGAAGCGCTAGCGGAGTGCTTTTAACGTCCCTATATACGTGTATCATACGCTATTTTTTCTACGATAGTAACAGAAAAACTTAGTTCGGTGACACTTTTTCCGTCACATTGTGTTAGATATTCTAGGTTATGTTGTTAGAACAATTCTATTAAAGCAGTTACTTGTGATACTTCGGCCCTAAATTCTAGCATTTTCACGAGTCACGCCAGCAAAATTCGTAATTCAGTGGTAATGTGATCAAAATTCATTTCCTTAAACCTTATTTCCGCGTTGTTCATTTCAAAAATTAACGCATTACAGTTCTTGCATATTCACCGAGACTTAATTTTCCGTTGCTAACGTGTTATTAAACCTTGACCCTGCTGCAAACAGTAGTCCCTTTGTTCTTTTAAATTCTTAGTAAGCCGCTTATCAAAGCAGCTTTGTTCTGCCCTTGCCTTCTGCATGGATGATGTCATCTTGCCACTATCACGTCCTAAGTGGTTCTTGACGGCGGTTGTAATTTTACGTGTAAATCCCCTGGTTAAGTAAAGTTGTTTCAGTATTTCGATCCGTCTTATTCTTAAACGTAACGAGTGGAACAAGGACGTAGATAAACCGCGTCCGCGCTATGTCATTCTTCACGCTTGCCGCTTGGCAGGAACTTCACTTCGCTACCGGCTGTTGAACTAGAACAAACGTTTTTGGCTTCTTCAGCCCCCGGCTCGCATCGCTTGCGGCCGGGGGACGCTGCCCAAACTTTCGTAATTTTCGTTGTGAATAGCTGTGTGTTTTGGGTGCATCGTGTTGTTTGTTGTACCAATTTAACGTTTTCGAACTGTTTCGTTTGGCAAGAAATCTCCGGCGTTGGTGGTGGTGAACTTTCCGTTTGAAGTGCATGTGAAGCATTAATTAGTGGGGTCAAGAGTTCTTATCGTCGAGGGTTGCGAAACCCTTGAAGATATCGTTTATACGGACCCTCACGACCTCTTTCTATCGAACCCAACGCTAATTTGAATTTACCGTCGAATTATCGAAACTCGCACGTCGAGGGGTTCACCCCGTGTTATCGCTACGTCGACTTCGCCCTTCGGGGGACTCTATTGCATCATGCCACCCTTAGTTGTGGCCAGCATCTCCGAGGCTCGCCCGCACCACGTCTTCGCCCGTTGATTTCGCCGTCGTCCGTTCTTTCCGGCAGTTTGTTTGGGAAGCGACGCTACATACAGTATCGCCCGTAATTGTGCAGCCAGCCAATTTTCTCAAGGTAAAAGTTATTGTAAACTAGTTTTATTGTATATAACGAAAAGTGAACGCCCCGTCGAGTGTTGAACGATTAGTACATCTGTTGTCAATGATGTGTTTTGCCGTTTGCTAAATTTAACGATTTACCTATGCATTCTTTTGTTGTTCAACGTAAGTTGTGGCCGTTTCGTTTGCCCTGAGCCACATTAATGTGTTTACCGTCAAGTTTACCCTTTGTAATTAAAGTTAACGTATTGAGCAATCTAACCTAACTAACGTTTGAGTACTTTTAAGTCTAATTAGTCAATTTCATGTTTCTTGCCACTTATTTATATGTTTTTATTTCATCCTAATAGAGTTCTTGGTCAAGTATTGATGTTTTTCTTTTGTGTTTGGTATTTGCATGCTGTTTTATGTACTGTTACAGATGTAAGAGGAGGTTAGCAGCTGCTTTAGTGAGTTATAGTTGTAAGGTAAGTCGAAACTGTATTTAGCTCGCCGAACAAACTCTGCCAAGTTTTAAACGTAGCCAGGTGGATTGCCTACTTCCATTTTCAAGTCATTTCACTTGTGCTGCGATTGACGTTTTCCCGATTTGTCAAGAAAATGGTGGCGCATCAATTATTTAACTTCTTTAACCTCTTTTGTATCGATGTACAGCCCTAACTCGAAGGTAGAAAAGAACCCGCCCTCCCGGTTGAGTTTATCGGAGCAACCCTTCCTGTTACCGTCATCTAACGGGGTTAGGGCCTTGTATTCTTGATCGACCTCCCGATTTTGTCGTTTTATCGTGTCGCGACTAACAAGTCCGGCTCTCGAGCGTATGATTTTGTTGTGCACGCTTGAGGGGTGGTTTGTTATGTCGTGTCGTTTTTGAACGGTAACAATGTTGACAGTCAAACTTACGGCAAAGCGTGTTTTAATTTAGTATTAAAAACGCCTCCAATTGCAACGTGCGAATAAGACGTATTTTGGACGCTAATATTAAGAGTGCTACAAACGTCGCTTTTGACACTAGAAACAGTGCAAAAAGTTGTTATCTTGACAAGTTCGTAGAAAAATTAATTTTTCAGTTTTTGTAATATTTATTGTTTGAGGCTTTCGCGGTTACTCGAATTATTTTCCTTAGCATAGAATTTCGGCTTAGACCGCGTTGTATTTGTATATGAACACCCAGCATTTTCTGGCTTAATGTGCCTTGCACCTTGTAAAGTCGAGCAAAAACCCGCGCGATGGCCATGCTCTTTGGTGGCTCGTGTTGTTTGAGTATCTTGAGAACGAGGATACTTAGGCAGATTTGGCCGTTCTGCTGTTTGTGCATCCATATTCACTAACGTTTTGCAAGACCTTGCAGCTTGCATCATCAGAGTGAAAGTCGCACAACACGAGCCACCAAAGAGCATGGCCATCGCGCGGGTTTTTGCTCGACTTTACAAGGTGCAAGGCACATTAAGCCAGAAAATGCTGGGTGTTCATATACAAATACTACGCGGTCTAAGCCGAAATTCTATGCTAAGGAGAATAATTTGTAATATTTTTCAAAATTTCACATACCAATTACTTAATATTAAAATTCATTTTTTTATGAGAAGACCAAAGATTTATAATTGGAAAAAATAGTTGGGAATGTTAATTACTTCTTTAGATTTTTTATTATTTACCGAAATATAGTGTTTGCATAATTTTTACGTTTTTTATGCAAGGCGCTTTTTAGAAGAAATATTAACAATTCTAATTAATATCTAGTTAAATAGTTTCTAGACACTCTAATCTAACCCTGTTAATGAATTACTATTACAAAAATCCTGTAAATGTTGTTTTACAGTTGTCTGAATGAGGAGATTTTTTAGAACATGTAAATTGTCGCAATACTTACGTCAAGTTCGAGCAAATGGTAGGAGAATCATAGTATGAGTGTCTATCACATTATATCACTGAAGCATGGAAGGTAGAATTAAGTTTCGCAAGAGAAAGTGGTAACATGATGGGTAACATTGGCCGATGTAACGTCACAGTGGATGGAGGTTAGAGTCATCGGTCCTACGGTCTTACAAATTGTAAGGACAATTTTTGCATTTAACGCTTTTCCTCATTTTCTCTTTTTTTTAGTTCTTTTTCCAGTTCATTTACGTTTAAATTGAAAGTTTAGTTTTGTTTCGGAAACTAATTTCGTTTATCGCATACAGTAGCTTCTCCCGGCCTCTTTGTTTCATAAGACATTCTTCTTCTTCTTATGTACCATGTCCTTCCAGAACGTTGGTTACCAACAAAGCTAAGCGTACTTTATCGACGGCAACTCTAAAAAGTGTGCATGAGTTAATTTTTTACCAGTCGCGTAGATTTTTCAGCCACGACGTTTTTCTCTGGCCTGGTCCCCGGCTGCCGTCTATTTTGCCCTGAATAATGATTTGTAGAAGCCGGTACTTTTTTTCCCTCATCACATGACCAAAGTACTCCAATTTCCTCTTTTTTATAGTGGAGAGGATCTCAGTGGTCTTATTTAAGCGCTGTAATATTGCGGCGTTGGTGATTCTTTCAGCCCATGTGACTCTTAGCACTCTCCTGTAGGCCCACATTTCGAAGGCTTCAAAACGTTTCTCTTCGTTTCTGGTGATGGTCCAAGCTTCTACTCCGTACAGCAGTATGGAGAATACGTAGCATCTCAGCAGTCGAATGCGTAGGGGTAGTTTCAGATCTCTGCTGCTTAAGACGTTGCTCATTTTTCTGAAAGCTGCCCGTGCTTGTTCTATCCTTGATCTCACTTCTGTGTGGCTGTCTGCATTTTCTGTTATAACACTGCCTAAATATCTAAATTGGTGCACTTGTTCCAAGCTCACGCCTTTGACTTTGATATGAGCTCTGATGTTCTGTTGTTTGCTGACTACTAAAACTTTGGTCTTTTTTATGTTTGGTTCTAAACCAGCAGCCTCGCATCTTTCTACTGCCTTATTTAAACTCCATTGTAGATCATCCGGATTGGAGGCTAACAAGACCGTATCATCAGCGTACCGCAAGTTATTTACCGGTTCGCCATTAATGACAATTCCTACTGTTGCTTCTGAGAGTGCATCTTTGAAAATTCTTTCTGAGTATACATTGAAGAGCAGCGGGGACAGGATGCATCCCTGCCTTACAACTCGCTTGATGTTTACTTCTGGTGTGTCAGTTCCCTCTACTTTCACTATCGACGTTTGATTCCAGTATAAATTTGCTATTACGCTCCGTCTAGTCCAATCAGCTTGAGAGTCTCAACCAGGACATCGTGTTTAACTCGGTCGAACGCTTTTTGAAGGTCTATAAAGCAGACATAAATATCAACTGACATATCACGGCTTCTTTGTGCAAGGACATTAATAGCGAATAGTGCCTCTCTGGTACCGAGGCCGTTGGGGAACCCAAATTGTGTTTCGCTTAAGTAATTCTCACATTTTGCATATGTCCTGCCATGAATGATTTTCATAAATACTTTCTACAAATGGTTCATTAGACTGATGGTTCTATATTCCTCGCACGTTTTAGCCGTGCTTTTCTTTGGTATTGTTATAAATGCAGATTGTAGTCAGTCGCTTGGAATTTTACCGCTGGTGTATATTTTGTTGAAAAAATCTGAGACTACTTTAAGGCCGTCTTGGTCGTCTATTAGTTTATATACCTCGCAAAGGATCTCATCTGGCCCTACTGCTTTGCGGCTTTTTGAACTCTTAATAGCATATTCCACTTCTCTGCATGTTATTAGTGGTCCTTCTGTATCATCCAAAATCGGCGGTGTTACTGGTCTATCATCTTCAAAAAGTTTAATTATATAATTTGTCCATTCAATTATTTTTTGTTGTAGTCCTTGTATTACCTTTCCACCTTCATTGTACAGTACGCCCGATGTTCTGCTTGATCTTGAGCTGCCCGTTGCTTCTTTGATCTTTTTATACATATTAAAGGAATCATATGCCGCTTCTAGATCTTCTATCTCTTTGCACTGGCTGGCCAAATAAGATGCTTTTGCTAAGACATTGGACAGCATTTTATTCAAGCGCACATACGATTGTCGTTCTATATTTAGCCTTGTTTTTCACAGGAGTGCCGCAATGTGCCTTTATCGTATTTTAATGAGTTCTCGATGCCAGAGAGGCGATTTCTTTGCTTACAGATGGTTTATTTTCATAAGCGAAAATATGATGCACAACTCGACGTCATTCGTATGCTTCGATAAGTTGAACAGAGTATAAGATTAGGTAACGCTTGCGCGGAGTCATTTGGCTTTAGAATTTCAGCTCCGGGCATAGAATCAGCGTCCGACACTAAGACCGTCTACAAGTGTTGGTTGTTTCCGCAGCGGGGCATCTGCCTTGCTGCATAAGTCGAAAGTAAAGTAGTGAAGTTATCTAGTTGCTATCGGTCGAGCCCTGTGTCGTTGGAGTGGCGTGTTTTATTTATTTATTTATTTTGTACTCAGCCACCAGCCATTAGGCCAATTATAGGCGTCGCTGTACATTTTATGGGGACTTCCAACACCACTAACGATGTCATCATGCTATTACGACATCCGGGACCAACTATTTCCGTGGCAGCCGTACCATGAGGCGCCGAGTGAAGCAGCCGTGAAACTCCCATCCAAGTTCCGACCAGAGAGAGAGTTGCTTAACTTTACTGATCGTACGTGGACGCTTGTTCAAGCTACACCACCCGGGTTGATAAATGTTTAGCTGAGGAATTTTGTATCGTGGAGCAGGCATCTCCAATCACGTTTGGAGCGGATTTTAAATGAAAACCTTGTTTCAGTGCTAAGCTGTCGTTCGTTAAAGTCATGTGTATCGTGCCGTAACCTTGATTTTCGAACGTGTTTCATTCTAACTCTTCGGCTAGATATAATGCCGTTCAGACCCGCTTGACTATGGCCCTTATGCTGTTTTCAGTAGTTTTTTCCGTATATTGGAGGCAATGGCTTTGACGTGACCCGCAGCTTGGTTGGCCAACGTCACCAGCGCAGCTGAATCCTTCATAAGGTATTGTGTTAGTTTATGGTCTAATTGTAACGAGCATTGATTTACAGTGAAGTGATCTTCTAATTACGGCCATTCCACGCAGTGTCGTTGTGAATCTAAATAGTACGATTTTGAATAGGAATTACCACCTTGAAGATAATTTTTAGCATTTACCGTCACGTTTTAATTTCTGTATGTAGTTTTACGTTGTGAGATCAAGTAATTACTGCCATTGTGTCATATTTGAGTATTTGTTGTCAATTTTGTTTGCTGTAAAGCAGTTCCTTTGTGTAAATTTAAAGTTGTCATTGTTTTTGAAATGGTTATATCATTTGTCGCCAAGTTTACCACCTGTGTTTAGTTTAAACGTTCCATTAACCTCACTAACGTTTTTCGAGTATTTTTAACTGTAACGAGTAATTCATTTTAATGTTTATCGTCACCTACATATTTTCCTACATTAATATACAAGTTTATTTTTATATAGTGGTGTGTTTCATTAATAGATTGATGATGTTTGCATGCGTATTTTGTGTATTTTTCCGATGTACAGGGTTTCAGACAGCTGTAAGAGAATGTGAGTCAAGGTGTGTTCTATTCAGCTGTTTGTGTTCGCCGCTCAAGCATTGCACAGGTAGAATTTAGAGATGGGCGATCCGCTCATGAACGGTTCAAAAGAATCAGTTCGCGTTGGAGAGCGAGTGAGCCATGACTCACAAAAAAAGAACGGTAGTTCTCTAAGTTCTTGGCTCACACAGCTTTCTCCTACTTTTCTACCGCGCGATCTCCCACTCAGCTCTTTAAGAACCGAGTAACCGAGTCATGTTTGCGTTCAGTTCATCGTTCAGCTTCAGCTCCAGCTCTCTCTCGCAGTCTCCGACGTCCGTTCTTTCGCTCTTGGCTCACTGGCTGTTCAGTTTTACTATTCACTCTTCAGTATGAACTTCTCGAATCTCGACTCTGGCCTGTTTGCCACTTGGCAGTGGCATTATTTAGGTATTTTGAGAACGAGATTAATAATACGGGGCTTTAATTCTTTGGAAAAATCTGGTGTGATACACTCACACAACTTCCTTTTACAGTGATCTTATAATTAGTCAAAAATTTAATTTTTAATTTTTAACAATTTGTTAAAAATTTTCAAAAATTACAAATTCTACAAAAACGGTACAAAATCGAGTGTTAGTTGAAGAGACAAATTTTCTCTAGAATTTTAAGGTGAATTCAAAAATGTAATAATATACCGGGTGTTTTATTTAAAATAGGAGTTAATAAAAAAAATAGAAAAAAAAACAAAAGAAACCCACTTTAGAAGTATTCAACTAGAAAATCATCTATCTCACATCAATACACATTAAAAATGTAAGAAAAATGTAAAGTTTAAAAAAAATCGTTAGAGCCGTTTTTGAAAAAATCGAAAAAAACTGAAAAATCACAAGAGTAAACACCTACTTCCGGTTATGCGATTTTCTTCAAAAGCTTGCTGTCTCATCTACATAGTACACAAAACTTATATATGAAGTTTCAACGCCATACCTCTTTTCGTTTTTGAGATATTCTGTTCACAGACAGACACACACACACACACAGACACACACACACACAGACAGACCAATGAAAAAAAATATGTTTTTTGGGATCAGGGGACTCTAAAACGTGAAGATCCGTTGAAAACTCAATTTCGAATTTTTGGGGTGAATCCAATACTTCCTTTATAGTAAAAGGAAGTAAAAAACTATGTTTGTCATATGATTCAAAAGGACTGCAGGAGAGCTGGTGAGCTATAAAAAAGAACTAGTTCATTCTAGTGAGCGAGCGGTTCTGAGCGGTTCTCAGAAATGAACCATGTTGCCCATCTCTAGTAGAATTAGAAGGTGGGCTATTTCTCCCACTTTCTGGATGAGCCTACCTGTAGTGTTGTTCTCGATTTAGACAGAAAAGTGGTGGCGCTTAGCAATTAACATCTGTATTTCGGTTACCGGATCGTAGCCCTAATTTCAGGTCGTAAAGATCCCCCCTTCTCCACTGAGTGACCCGGCAACTTTTGTTACATCCCATCGTAACGGAATTGGGGCAATCGATCCGAGAATTTTCCGATTTTGTGTAGTGTCAGTGTTGTGAAGTCGATTTTGTAAAGTACCAAATTGACGCTTCGCCGTAAAGAACATTTCGTATTGTAACAAAATTTACTTCGAATTCAGGAGTGGCGTGTATAATAGGCCATCAGACAAAAAACTGCGCGTTAGAAAACAAGTAGTTGCTTATTATTTCACATCAAATAATATCGGAACAAACAATCAGATGCATCTTATCAAAGAAATAATAAGTCAGCTTCAAAAGATTTTATATGTAATAGCTACTGTTTGTGATCGAAGTCCAATTAATCAATTAGCATTTACGAAATTATGTTCAGAAGAAAATCCTAGACAAAGTCCGTATTATTTCTTTGTTAAAGATCAACTGATTGTGAAAATTTTTGATGTGCCACACCTTTTAAAAAGTACACGTAATGCATTATTGAGATGCAAAATTCGATTTGAACCTTAAAATTATGCAAAATTTGAATACAATCAGTCTGTTTTTAATATCGATAAGCAAAAAAATTTCAAATCTTTACCAAAATTAAAACAACATTTTTAAGATTCCTATGTGAAAATGAAGGTGAAGGTAGCTGCTGCTCAACTTAGCAGTTCTGCTGCTGCTACCATAGAAACGTTTACTACGTATACCAACATGCAACACACAAAGCAACCACTAAGTGTGGTTGCCTTGTGATGCAACCTTTAGAATCCATTTAAACGGCAGAATTTGTAAAAAAGGTGATGACTTATTTAATTCTTTAAACAGTTGTCAAGTTAAATCGCCAGATGGCAAAACGTATAAATGTGCGTTGAAGCAAAATTCTGTTTAATTAGAATTTTGGTCAAGATTATTCACAGAACTAGATCAGTGTAAATGGAGTATTCGTTTGTTCGAGGTTGGCAGACAACAATCAGGTCTATTTTTTTTTAAAAACCTTTAAAATGTGGAAGGATCTGATTGTCTAAATTTACGGGCATTTAACCAAGATCCGATAAAAAATCTATTCTGTACCATTCGTCAGCATGGAATAGCAATCGATCATCCTACATCAATTCACAGCAGCCTTAAAACTGTTGTTATTAACAAGGTGGTTACACCTGTTAACACAGGCAACTCTAAAGATGACCTCTGTACCCCTTTGGCTGATTTAGGAAATTTACTAACATTTTCGTCTGGCGAAAAGAAGAACAGGTCTCGCAATCAGATATAGGTAAACAACTTTGAACTTGTGAATTCTACAGAACTGAACTGTGAGGATAGTCAGGGTGTGGCATATGTGGGATGTATTCTAAAAATATTAGTGTACCTGATTGCCATGCCGATCAAAACTATTTTCTACCGAAATTACGCGTTAGCATATTTTAACGTCATTTAAAGAATTTGATGAAGATCAAAGGTTATGCTATGCCACTGAGTGCGCTATGTCATTTATCTTAACTATTCATGATACTTTATATGCTTTTCTTTCTGTTAATGCGTTTTAACCTACTTTAGAGAATAACTTCCAGCATTTCTCTACAAATCATCGATAGGATTTAGAGAAAGGTATTGCCCCGACGATGACCACATCTGCGGCGGTTTAATATTAGTAAGTGTACCACTTTCTTAATCTTCAAATTCGTCAAGGAGAAGAATAAGCCAAAGACTGCCATTACTCAAGGACATCGGAAGGAAATGAAAAAAAAATGACTGCGAAGTAGGTTGTTATTTATTTATTTATTTATTATGTTTATGAATATATTTTATTTATTTAGATGTAGTTTTATAAGCATTTATTTTTTGTTCTAGAATTTAATATTTGTTATTTTTTAGGAAGTTATTGTTGGAATGATAAAGAATTTACAGTTTTAATTTAATAAATATATTACTCTTATTAAACTAGTGCTTATTATTGTATATTGTTTCAGCCGGATGTATTGAATACATTAATAAAGTTTTTTACTACAGTTGTCCGTAAATAATTGTTTTATTTACATTAAAAGTTGTTCTGTTGTAGTTTGTATTTAAGAAACAATTCTAGTATCTAATTTAGCATTATCAATTAAAATTGATGAATTATTTTTTAAATCAAATTTAATTCACAATAGTACATTTTGTATCAAGTACGCAATAGTTATTTAAGTAACACGCGTCGAAAGTAGCAAATATCGTGCGAGTGTTGATTAGACAAACGAGGGCGTACACTAGCAAAGCCCGAGTGGATCTAAAACACGAGCACAGATATTTGCACTTTCGAGCGAGTTATGAATATTATTTTTTAGACGACCACAAAATTTTTATTTATTTCGTTTACAAAATTGATTGTTATATTATTATTGGTACAATTGCAAAAATGAGAGCTTGTTGGGAAGCATAGCAACGAATAAAGCAAAAGCGTCTGGATTGTTTGACTAACTTTGTGCCGTTACGATATGACTAGTACGATGTAATATCGTGCTAGTGTATGAAATTGTCAACTTTTTGTAGTAGGCTGCTGTCGCGATAATGTTACTTTCATATGTGGTTGTCTAAAAAACTATTTGCGTACGTGATGCATACATGATTTTTTGGTATCAGCTCTGCAAATTGTCTGCTATAAGTCAGAAAAAGGTAAATAATTCTCAATTTAAAAAATACGTTTCTAATGTGTAAACTAAGTTATCTTTCAGTCCGCTAATAGTATATTATGATACGAGTTTTATAAGAAGCATTTTGTAGCACGCACTGGTTTAGGGTACGACGAGCGAAGCGAGAAGTGCCCTAAAGGAGTAAGTGCTACAAAATGCCTTATAAACGAGGTATCATACAGTATTTTATCTACTTTGCCACTTTTTTAAGCAAAAAAAATATTTTTAGTATTTTTATTATAGCATCGCTCTGTGTACGAACGCAAAGTAGATAAAACCCATTAAAGTACTCAACTCAGTCCGCTAAAATCCATTAAGGTACTGTTCTGCTAGTCCGCTAAAATAGCATTTTGCGGACTCAAACGAGCCTGTTAAAGGTTTATTTTGCGGAGCCTGTATCAAAAACTATTTTATTATTAATGTGTTTCGAGGGTTGCCTATATTCCCTATTTAAATCTCCCGTTCATTGTGTATTTGGGCCACTCGGTTGCCAGGGTGTAGCTCTGTGAAAAAATGGTGACGTGTTGCTAACTTTTATCATGGGGGATTAGCTTCTATTAGGTTTTTTCAAGGATATTATACTATAATATCCTTGGGTATTGTCACAGAATAATACAGAATGGCCTGTCGGCTTAAAATTCAGCTAGTTTTTTCTTTACGCATGCGCGAGTTGTGGTGGTGTGCAGTCAGCTGTTTTTCATATTTTACAAGTGTACTTGTGGCGGTCAATGACCCCTTATAAGAAGTGAAAGTGGTTTTAACTGCAACATAATCTACCCTGACTTTTTGCATTGTTTGGAAAGGATAGGCAGCTCGTCTTTTTATTATTTTTATATTTCATTTATTTGAATTGCGTTTTTCTTTTTGCAGGTGAGTGTCATGTGCTCCTGTATGTACGTAATGAGGTAATTAATTTTGTTTTAATACTGTAAATTCTATAAATTTTAGATTTAACCTTTAATTTTATGCTACTTTATTAAATATATGGGAGCACATGAAATGCTGATAGCACATATTAATATAAGATCTTTAGTTCCAAAACTTCATGACTTGATATTGCTTGTTAATAATTATAAATATGATGTTTTAGCTAATAGTGAAACATGGCTCTCAAACGACATTGCCGACAATCTTATCTATATAGCTGGTTATCATTTAATTCGCCGTGACCGGGTAAGTAGAGCTGGCGGTGTTTGTATAGTATACGCTAAAAGTTCTTATAGATGCACCACAGTAGATACTGGCGATTCCATAGAACAAATCTGGATCTCACTACAAGTTAAAAAACGTTCGGTTTTGCTGGGATGCATTTATAAGTCACCAACTGTCAATTATAAATGTTTTTGTGACGAATTGGAGCAGACTCTTACACTTTTGTCAAATTCCTCTGATTATATTTGTTGTCTTGGCGATCTAAATATAAATATGCTTAATTTAAACCAACCTGACACAATGTATTTTCAATCTATGATAAACGCTTTAAATTTAATTCAACTGATTACTGATTCTACGCGTATAACGCGTAATAGTAAAACTCTAATTGATGTTATTCTGGTTAGTAGCACTGAAATTGTGAATGATTATGGAGTAAGTCCTCATGGGCACAGAATAAAACAATTTATTCTGTGTCATGGGTTAGCTGACCACGAATCAATTTTCTGTAAATTAAATATCGAACCTTTGTCTACCCCAGTTCATTCTAAAACAATTAGAAATTTTAGTCAATTTAATTTGGAGGAACTTCAGGCTGATCTGTATAGAGTGCCTTGGCAACAAATATTTTTCTTCAGAGACATTAATGAAAAAATAAATGTGTTAAATATTAACTTGAGCAATACAATTAACGTGCATGCTGCAGTAAAAACCATTAATATCGAGAGATCCAAAAAAAAACTGTTCCTCAGCGAGCTGTGGAAATTCAACGTATGAATAATATGTTGGTGACACTGTACGTCAATGTCAAATTCGAGGTTATCAGGTTAGGTTTTCCGTCAGTTATGACACAAAATGGCGCAAATCCTAACCTGCTAACCTCGAATTTGACATTGACGTACAGTGTCACCAACATATTATTCATACGTTGAATTTCCACAGCCCGCTGAGGAACAGTTTTTTTTTGGATCTCTCGTTATAAGTAAACCATTCGTTCCTTGGTTGACCAATAATATAAAAGTTGCCATGAAACTTAGAGATAAGGCTTTAATTAAGTATCGTAAAACTAAGTCTTCTGCTAAATGGGAATATTATAAGTCGCTGCGCAATCTTGTTAATCAAATGATCAAATCTGAGAAAAAGGCATACTTTCAATTTACCATACAAAATTCAAATTCAAAACAAATGTGGAATAAATTTAAAAAATTAAATATTGGCGCTAAAGCTAAAATTGCAATCCCAACACATTTATTTGAAGTCAATGAAATAATTTTTATATAAATTCGATTCCTGACATTAACAATACTGACGTTGACGTGACGACATTGCAAGTTTCTATAAAAACAATAAATTAACTTCGAACGATGTACAATTTAAGTTTAGAGAGATAAATACTTCGGATGTACTTAAAATTATTCATGAAATAAAAACTAATACCGCAGGACACGATGGATTAAATATAGAAATAATAAAACTTTGTATGCCTGCAGTGCTTCCTTACCTTACTCACATAATTAACTGTTCACTTCTTACAAATTTCTTTCCAGATAGCTGGAAGAAAGCAGTAGTTATTTCACTTCCAAAAAAAATCAAATCTCGAGGGTTATAAAGACTTAAGACCAATTAGTATCTTACCTGTTTTGTCCAAAGTCCTTGAAAAGGTGATGAATTTGCAACTGAGGAAATATTTATATGAAAAGTTCTATCGAAAAGTATTAAGACATTTTTCAATAAGTATGACCGAGAAAGAGTTATAGTGGTATTTGTCCGAAGAAAAAGTGAAGTTAGCACCCTAAATTTTCGATACACATTTTTGTCTCTTAAATAAATAGAACTATTTTTAAAAATAGCAAGGAACTCCAGAACTTTTTGGGGTGCAACAGGAACTCTTAAAAAAATAACATTTTTTGAAGTTGTGGTGCTAACTTTACAGGGGTCATATACCCGTGCATCATCGCCAAAGGCTGTCGCTGCTGCTAGCAGGAAGTTATCATCTCGACGCCATAGAAATGGCGCCTTTCTTGTGCTACTACGAGAACATTTGAGAGCAACCAAAAGCCAGGTTAGTTGCTAGTTATAACCACCGTGCAAGGTGAGATATTATTGCGACATCTGGGGCCATCGTTCTCGTGTTTGAGAGCACGGGAAATCCCATGCAACCAGAACCTCGCGGTTACGTCATTTGAAAGCGCCCACGCTACCTAGTATTCCAGCGCCTTTAGTACGAGCGCATTTCAAGAATAGACAGCTTCGCGCAAGTTTATTTGTGTGCGGAATTCCATTACATTTCACGCTAGTGGCATTTGACTTTGCGTTGATAGAACTTTAGCGACCTAGTTAAGGTATTTTCATACATGTAGCGCACAATCTTTTCATTGTGTATTGTTTTTAATATGTATTTTCTTGTGTTTTTCTTACAGATTATAAGTTTTTTATGTAAACTCTTGGGTTTTTATTGCTGGTAGTGTTTACGTGTGTAAGTTCAGCATTCCAGGTGACAACGAGCCAATCCAAAACAATATTAGCTTACACTTAGCCACACTGACGTTTTTAATAGAGTCTCATCCGCTCCGACTGAATAAGTTAGAGTCCCAGGGCAGTATCAATTAATAGTACAGTAGAGTATAGGGCTAGGTAAATAGTCGTGTAACAATTATCCATTGTTTTCGTTGCCAAAGAATCCATCAATTGCTTTGAAGCAAAATATGTTGGCGACGAGATCTTGGGAAAATCCATCAGTGAAGAAAGTACATTCGGTACTCTTAAACTCAAACGTGTTTGGTTGGTGAAAACCATGTGTTCGACAGCCAGTAAGGTAAAAGCCGGTAGTGATATCATTCAAATCGGCTCCACACAGTTCTTCCAACGAATAATGTGGACGATCTACTTTCCCGAGAATTTTCGTTTCTGCTTCAGATACAAACTTGCTTTTATGCCTCTTTCATGACTTGAAAATAGCAGTTTTATAAAAAATACGAAGAAATCATCTTTTTATTACTACGTCTTCAATGCAGTTCCGAAGCGTTAAATAAATATGACGAATTATCATTTTGTACTAGATGGTGGTAGTCTTATTCAACTCAACGTGTCACAGGGCCAAAAGACTTTCGCTGATATCCACGCAGCGTATACTTCCTTCATTCCCAAATATTATTACAATAGAGTTACTGTCGTATTTGATGGTTATTCGGAAAATGTTCTTAGCACAGAAAGTATTGAACGTTAGAGACGATTGCTAAAGTGCGCATGCTAACACAGTACTCGTGGAATCGCAATAAAGGTTCCTTGACAATCCCAACACTTTAATCGCAAAGGCATATAACCATTAATTGAAGAAAATGATGCTGATGCCCATACAGTTAGTGCTGCCATTGAAAATCCTTGGAAAATGAACAAATTGTGGTTGGACAAGATCTTTTATTTTATTGATAGCACTCAGTCTGAAGAACAAGAACATTGTACCTATGAAAGACGCTCAAGTCAAGGTCGCGAAACTAATATAGAGTTCGCAAAATTTGCGGTAATCAAATATCATTCGTAACTTTAAAGAATCTATATTATTTATCCATGGTATGAGTCGCTGCGACGCAAGTAGAAACTTCGACGACATCGTACATGTATTTAAGAAAACTCAAGATACATACGATGAAGTTGAAAATGCTGGAAAACGATATGTACTATAGTTGTACACTGCTCAACCTACATAAAGCTGCTTAGGTAACCACAGATATACTATTTTCAACTATCAAGTTAAACACCATACCTTCCAGAACCATTAAAATAATATACTTAAGATGTTACTGCGTAATTTACCATTATTGATCATGATTTAAATAACAAAATGTACTTAACAATTATTGCTACATTCTTAACAGCATGTGGCCCAAAATCTATGAAACTCAAAATTGAACATCTTAATTATACCTATTTTGAAAAAATGAAATACTGTTTTGCTTGTTTTGTCCTACCTAAATGCGCGCTAAGCGACAACAGTCGTACTTTAGTACTGAAATATTTAACGAATTAGATGGTATTGTTCATATCGCCGCACTCCGTTACAAAGCAACTTGCAGTGGTCTAGCAGAAAATGGAGTAAAAACTGTTAAAACAAGGTTAAAATGTGCACTTTTAGACCTCAAAAAAGAAAATGAATTTTTCCAACCCTGATGAGTAGATTTCCTTTAAATTTACCGTAATATACAGTGTCCGCCAAAAAGCAGGCATAATATGGGAACATTTTTTATTTTTGATTTTTCAAAAAAACTTTTTACGTCAATAACTTGTGCTTGTCTAAAAACCTAATTAGCTTATTTATTGTTATATTACCTAGTCTTTACTTGTTTGCAAAATGGAGGTTTACGAAATTGTCAAAATCCAAAAAGTGCTATTTTTCGGAAATTAAGTAATATTTTAATGGGATTTTTTTAGAGTGTGTTATTTTTAGTTAACTGAACAATCTCAAGGTCAGAAAACACCTATTTTTGCTAAAAATTATTTTTTCAATTTTTTAAATATTTTTCAAAATTTCACATACGAAGACTTAATATTAAAGTTCAAATTTTTTTATATGAACACTTTAAAGATTTATAATTGGGAAAAATAATATAAAATGTTAATTAATTATTTATATTTTTTATTATTTACCGAAAAGTAGTATGTTTTACGTTTGTTATGCAAGGCGCTTTTTAGGATAAATATTTTTAAATTCTAATTAAATGGTTTTTAGAAACTCTAATTTAGCGCTGTTAATGAATTACTATTACAAAAATCCGGTAAATGTTCTTTTACAGTTGTCTAAATGAGGAGAATTTTCTTTATTCAATTACACGTTTTAAAAAGTCTCATTTAGACAACTGTAAAAGAACATTGACAAGATTTTTGTAACAGTAATTTATTAACAGGGCTAAAAATAACACTCTAAAAAAATCTCATTAAAATCTTACTTAATTTCCGTAAAGTAGGACTTTTCGGATTTTGACAATTTCGAAAAACTCCATTTTCTTAATAAGTAAAATTCATTCAGTCTATATGATAGGGGCTAAATAGGTTTTTAGACAAGCACAAATTATTAACGTATAAGAGAATTTTTGAAAAATCAAAAATAATTTTTTTTCTATAGCACAGGTTAAAGTGTGCTTTTATCAATTCAAAACAAAAGGTCAAGTTTTACTTAAACAGCAAGGGTAGATAAAGTAGGACTTTAACATTAAGGATAGATAAAGTAATTTAATTTTTTAACTTTTGTTTAAATTAAATATGACAGCTTCGTATTATCGTAGCAACCCAATCTAGCTACTGACATTTTGAAATGTGATTGACTGTCCTTATTGTCTTATTAAATTGTTAAAGTTCTTGCTATAGAAAAAAATATTGTATTATACACGACGTTAAAGTTATTTCTATCCACTCTTGAATCATTAACGTCTCGACTTCGTCTCGACGTTAAACGATTCACTCGTGGATAAAATTTAACTTTATCGTCTTGTATAATAAATTACTATTATTTGAAATCGGCATTGAAGTACCTCGAAATCGTCATTAAAATACGAGAAATCGGCATTAAAGTAATCAATTGTTTTACGACTTTTTTGTAGGTGGCGAGGCGATAGGTAAACGTCAACCGACATTAACATAACCTACATATGTTTGTTAAAATGTTCACGATTTCTCGATTTCAAATAAAACATAATGTACTTCTCGGCACTGAAGTTCCTTTTTTATCCCCAGGGCCCCCGCTACCATATGTGCAACGTGTGCAATGCACACGGGCACCATCCTTTAGGGGCGCAAAAACCCAGGGTCCAAAAAAAATTGAAAAAAATTTGCAAAAAAAAACAAAAAACAAAAATTAATTTTAAAATAAAAGTTGAGAAATTAAATAGGATTAGGTATAAATACACACGAAATTTTATTAGTATATCATCCAGTTACTGCCGATTCCTATGTTGCGAGAACATGTCAGGCGGTAGTTTCTTGATTTTTCCTGTTCAGACATGAATAATGCCTGGAGCGCTATAAAAGCGATGCATCGCCAGAGGCGTTTTTAAACGGTTAGTTCGCTGGACCGTGCAACAAGTGCAAAAAACAAGTAATCCTATTAATTTTTACATTTAAAGCTATTTTTATTTTGTCAAGCGTTGTGTTGTATAATATTTTGTTTACTACTTTTTTTTCTAAAAAATTAAGTGCTGAATACCTGCTGACTGCAATTTCAACGGTTTGATTTTTTATAAAATGGTAAGTGTTCCCTACTTTATACTATCAACATTAACCCTTTATAGGATACTGGTTATAATTAATTTTTTTTTTACCCAAATATCTGTTTATTGATTGAAATGTCATGTACGTGTTTTAAAAAAGTAATTGGTTTTTTATCCATAACTCGCTTAGTTTTTATGCTATCGATCTTTTTAAAAAACCATTTTGTAGGGTTTTTAAGGGCTATAAGATCAAATTAGTTTAATATTTTTTCTGCCTTTATTTTTGAAAGGGTTTAAGCTGAAAGGGCTTGAAAAAATTGCTTTTTACTCAAATATGCAAACTTGGTGCTTATTATTGTGCTTACTTTAGAAGTTAATTCCTAATTCCCGTGAGTAGTAATTATTTATTTGTTTTTTCAGGATAAAAGAAAGAGACTTTCAGGTGCGAAGTTTCATGAGCAAAAGAAACAGACTACAAGAAAGGGAAAAAATGTCTGGATCTTTAAAACACTTCTTGCAAAACAATCAAGATTCCACGGAGACTATCGATGCGACCGAATCTCAAGATTCTAAATCCATAATATCAGTAACCGTGAGTGGACCATCTGAAATTTCAACAGAGGCAACCACGGTAACATCAGGTCCTGCAACAAGGGGCCGCGGTTGTAGCAGCAAAACAGATGCAGAGCCCGATGAAGCGATGACACCATCCTCGTCTACAGCACTTGAACAATCCACTTCAGGTAATTCAGCTTGTGTAAGAAGTTCGGTAATGTCAGCTACCGAAATACCTGCTGCAAGTGACACTTTAGATGAAGGCTTTAATGAGGCTAGTGTCGATATAATTCCGTCCGACCCCGGTTTGTGGCCCGAAAGAATCACCAATGAGGTAGCTAGAATATTGGTTAAACGTGGTCCGCCCTTGATAGACATCAGTTTTAGCTTTTCTAGTAATAAAGATAAAAGAAAGTTTTCGTGCAAATACTTTGTAAGAAGTCTAGCAAATGGAGAAAAAGTCGAAAGGACTTGGCTTATTTACTCTATTTCTTTTTTTTTTTTTAACAATTGTCTGTACCAGTTCAGCAATTATGCTATGCATGGTAATGTTCAGCGATGTGTGTCACAATATACCTCACTAGCGAGGTCCTAAAGACCTCTGTCACTAATTTTTATGATTGTTAAAGTTGGATTGTCCCATGAGGCACTGTGCGCACTACAGTTATGAGGGGGAGATTACTGAGATTCATTTATGTTAGTCACTGTCACGAGTCAAAAGATCTACAGGTAATTTCCTTTTTAATCTTGTGTGTAGTGATCTTGAGCCCACATGATAAAATATTGCGCCATTACATATGTCTATGTTGTTATAGAAGTTTTTATTTGTTTTCGTGATGAATTCTTGTATTGTGGGAATATTAGTTTCTCGATGCAACTGAGAATTTCTTACAAACCACTCAGCATTAGTTATTGTGCGCAGCACTTTGTTTTGTAGAATCTGCAACTTATTGATATTAGTTTTCGATGTCGAGCTCCAGATACTACAACCATAAGTAAATATTGGTCTAATTATAGCTGTATAAATTAATATTCCACATTTAATTCTAAGTGACGATTTTTTGTTCAAAATTGGGTAAAGCATGCTTAACCTGGCATAGGATTCTGCTAGCTTTTTATTTATGTGATTGCTCCAGGTTAGTCTGCGATCTAAATATATCCCTAGATATCGGACGGCGCTGTCTTTGGGGTTCCATGGTATAGGAGTGTTATTAATTGTTATATTTGGTGGATCTTGGGGCCGTCGGAGAGTGAAAATTTTTGTATCGCACTTTTCTGCGTTGATTTTTAAATTCCACTTCCGGAACCAGAGAGTTAGCTGGTGTACACCTTCCTGGAGTCTTTGTGCTGCCTGATTAATATCGTAGTTCTGCGTGATTAACGCCGTGTCATCGGCATACATAGCTATATTTGCATTAAGTGGTTCGGGGATGTCATACATAAAAATGTTAAATAAGATCGGGCCCAAAATAGATCCTTGTGGGACTCCAGCATTGATGCGGTGTGTCGAGGAGGTGCAAGCGTTGACTCTCACTTGAAATGTTCTGTCAGATAGGAATGATTTGATGATCAGCAACAAGTATGTGGGTATGTTCATGGTTTTTATTTTATAAATTAGCCCATTTGTCCATAGCCGGTCAAATGCCTGTGCTACGTCTACAAAAACTATTAATGTATGCATTTTATTTTCAAATCCTGTTTCAATTTTTTCTGTAATCCGTAAAATCTGGTGATTTGTGGAGTGACCATTTTTAAATCCAAATTGGAAATGTGGAAGTATGTCATTTTCATTTAGGAACTTATTTACTCGGGACTGGATAATTCTTTCTAGGAGTTTGGAAACAGTGGATAGTAGACTAATAGGTCTGTAATGTGCTGGATTATTGTGCTGTTTGCCAGGCTTAGGAAACATTAGGATTATTGCATGTTTCCATACTATGGGAAAATATCCAGTTCGCATGCATGCGTTAAATATTGCAGTTAGAAATGTTATAGATTTGTTGGATAAGTTTTTAAGAAGGATGTTGGGTAGCATATCTGATCCTGGTGCCTTTTTAGTTTTTAATTTTTTAATGTGCTGTTTAACTTCCATTGGGGATGCTGGATCTGTGAGTGTTATATTTGTACCATCTATGTTGCTTACTTCTTCTTCCACTTTACGGGTGTGGTCGATATCGTTTATATCATTTCCGTTGAATGTGGTGGTAAAACAATTATCAAGTTGTTGGGCAAAGATTTCGCATTTGTCCTTATCTTCAGTATATGTGACATCATTGTTTTTAAGTGGTGGTATGATAGTGGGTTGCCTTAAGATTCTTTTCGTTGCTCTCCACATATTAGGGTCTCCTGGGTTGAGTGTCTTAGGGCCGGTTGCAGAAAGCAATGTTAAGTCTGGTGTTAGTTAACGCGACGTCAAAGTGAACAAAAACGAATCAAATCTCAAATGCTTATGGGAACTAATACGTTAGTAAACAAAATTTGATGCGATTTTGTTCACTTTGACGCGATGTTAGCTAACACCAGACTTAACATTGCTTTCTGCAACCGGCCCTTAATATAATAGTTGTATGAGTCTATTCTAAATTGGTCCAACTCTTCTTTAACTCGTCGAATCAGCATGTTTAGACGAGTTTTAACCACATGATCTCTAGTGTTTTGCCATAATCTACGTGTACAATGCTTTTCACGAATCAAATATTGTATGTGTGTGGGGAGAGTTTGACTGTTTGAAGGATTTTGAGGTCTGGTGGGCATAGTAGATTGGTTAATTGCCAGTTCAGCTGCGTCCTTCAAGCATTTTATTGCTTTATCAATATCGTTTTGTGATGAGAGATTCGCTGGGCATATTAACTGGTTGTTCATTGTTGTTCGAAAAAGTTCCCAGTTAATAGGGCCGTTTATTAACCTAGGAAGTTTGGGATAATAGTATGGAGAACTGTTAAGGGTGAAAACTACTGGCAGGTGATCAGAATCAAGTTCTGTTAGAACTGACTGACTTATTGGTAGCGTCAAGTTCTTATGTAGAATAACATCCAGAATATCGGGCTGTTGATTGCTTCTGTATGGATAATATGTGTATTCAGCGGGAGCAGAAATATCCACTGCCAATTGAGAGGTAAAATTATTTAGCTTTACTCCATTAGGATCAGTTACTCTGCAACCCCAGTTCTTATTTTTGCAGTTGAGATCGCCTACTAAATAGCAGCGTGGGCTGTGATCCTTCAAATATGTTTTTCAGTTCTTGTAGATCAAGTTTGTTGTTTGGCGATTTATATGCAGAAATGATTGTGATTGAAGTGTGGTTCGTTATTGCTAATTTAATTGATACGGCTTCGAGATTATGAATGTTTGATAATTTCACTGGTGTGGCGTCTATTTTACTTTTAATGATTACTGCAGAGCCTCCCCATCCTATTGCAGTTTCTCTATCTTTTCGGTAAATATTATATCCCGGTATAGTGAATTTTTCATTTTTAATTAAATGTATTTCGGTGATACACGCTATGTCTATGCCATGCCGGGCAATAAAGGAGATAAAGGTTGAGCGCTGGGATTTAATGCCGTTGGCGTTCCAGTTTAGGAGGGTTAACTTTGGTTTAGGATTCCGATTATTTGCTGGCATTTTGGAACAACATTGGAATTATGGAGATTATAAAATTTTTAATTTGATCAAGATGTGGTGTAATGAGTTCAATAATGCTTTGGAAAATTTTTGTTGAGAGAGAATCAGGACAAGGTACACTTTGATTATTATTATTATTTGTTTTGGTGGGATTTGAGGAGTTGGGATTGTTTGCTACGATTTGTGCGTATGTAGCGTTGGAGGTAATTTTTCTACTTATACAGGCATTGGGATTAGAAGATCTGATTATTGGGAAGGAAGGTCTATCATTCTGTTTTTTAATATATGGGCAACCCCTATAATTGGCTGTGTGTTCACCTCCACAGTTCGCACACTGAGGTTTATCTTTTTTTGTGCATGAGGAGTAATGGTGATTTTCAGTACATTTAACGCACCTTGGGGGTAAATGGCAGTAATTTTTGGTATGTCCTACCAGTTGGCAATTGGTGCACTGAGGGGTGGGTTTACTTCTTCGTCGTGGTTCTACCGTTACAATACAGTACAGTAATCTAGTCAAGTTAAATATATTTTTGGCTTGATCTGTGTTACTTAGTGCCACTGCAGTTAGTGGCATTGGCATTTTTTTATTATTCAGCAATCGAGTGACTTTCAATACTGGATATTTTAGGTTAATTAATGCGGTTTTGATTTCATCCTCCGTAATAGATAAAGGAACATTGCGAATTATTGCTTCAATGTTAGAGTGTTTTGGGTTTCTATAAGTAAAGAAGCTTACCTTTTGTTCATCATAAAATTTGGTAAGGCTTCTGTAGTCATCAATATTATTTAGATTAATTCTAAGCTGATTGCCCTTATACGTGGTTGAGAAATCTTCTTTGGCTATTACCTTAATATCTTTGATGATGTTCTGGTAGTGCGTAGCGTTAGGGATGAATATAGGGGGAATCTTAATTTTTTCATCTGTTGTTTTAGCTGTTTGTGATTGTGAATCATTCCCTTGGTCCAATTGCAGGGCGTAATATCTATTTTGGGAAATTAGTGCATCTGTATTGAAGGCATATCGCTTATTAATATCCGAGTCTGGTGGTGAGGTCAAAGGTCGTTTGTTAGTGTTTGTCTCATTATTGGGTGTTAATAGCTCCACACCGACCTTCGGTTCTTAGTGCGACTTTCACTCTGATGATGCAAGCTGCAAGGTCTTGCGAAACGTTAGTGAATATGGATGCACAAACAGCAAAACGATCAAATCTGCCTAAGTATCCTCGTTCTCAAGATACTCAAACAACACGAGCCACCAAAGAGCATGGCCATCGAGCGGGTTTTTGCTCGACTTCACAAGGTGCAAGGCACATTAAGCCAGAAAATGCTGGGTGTTCATATACAAATACTACGCGGTCTAAGCCGAAATTCTATGCTGAGGAGAATAATTCGAGTAACCGCGAAAGCCTCAAACAATACATGTTTCCTGGAAGTCCATTGTTGTTGTGCTGGGGGGAGCATTTGTGCCTCTGAAGATTACTGTGGGTGGTTTTAATTGGAAGGTGTTTTGTTCACTCATATTTTAGTTTAGTATTAGTTCTTGTAGATATTTTTGCACAAGAATATGAAATTTAGTTTGTTTAATCGGTCAGGTCAGCCGGCCCTGGCCACGCCGCAATCTGCAGCGATGAGATTGCGGCGTACCGTGCACTAATACTCCACTTATGTTTATAATAGTTTTGAAAATTAGCTAATGTATAATTTAAAGTAAAACAGGGTAATTATACACAGTTAGTTTAAGAGTAAACTCGATTCACGTCCGATCGCTATTCTATCGCGCGCGAAACTACTGGTATAGATGTAAAACATACGGTTTTCTACTAATATTCGTGGTTCCAATTTTTTTGTCGATCGTTACGACTGCAGCACGGCCAACTTGATTATTTTTTTAAATTGGAATGGGGGTCGAAAGTATCATCATTAGAAAGCTGTTTTTGTGTAGAATCCAACGATGTGGCACTTGATATGGCAGTTTTGAAAAATAACTTCACAAATTGAGTTTTCAACAGATCTTCACGTTTTAGATTCCCCTGAACCAAAAAAACATGTTTTTCTTCATTGGTCTGTCTGTCTGTCTGTCTGTCTGTCTGTCTGTGAACAGAACATCTCAAAAACGAAAAGAGGTATGGCGTTGAAACTTTATTATATAAGTTTTATGTACGATCTAGATGCGACAGCAAGCTTCTGAAAAAAATTGCATAACCGGAAGTATACAGTGTGTAAAAAAAGTCTGGAATATAGCAAATATTTCAGAAACTACCGGAGATGAATTTTTCAAAATTGCCAGACTTATATAGGTAAAAACGGCGCATCTAGGAAAGAGAAAACCGTTTTTGTAACTGTACAGGGTGAGTCAGAAAAAATACCAACTTTTGTATTTTAAATTGGACACCCTGTATATTAACGAGGAATCAAATAGTCGTTCAAAAGACAAATTCAACGATATAGGGTTTGACGGATTTATCTGTCAAAATGGCAAATGTGGGGTGACTTAAAGAATAAGGTTTACAACAATAGATCGGTTAATATTGAAGCTTTAAAGGATCATATTAAAAATGAGATACGTCAAATTTGATGGGATACTTTTGATAACGTCTTACGAGAATTTAAAGACAGTATCCCATCGAATTTGACGTATTTCTTTCTAATATGATCCTTTAAAGCTTCAATATTAACCGGTATATTGTTGTAAACCTTATTCTTTAGGTCACCCCACATTTGTCATTTTGAGAGATAAATCCGCCAAACCCTATATCGTTGAATTTGTCTTTTGAAGGACTATTTGATTCCTCGTTAATATACAGGGTGTCTAATTTAAAATACAAAAGCTGGTATTTCTCTGACTCACCCTGTACAGTTACAGAAACGGTTTTGTCCTTCCTAGATGCGCCGTTTTTACCTATATAAGTCTGGCAATTTTGAAAAATTCATCTCCGGTAGTTTCTGAAATATTTGCTATATTCCAGACTTTTTTTACACCCTGTATTGTTTACTCTCGTGATTTTTCGTCTTTTTTCGATTTTTTCAAAAACGGCTGTAACGATTTTTTTAAAGTTAATTTTTTATTACACTTTTAATGTATATTGATGTGAGATAGATGACTTTCAATTTGAATACCTCTAAAATGGGTTTCTTTTGTTTTTTTCCTTTTTTTTATTAACTCCTATTTTAAATAGGACACCCGGTATATTATTACACTCTTGAATTCGGCTTAAAAGTTTAGAGGAAATTTGTTTCTTGAACTAACGTTCTATTTTGTACGGTTTTTGTAAAATTTGTAATTTTTGAATATTTTTGACAAATTAAAAATCGAATTTTTGGCTAATTATAAGATCACTGTAAAAGAAAGTTGTGTACATGTATCACACAAGATTTTTCATCTGCATTTATGAGTTTATTTACAACTCTCTTGCCAAATGCATGTCTTGCAGTGAAATCGCCATGTCCCGCAACTGGCGATGTGAATTAGGAAAACGCCGCACACATAAGCAGTCTTCTATGTGGATAGATTCTACGATGTTCTTGTTGTAATGCTAAAGCATTGCCATCATATATACCATAACCACGATGCGTAACTCACTTGTAAATTACGATGGGAATAATACAGAAACGAAGCCCATACATTTAGTATCACAGTAATAAACTGAAAGGTTTGTCAGTCCATTTTTAAATTCGACTTCTTGGAGTATTTTCTGTTTAATAATTCAAACTTTGCTGTATATAGGTTTTCCAGTCATATTTCTAGGCGTGCTAGTTTATCAAATGGTGTTCAGGCAGTTGGCGGTTTACAATTTTAAGCAACTGTAACGGCCACTTTAATTTTCTCGTTCATAATTATTTTGCCATGGTTTATTTAGAATTTTAAAGATTTCGAACACAGCTTTGTTCTAGAAAGTTTATCGAGCGGGCTCTTCTCGCCTCGTGATTGGTCACAGGCGCACAGATCATGCTACTAACCGGTTTCCCCTGCACGTTTCAAGCTTAGCGCGCCTGTCTGGGACCGCGTGGCGTGGTTTTTGGGGAGATCTTGACCGGGCGTGAAAGTGAAAGGTCGTGCTTTTGGGTGCTTTAGTGTCGTTGTCGTATCGATGGCCGCCGCCACTCACTTCTTTTCGTAAGCCTAGATGGCATATTTGTCCACCACATGGTCGGGATCCTTTTTGAGCATGCGAACTACAGGTCTCGCAGTCTTCGTCGTTACCCAGGTGGGCTCTGCATCATTCCCTGATAATAAAGGGGACTCTCTGGACAGCATACACACCCACAACTTTAAGCCACAGCCTGATTACTCTAGCGATTACCGGCGCAGCCTTCAGGCAAAGCCGTTAATTAGGATAGAGTGCTGTATTTATAATTAGTCATTCATGTTTATCAACCAGCAGACGGCTCGCGCTGTATTTAAATTAATCATTCATGTTCACAATCCCGCAAACGGCTCGTGTTGAATTTATAATTAGTCATTCATGTTTACCAGCCAGCAGACGACACGCGCTGAATTTTATAATTAGTCATTCATGTTTACAACCCCGCAGACAGCTTGTGTTGAATTTATAATTAGTCATTTATGTTTACCAGCCAACAGACAGCTCGCGCTGTATTTAAATTAAACATTCATGTTAATAGCTCTGCTATGCTAAATTAGTCATTCACGTTAATAGCTCCGGCTATCCTAAATTAGTCATTCGTTTTAATAGCTCTGGTTATTCTAAATTAATCGTTCGTGTTTACAAATCCGCCGCCCGCGTTAGTGCCGTCCCCCAGCTGGGTTATAGTGTTATCCTATTTATTACGATATGTTCTCATGGTGTGTACCTATTTTATTCACATATGCTTAGACCAATAGATCGGTTTATTGAAAGATGCCTTATGATTTCCCCACGTGTTTGTGCATACTTTTTTTGAGGTTATATTATTTATACACTGTGTCAGATTTATGTGAAGTGGAGCCTGGGAGCAGTTCAGAAGCGTCGCAGGTAAGTTGGTGCCTTTGTCGCTACATGTGTTGGGAGTCGTTGGCTATACACCAAAATCCTACCTCGTTTGGCTTTTAAGGTTCGGTTAAATGTGGATTTCAAGTCTGAATCTCGTGGCGCCCATTTATTTTGCAATACCCTATACATACCGTCACGCTTACCCTGTGGTGTACCGTTTTTGGGACCACACCCATCTCCCTGAGCGTATCAAGCCGTGGCCTTTAGCCTGTTTTGTGAGATTTTCAGGCTAAGTGATGACAGTTCCCGGACTTGTTGAAGCAAGTGGCACTCCCCCACCCTAGAGTGTTTTTAGAATTGTTTGATACCGTAACAAGTTACAAGCAATCATTTGTTGAAAGCAAAGTTCCAATGTTATCAAAAGAGATGTGAACGTGGTAACTACATCAGTATTTTTTTATTTTATTTTATTTTTGTTATATTACTCAGAAGCTGACAGTTCTTGGCATACTAAACATTGTTGTAAAAAACAAAATTGCGAAAATTCTTGCTGGAAAATAGTTGGCTGTTTATTCATTTCCAGAGCAACGTGCAGTTTTACCACTAGTGGCGAAAGTTTCAACTTTCACATAGAGTACGCTACTGCGAAAATAGCTACTTTAATATACATCAGTAAAAACTAGTTTTTACATAATGATCATGAAAGTCGTCTTTTTAACGAAAAATTGTAAAGCAAGTACAGCTTTTTTTAACAAAAAATTGTAAAAAAAGTAGTATTGTTTTGTTATACTGCATCAGAAAGCTATCAATTTCGGCTGTGTTTAACGGCCGAAAACACCCACTCTTCCGTACTAGTACCTTTTACTTTTCAGCAGTACGTAGTAACCATAGCAACCAAAACTAGCGGTATGTTTCCATTGATCGAAATCAAAATACACATTGCTATTTTTTAGTATGATTATGACTTCTTCGACTTTTACCGGCCTCCTCGATTAAACTGACATTTTTTAATAAGAAAAGAAGCTTCCAAACTAAAAGAACAGAAATTTATATATGTAACTCGTACGAAAATGAACTTTTAGACTCGCCTTATTTATGTGCCTCGCTTAACTATTTTATTGAAATTGTGAGTTGTCAATTTGACAGTAGTAAATTCAGTTGTTTACAACAAAAGTTTGTGTTACAATATATCGCTATGCAAAAAATAGCTATACAACGTGTCTAAACGCAACTTTTATACTCGTATTATCAACTTTCAAACTTATAAAAAAAGTATCGCTTTCATCACTAGCTGTATAGATAACTCTTTTATTTAATAAAATTCTTCAAGTTAAGTTTTGGCCACCTAAATTACGAAATAAACAATTGTAATGTTATTTTAATTTTATTTCGCTTCGATAACTTTTTTTAGTACGGCCCTGTGGCCCCGAGATTATAATTAAATTTATGCCGGCAGGCATTGAAATGCCGCGACGTGCATATTCCTTTGGTAAGCAATTCTTTAAAATACTGCATAGCTGATCGCTTGTACAAGGCAAGTGACTTTCTTTCTTCGAAACTAGATTAGAAAAAAATACCTTCTTAGCTTCTCGAATTACGGCCCCCAAGCTCGCTGGGAACGTTTAAATTAACGGTCAAATGTTCTAGATTTTTCCTTTACCAAATGCATACGCAACAACTTGAGATCATTGTGGAATTTTTCTTTGTGAGCTGTGCCTTGCGCACGGTGACGGTGATGTAATTCGCTGTCGTTTCCTTATTGTTTGGTTGGGTTTCCCCCGAGTTCTTTGCAAGATTTCTTTTTAGTGGTGCAATAATGGGACAGAAAATTTAGTTGGTAATGGTGGAAGTGAGATGGATTCATTCCGACGCGGGGGGCCGTTATCAAACCCCATGCATTCAGAATTGAATTGTCACCCAGCTCCCGAGTACAACAGACGTGAATGAATTGCAACCGCCGGTCGCCGCAAAGGCGATCGGCGGGGCTCGTTGGCGAACTTAAAGTTTTGCGTTTGGTTTCTTTTGTGACGGAATTATTAGTGCCTTTTTGACGATTTGGGCGGGCCGAATTATGAAGGAAGTTTACTGAAAGTTTTCGGGCGCAGTGTGGGAAAAACATTTTGCTTTATTGCACATTCAAAAAAGACACCTCTCGATTAAGCCTCGTAAGTTCTCGCACCTAGTGAGAAGAATTGCATTTGCAAATTCTGTTTGCGTCGTGCCACTCGTAACGCTGCCCTTTTGACATCTCTTGTGAGGAACTTCTTTTCGACTTCAACCTTGCGGGTGCTGCCCTCGTCGCCGCTAAGCCTCATCTGGTCCGGCTCAGTCACCTGCCATCCCCTAAACAGTATGTGTTCTGGCTAGAAATGTAGGAAACTCTGTACTTTCCTTTTAAATGCACCGCGGAAGTGTTGCAAATATATAGTGTGCGTCGCATGTTGTGGAACTTTGCGCAGGCGTATTCATATCGCCTTATTGGTGTATAGTTGAGAAAAATATCTCTGTTTTTCTTTGTGTACTAGTTTCTTGTTTTGAACCCTAGTAGGTAAGTTAATTTTGACTGGGATTCCCCTGTATATTCAGTTAGGGTGTACCGCTTGTGTATTTAACTTGAAACTCTCTGTGTGTTTAATAATTAAATACTAATTTTGTCAAAGCCAGCCTATTTATTGCTAGCATTATAAGAAACCTTTTGCCATTTGTAGTCAAGTGTAAAGCCAAAACATGTTCTTTGATTGATCAAGCCTTAAAAATATCGGCTTTAATTAAGTTTCTATACCATTTAGGAGGGTGGCCATTAAGGTAAGCAATTTGATTTCACGGCCACCCTGTGTGTGTACCAGCCGGCCTGGAGGGAGCTTAGCGGACGGCGAAGAGGCAGTTTGCAGCGACCCCGGCGAATTTCTCACAGCGCCGTGACGTTTCTCGTTTTGGGTTACGAGAGCTTTTCATCCCCTAAAAACGAGTGGCGCTCTGGGTAATATTTTGAGCAAAAGTATAGGGTGAGTGCCGTCGGTTTTGAGTGAGCTTTCGAACTACCCCTTTCTGATTGAGCTAAGCTGAGGGTAACAGGAACACCTCAATCTGTTCCGACACATTTTAAGATCTGTTTTGTAGTAAGACTAATGTCGATTGAGTTAAATTATCCTGTAACACAATGACTCCATAACGGTAACAGATATATCTATACGACCTTTTCGACTCTAAATAAGTTTTCAAATTTATCCTTCAACCACCCTGTACACTGGAGCGAGTAATTGTAATGAAATGTGTAGTTTAAGTTTTTGCGTAAGTAATTTAATGTACTTCTGTGAAGGGTATACATATTGCAGTGGTTTTGGGCCCTACGATTCTGCTCTGAGAGCAGCATAACGTATAAAATAAAATTTAAAGCACAGAGTAGAGGTATTGTATCTAGCTGCAATGCTAAAGTAAATGTATTATCATAAATGCATTAATAAAGAAATGCTTGTGTTAAGAGACAAAATTGATTAAGGAACGCACAGGAAGGAACTTGCCATTTCACAGGGTTACTAGTTAAATTCCTATCAATTAATTATTAAATAAGGCTGAATGAATAGCCTAAACAAAGTTAAATTATTCCAAAAGGTTTGCTAGATGCAATTGTTGGAGCGTAAAGTTCATTTTAATTCATTACATATAATTTGTGAACGATTCTAAAAGGTATTAGCCAAGAAAGATAAGAATATACGCAAAGAGCGAATTATTGAAACTTAGCAAATGTGAAATGCAAACTTGTCTGAAAAAATTTGCAGAAAAGGGAACAGTATAAAAACCATAGGTGAAAAGTCCACATTTATGAACCAATAAACAATTTGAAAGGTGAATAAGGAATTAATCAAATTAGTGACGAATATAAACATGCAACGGCCTCTTAATTCGTGTAGTGGCGCTAAGACAATCAGTAACAATATTAAAATATGAACAACAATTTTATAAATGTACATTGTTTAGTTGTAAGTAGTTAGAAGAATTTAAAATGTAAAAAAGTATCTCACTTGAACTTAGTTTATGTCCTGTCTTTAGTTTAAAATTTGTTTTTGTTATAAAAGAACGCGTAGAAAAAAACAAAGGAATAAAACTATTTATTTGACATGCAGTTTGTGCTCTTACATTAAATTAAAAAATTACCTACAAAAATTATAAATACAGTGAAAAAGAGTATACCATCGTGTAGAGCACATTCCAATGCACCTGTGGAAATAAAGGCAGCGTTTTCCGCAACATTAAAATTTTTGCCGCAAGAAGGGTTCCGATCTTGGTTTGTTGACATCGTCAAATATACGAAGGCGGTTAGCTGCGACTTCAAGGACCCAGGGCCTTTGCAGACTACAGGGACGCGGTCAAGGAAGCTCCAGGTAACAGCGAGCATTACAAACATCGGAGACTGCGTTTCCAGAAGAGATTCCGACCAATTCGCCCCGTTCTCGAGCATCATCGGAGGACCGAAAGTGATAAAGGTCTGTAAAAACTTTATTATCAGTACGAGGAAGCAGAGATTTGTACCCCAGATCGACATTACCGTGGTGAAGACGAAGCAGGCATATCAGGGGCTCTAGCTAGTCAAATTTTCCCAGTATTTGCAATAATCCAAGTTGAGGTTATGTGTTCTCCAAAAAAGAACGCCATCAGAAACAATTGCTAAGCTTGTCCGCGTAAAATACTGAAACAAAACAGAATGAGTGAAGCTATAAAAACGCGAAATATTAGAATTCAAACAATACCTGTAGTCAATTAAACGTTCACTGCAAAATAAACAAACCACTTGTTGAAATTTGACAGCAGCCATATTCGCGGCTGCGTAGTTTTAAAGTATTAGGACGCCAGTGGCGTATCATTGAATAGAAAAATTATAATTCAACAGGTACCCACCGTTTGATTTGAGTCAAGTCTCGAACCGAAGCTAGCATTATAAAAATAAAATTGCAGACCGAACAAAATACGAATTAGGGCAAAATGCTGTATTTATTTGATTTAACGTAAAAAAATACATGGTATTTCTTAAACAGCCATAAAATCTGAGATAGATAATTCTGAGTAAAATATTTATAATTACAAAATTTTAAATGTAGCTTGCATAACCATAGCAATATATTTTAAAATTAATGCAATAATTTTGTGCAGAAATGTAATTCTAAAACAGGAAAGCAAACCCATTCCTCTATTTTTAATTTTATGTATCTGTATGCTTCCACACACTACACCCTGTAACGAACATACAAACATTTTTGTTTTTATTCTAAAAATGTGTAGATAATAATAATAATGGTGAGGCACTAACACCCCATGAAGGAGCGTGGCCTGCAAGGCGGAAAGTCAGAGCTTCCGTGTCCTCGCTCTCACACCCGGCTGTCGCGTGTCAAATTCATGACACGTGGCGATGTGGTGAGCATCAAGCATTAGACAACCGCATTATTACCCCTTATTCTTTCGAACGCAGTTTCCCAATTATTTAAAGCGACTGGGTAGGCTGCCCGCCAGGCATCGATCTGGAATTTGAACTCCAGACTTCCACGCCGCAGTTCAATGCTCCAACCACCGAACCACGCTGGCGCTAAACATGTGTAGATACTGAGTCTTAATTTCAGTAAAATAAAATGATGTTGACTACGTAGAGTTACTTTTTTTCTGAATCCTGTTGTAGCAAGTGGTATAATCTTTGTTTTATTTACTTCAAAGCCAGCTCAACGCTAAAATGTTTAAATTTTCTAACATAGAGTACGCCGAGATTCCCTTTATTTATGAATATTGAGACTATCGCCAGCGATTTCCTGGTCGCACTGTGCCTCATAGGGTGTTCACAGGAATGTACATCGGTATCTAACGGACACAGGCAGCACGACAAGAACTTGCTGTAGAAGAAACAGTACTTGACATAGTCACATAGTTGATACTACTCTACTATAGCGTACGAAGAATATCCAACCAACTTGTTGTGAGCCGCATGAAAGTATGAAGAGCCTTACACAATTTCGGTTTGTACCAATATCATGTCTTACCCGTTCAAACTTAAAAGCCTGCAAACTATGCAGCAAGAGCTCAATTCTGTCGCTAGCTGGTTGCAAACCCATGACTTTGTGGACACGTTTTGTTAATTGATGAAGCTAAAGTATGATCAAAAATTATTGTTGCATTCATAAATGAGAAACTATTCCATAGCCGAAATTCACATTCGTTGGCTCTCGAAAATCCAAGGGAAGCAATGGAAAATAATTTCAAAGATCGATTTTCAGTGAACGTTTGGTGTGATGGTATTGCTAACTCACTCAATAGGCCATACATGATATAATAACGTTTCGCATCCTCTCATTATTTGCATCTATTAAAATATGGATACTGGATAAAGTTGTGCTTCAGACAGTGCAACACAGCAAGTAAAAGTAAGATTAGTCACATAACGCATGATGATAACTACATGGATATGAGCACAAGAATATTTGCACATGAATCACATAAACAATGTATAATTGTAAATAAGAAATAAGACAAAAGGTATCTGAAAGCAAGATTAAAAGCGTGAACTAAAAGGGTCAAATTTGTTGACATTTACAAAAATTAGAATAGAATCTAGTATTACGTAAATGTAAAATAAATGAAATGTCAGTTAATAGGTAGTGAAATACAGTTAAAAAACAATAATAGAAGAAAAGTCTCCAATAAGTGAAATTTTATGTTAGGGCTGGTTTTTTTCATATATAACTTAATAAAATTTAGTAATCAAGTCAAAAGGTGTTTAATTAAATTAAGGGTTGTAAAGACGATTAGTGGAAGTAGCTATACGAGAAAGGAAAAGGCCGTGCAACTGAAGGTGTTGCTCTTGCAGCAAACTAGGGTCTGCAGGTAATCCTGAGTTTGGAGTTCGGTGCAAATTAATAAATACAAAGATATAAAACTTACCTGATTAGATAGATAATTGTAATGTAATTATTTATTTTATTCAGTATAAGTAAGGTTATTTCAAAGCATAAATACAGCTTCAATAAAAATATTGTGAGAACATCATTAACCAATTTTACAGTGGAACTAATGACAATTTAATAAATAAGTGTTAAAATCCATCCTGAAATGAGTTATTCATATCTAGGCAATTGAAACAAAACTAAAGGGCAAAATACTTGGCTGTTGAATTAACTTTGTACCCAATATTTATGCATACAATTTTTGGGTAGCTACAAAGATATAAACAATAATAATACGGCTATTCATTGCAGTATATTACATAAGTCAAAAAAGCGCGTTACTGACGAGAGGGGTCGAATACTTCAACCGTCGAGTTAGGTAATGACACATTTTACTTCTCTCGTCTAAAAGACGAAGTACTGTAATCACGAAAAAATCACCTTCCGAGATTTCTTCAGATATTCACGTTTCAGGGTCCCTAGATGACGAAAGACATTTTTCTCAATTTCGTCCGTCTCTCTGTACGTCTGTATGATCGCCTGTTCGCGGCATAGTTGAGAAACCATTTGTTGGAGGAAGACGTTATTTTGCATACGAATTATGCCTACCTGGCTTAAGCCGAATATACTTTCAGTATTAATATAACAAGTGCTAGGATTATTATTAATGATATCTATAAGTGAAACCGAGCTGCAGATTTAACAAATCCGAAGGACGAGTTGAATGTGCCGCTACGGTTTCACGCATGATATCCTCGATTATGAATCATAACGCGTGTTATATTTCCGAGATAATATAATGAAGTATAAACAATACACACAACAGAAAACACCCTAGGAGAAAGTAACCGTGCCATAACAAAAGACAGTTGGTTGGATGAAGAATGCAGAGAAAAAATCACAGAAAAGAATAAAGCAAGGAAAAGATGGTTGCAAGCAGAAAATGAAAGGGATAGGCAAAAATACAGAGAAAAAGAAAGAGTCAAATAAACTATGCAAAGAGAAAAACACTACGGATTGACAAACAAATGCAAGAACTAGAAGAACATCATAAAGACAACAGAAAACGATTTGGATATGTAAAACAACAAAATAAGACTAGGCAAATAACCGCAAAAATAGAGAAAAGAGAATGGGAGATACACTTTGAAGAACTCTACAGAAAACAAACAGGTATAGAAGAATAAGAAGGCGCAGAAACAAGAGAGGAAAAAAGCGAAGAAGAAGACACACCAGAATATAAAGAATTCATGAACATAATACAACAACTAAAGGTAAATAAAGCATCGGGTCCCGATGAAAATAGTAATGAATTGATAATAAATGGAGGCGAAGTATTACTAACACATATACATAACCTAATAGTAAAAATCTGGAAGGAAGAGTCAATGCCAACAGAATGGAAAAGCGGATTACTAACACCTATATTCAAAAAGGCAGACGCAGCCTGTTGTGGAAATTATAGAGGCATTATGCTACTAAATACACAATACAAGATTTTGACATCGATTCTAAGAAATAGATTAAATATTTATGTAGAAGGAAAACTAGGACAATACCAACAAGGTTTCCGAAAAGGAAAATCAACAATAGATGCTATACACGTTCTAACACAAACGATGGAAAGATGCTACGAATTCAATATAGAACTACACATATTGTTCATCGACTTTCAACAAGCCTTCGACAGCATCCTTAGAGAAATATTAATAGAAGAAATGAAAAAAATTAAAATACCGACAAAATTCATCAAACTGACACAAATGACAATGAGAAATTCCTAAGCAAAAATAATAACTCATGAAGGAACAACACGACCAATCAATATAGAAAAATGAGTGAGACAAGGGGACTCCCTGTCAACAACATTATTGAATATTGCATTAGAAGGAGTCATAAAAGCAGCAGATATAAACAAAAGCGTAGCACAAAGTTCAGTACAAATTATAGCATATGCAGACCATCTTGCGTTATAGACCAAAGATAGGAAAACATTGGAAAAAGCTCTAACCACACTAGAAAAAGAGGCAAACAAAAAACGTTTGAGGATAAATGGGAAAAAACAGAATATATGATATGCACAAGAAGAGAAACAACAAACGTAAAACAAATAGATATAGGAAACCATTGCTTCAAGAAAGTAGAAATTTTAAATATCTAGGAGTCATCGTCAACGACAAAAGCAACAGAAGCGCAGAAATTACAGAGCGCATTCGAACTGAGAATCGGGCATACTGGAAATATAAAAAAATACTTAAAAATTGGACACTTAGTAAAAAACAAGACTTAAAATATATAAGGCAGCACTAAGACCCGTGATAACGTATGCAGCGGAAACGATGTGCCTGTCAAATAGAAATCAAGAGAAGCTAAGAATAATAGAAAGAAAAATACTAAGAACAATCTTAGGACCAAAAAAAGAACAAGGAGAATTTAGAACATTGATGATGAAGGAGGAGAAGGACTTAGTGCAATTTATAAAAACGCAAAGATTAAAATGGTTTGGACACATCCAAAGAAGAGGAGCAGGTGAAATAATAAAAGAGATAACGGGTTGGAGAACGCCAGGGGGAAGACCAAGAGGAAGACCGAAACTTAAATGGGAAGACCAACTACACGAGGATATTAGAAAATTAGGAATTAAGGACTTGAGGGAAACAACCCAGAACAGAAAGAAATGGAACGACACCATAAATACGGCTAAACGACACATATAACCGAGGAAAAGGACAAATAGAATACGTGGAGCAATTCACCACAACAAAATTAATTAATAGAGCTTCGGCGAAAGAAGCGACTTTTATTCCGACCCGGAATGTATGGTCAATATATATATAAACAATACAGGCCAAAATAAAATTATTATCGCTGTGATAGCTTCGTAAACAAGTGAACTTTCAATTTCAATTGGAGCAAAAGGTGTCACGTGACGTATGAATTATATTATCGGTCAAATAGCATTTTATAAAATAGAAAGTAGTCTATTTTGCTTTAACTGAGAAATATATAAAAGTCATACTTTGCACATACCTCAGGATTTATCCTTGATGAACGTGAGATCTAACAGATACAGGGTAAACATCGCAAAATGGGATAGAATGGTAGATCATGTTTATAATAACGCAGCGAGAATAGCATACAATACGGGCCCGGTGGCGGGGGAATGGGACGTTTCTACGCCGCGCCGCCGGTTTATCGCCTCCAGTTCATCGCCGCCGTTTCTGCGCCGGCCGGTTCTCCACCGGCCGTTTCTACGCCGGCCGTTCCTACGCCAGATATACCGATGAGGACACAATTATACCATGGGATAAAAAAAATTATTCTAGGCAGGCCTTGATATGTGTTATACGTTTGGCAGTACTAAAGTGTATTGTCAGGCTATGTCAAATTCTAGATTAAAAGGTTAGGTTTTGTTTGTTGTTTGACACAGACTGACGTAAAACTTAACCTGCAAATCTCGAATTTGACATAGACTGACAATACACTTCAGTACTGCCAAACGTATAACACATATCAAAGCCTGCTCAGAATATTTTTTTTTATCTCATGGTATATAACAGCAATGAGATAACATGAACAAGAAAATAACACGTATTGCTTGAGTAAGAAAGAAATAAACCTAGTAGTAGATATTCGAGTAGGCATGACGCTTATTTTAATTATGACATAAGTCAACTAAACATGCCTACTAAAATAATTTTATCGTATGGTCATCTCTTTCTTACTCAAGCATTCTATTTTGTTGTTCATGTTATGTTATTGCTGTTATATACAGTGTGGTCCATTAAGTGTGCAACAAATGGAACATTTCTTTATTAGTTGTACAACCTAAATTTAAATACCGCCACAAGTTAGTGCATGTTCGATAACCATATCAGATGATTTAGAATGGCTCCAACTCAAACAGCATACAGGGCAGGACAAAAAATATGAAATTCGTTCAAGAATAAAGTTACCTTATTTCAAAAAATATAGCAAAATTTTATTGAAAGTTGTTTAGAATCAAAAGTTATGCTCAAATACAAAGTCAGGGCCTCCTATTCGAATTCTTATAATTTTTTTGGAAAATTTTTGCCCCGTATTTTCATAAGAATTTGAAATAAAATTGTAGGCTTTAATTGTAAGTTTTTTATATGTAAATTATTATTAGTAATGCATTTGCCTTGTTAAAAAGAATATTTGCGAAATTCTAAAGTTCTGTTAAATATCGTTGCAACAAACATGAAGTGGACGGTTACCTAAAAAAATATCCAAGTAAATTTTACAAATATGCTTCAAATTGCTAAAAGTTATTTAAAAGTGATGTGGTTGTAGCTTTAAATACATATAAAATCAGAATAATAAAAATACGTATAATACGGGGATAATACAAAATTTTCCAAAAAATTATAAAAATTCGAATAGTAAACCCTGACTTTGTATATGAGCATAGCTTTTGATTCTAAACAACTTTTTTCAATAAAATTTTGCCATATTTTTCTCACACGAGTCCACTTCTTTCTTATTGAAACTACGATTAGCACAAAAAATGAAACAACAAATAGATGCATCCCCAAATGAAATGTATGACAACTTAAAAATACATATACACGAAGCAGCTAAAGAGGCCGAGGAATAAAAGCTAACTATAGAAAAATTAGAGAATATTGGTGGAATGAAAACGTTGAACATTTAATTGAGGAAAATAAACAAGCTTACTATCGATGGCTAAACTCAAAAGATGTTGAAGATAAAAAAATATATAGAAGATACTGCTATAAAGTTAAGAAAGACATAATTAAGACAAAAAACATGTATAGGCAACGGAAATGTAGCGAAATAGACAACCTACTAGGGAGTTCCAAGTCGAGAGCAGATTAGAAAACAATAAAAAAATTAAAAACTAACTCAAACGAGAAATTGACGATTGATCCAATTGGACTGGATAAATGGGAGAAATATTATCAAAACCATGCCATGATTTTACAGTTGACGAGGTGTCAAAAGCACTTAGAAGCATGAAGAACAATAAATCTCCTGGACCTGGAGGTATACCGGTAGAACTCTTTAAACACGCGCTGATAGTAGTAATAAAATATTTAACAAACATTTTTAATAAATGCTTAAATGGAGCAGCGATACCTACTGAATGGAAAACCGCACATATTAGTTCAATACATAAAAAAGGAGACAAGACAAACTGCTCAAATAACAGAGGTTTGAGTGTTACTGCGTCTACGAGTAGACTGTACGGCAGGATGTTACGAGAAAGGATTGAAAATCAATTAAAAGAAATGGAGGAACAAAGTGGGTTTAGACCAGGAAGATTCTGTATTGATAACCTATTTGTATTACAACAAATGATAAAAAAACCTTAACACATGCGAGTAAACTTCATTTAATGTTTATTGATCTAAGAACGGCATATGGTAGTATCCCTATAACTAAATTGTGGGAAGATATGCAAGAAAACGAAATACATCCGCAATATATAAATGCAGTTAAATTAATGTACGAACAAAATGTAAGCCTAGTAAAAACGAAGATAAGAATATCAAATTACATTAAAGTCAATAAAGGGCTTCGGCAGGGATGCTGTATATCTCCCACGTTATTTAAACTTTTTTTAAACACAGCACTGAAGCAGTGGATTAGAAAGTGTGAGAGAATGGGAGTCAAAATTGGAGAAAGAAACGTTTTTACCTTACTATTTGCGGACGATCAAGTTGTTCTGGCGGAAGATTATGATGATGCATGCTACATGTTTAGAAAACTGGTAGAAGAGTACAAAGCATGGGGTCTAGAAATAAATATGGAAAAAACAAAGTACATGACAATTGGGGAAAAGAGAGAAAATATGAAGTTAGACATGGGTACTATTGGAAATACCCAAGAATATAGATATCTAGGAGTGAAATTAACAAATGATGGAAAGGATGACAAAAACATCCTGGATAAGATAGGAAAAGGAAGAGCAATAACAAGTCAGTTAAATTCGATACTATGGAGTAAAGAATTTAGGAAATAAACTAAGATTAAACTATTCAGATCAATGGTAGAGAGCTGCATGAGCTATGGGTCAGAAATATGGACAATTAACCAAAATCTCAAAAGGAGAATCAACGCAGTCGAAAATAGTTATTGGAGACGATGCTGTGGCATGACACTGTTGGATCGTCTGAGAACTGAAGATATTAAACAGCGAACGAATATAGAGACAACCCTAACGGACACAATAGAAAGAAAACAGCTATCCTGGTATGGACATGTAAGAAGAATGACAGAGGGGAGGTCACCGAGTGGCCACGAACCAAGTGGAAAGACGGGATAATAAAGGCCATGGAAAGAAGGGATCTCCAAGACGACTTATGGCAAGACAGAGAAGCATGGAGTTTGGGATGCGATAGACGGCCTCAAGAGTTGTAATAAAGTATATAGGTAACTTTATTCTTGAACGAATTTCATATTTTTTGTCCTGTCCTGTATGCTGTTTGACGTGAAGCCATTCTAAGGGAATCTGATATGGTTATCGAACATGCACTAACTTTTGGCGGTATTTAAATTTCGGTTTTACAACTAATACAAAAATTTCCCATTTGTTGCACACTAAATGGACCACACTGTATAATTATGGCCCCTTCCGTATTATTATATTAAATTTAATTAGTAGTACAAAACAGCTGTTCATACGTTAGGTTTAAATTGGTTGTTCGGAAATAAAATAAAGCATCCAAATTTTCTTCATTCTTCAGTAGGTACATAATTATATAATTAGTAACGTTTCGTTTGTGTGAAACTAACTTCCCCAGCCATATAATATATATATATATATATATTAAAAGTTCCAACAATTTATTAAATCTGAAAATGAGGGAATAGAATAGAATAGAATAAAATTAAACATGTCTACTTTGAATTTTTTTACCGATATTTACGGGGCCTAGCACATAATTATCAAATTATTTAATAATTTTTTTCGTCTAATTGTAGGAAATGTTATCTTTACAAAGTGTAATAGTATTTTTAAGTCATTGTGTGGCCGAAGAGCACAATTTTGCCCTACAAGCGCCCAGGAACCCAGGTCCGAATGCCAACGCCAACACTGTCCTTCTGTATTGATGTAATGGGCATTATTAAGTGTGTTCTTTCGCTGTTTCAGTATTATTAGTAATATTAAGATATTTTCTTAAATTTTTGCGGAATTTGTGGTTTGCGAGGAAAGTTTCGTTGCCGATTTTGTACATGTATGGTACGTATACTGATTTTTCTGAAATAGCATGATTCAAATTATTTGTCTTATTTGAAGTTTATATGCTATGTAGCTGTCTAGGTCTTACATCACTCTTATTAGCTTTACAACAATTTTAAGAGTTCATTGCTCTCGAGAAAACTATAATGCCCAATATTAGCAATAAAAATCTGGTGTGATATACGCACACAACTTCCTTTTACAGTGATTTTCTAATTAGCCAAAAATTTGATTTTTAATCTTTAAGCATTTGTCAAAAATTTTCAAAAATTACAAATTCTACAGAAACCGTACAAAATAGAGTGTTAGTTCAAAAGACAAATTTCCTTTAAAATTTTAAGCTGAATTAAAAAATGTAGTAATATACCGGGCGTTCTATTTAAAATAGGAGTTAATAAAAAAAACAAAGGAAACCCATTTTAGAGGTGTCCAACTGGAGAATCACCTATCTCACATCAATACAAATTCAAAATGTAATAAAAATGTTAAATTTGAAACAAATTGGTAGAGCCGTTTTTGAAAAAATAGAAAAAAACTGAAAAATTACAAGTGTAAACACCATACTTTCAGTTATGAGTTGTTTTTCAAAAGCTTGCTGTCGCACCTAAATAGTACACAAAACTTATATATGAAGTTTCAACGTCATACCTCTTTTCGTTTTTGGGATATTTTGTTTTACATATAGCTAACAAAGGTAGGTTGTTGAATTTACTCGAAATTTTTGAAATTATGTACAATAATAATGAATTCAGACTCAATGGAGTCACAGATTTTGATACGAATTACATTTTCCTGAATATTAAATAGTTGTTTTGTCTTTGGCTGATTTCTCCTTTTATTGGTTTTTACTGTGTTCTTTTATTTTCTGAACCTCTCTGGTAGTTTCAGTGTCAGTGAATCTAGAGACTTTTTGATCTGGTTTTATTTACTTCTGCTTTGACATTTCATTCTTAGTGCCTTCTCCTTCAGAGGATGGACCCATTTTACTTGTCTTAATGTTATTTGTAAATTTGATGTAATAACCAGTATAACGATCTTTATAACGTAGTTTGCTGGCTATTGAATTAATTTTCTTCTCCAATGTGGTGTTCTTTGTGAATTTTTACTACTACCTCCCCTTCAGCGCTTAAACATAATCTCATTTTAACCTACAAATTGGAACACGTGGTTTATTACCAGTTTTATTACCAGTAAGTTAATTTCTTTACATTGTACACTATTGTTAACCATATGCCTCTGTAGATTATCATTTTGGCATGAAGATGAAACCACTCTGGTTTTGAAACATGTCGCCTTTTTCATAAATGTACGTGGAGAATTCTACTGTGTTTTATTGCTTCGTATATTCTGTTCACAGATAGACAAACACACAGACAGACGACAGACAGACAGACCAATGAACAAAAACATGTTTTTTGGGTTCAGGGAACTTTAAAACGTGAAGATCAGTTGAAAACTCAATACTTCCTTTATTGTAAAAGGAAGTGAAAATTAAATCAAATAGGTAATGTTTTTCTTGTTTCCATGGTGAACAGTTACATTAATGTTAATTATTTGATTTCTGTCGAAAATTACATTAAATTAGAAACTAAAATTACATATATTTTAGATTCTGCAAAGTCAAAAATGATATAAAATTATATCATACATATTAGCATAGTAGTCTGGGTTTTAAAAAAGGTAAAAGGTAAAAGGTCAAGTTTACTTTTCTGATCCAAAAAGTTTCAGTAATGTACAAAATACGGACAATTTCAGAAAAAAATTGTTTTTTAGTGATCACGCATATTTAATTTTCTCGAATCTACATTGCAAATCTTCAAATATAAGTTATATGCAAAACCGCAATGATAAGTTTTCTCACAATCTACGTTAACTGTTCTCGCACATTTTATCTAAGCAAGCTTAAAATTCTAATTAGCGTACGCGGAAGTACAAGAATTCCTGAGCAACATCGTAAACCTTTTATTGTTTAGATGATGCAGCACAACAGGGGCGAGATCGCGGAAAATGCGATAAAAGAAAAACCGGGTAGGATTTGACGGCATAAAATAAATTGTAGAAAAATTGTAGGAAGCACCTAATAAAGGAAACACCTCGCTGCATGTAGCATGTATTAAATTTTTCCCCCGAAATGCAATCGGCTGGAATTCGCATGCATTTAAAGTAGGCGAGGTAGAGTCTCGATCCGTGAACCGATTTGATCGCGTTCTTGCATTTCAGCCGCAAGGACAAACGTGAATCTCGACGCACCCGATTTCGCTTGGGAAATCAACCGGCAACAGGGCTGACGAGATTCCGGTTTCAGGCTCGTGGGAAAACGGACACGAATCCGGGGACCCGCCAATGGTCACTGCTGCGTCTAATGTGCCTGATACAGTCTAATTTCTCGTGGTGGTTCGACGAAAGTATACACTTAAACCTACTCTTCCCGGGTCATATTTTTGAGAAAGGTTTCTGCCATTCTCAGCTTGAAATGCTTGTGGGTTTTTTCTTAGGCCATTGCTTAAAATAACTGTATAACCATTATCAGTTATCACTTCCACATCATTTGTACACAACGTACATTTTCATTTACATCACCGTATTACCATAGCATTTCCAAATTTATATTTCCTTTGATACGGTACAATTTCCTCCAAACTAACTCTACAACTCCATCGTTCAACTTTAAAATAGCCTCACCCCATTTGTTTCAATATTTGAATACCGAGCAATTTTCTCCCTGCGAAACACCCCACACTTCTCACTCACGTTCTATAATCGACCGGAAAAGGGCAACAAGAACAGGTTTGAACTCTAAGTGCTAAATGTCTCAGTAAATGTGTGACTTTAGGCCAATTTTGAAAATATTTACCGTGATAAAGTAGCTTTACCGAAAGATATACTGGGCGATCAAAAATAAAATTGATCGTGGGAGCCAATGAAAAATATTACTGCTATCTACACTGCACTTTATAAAATTACATTTGAACTGCAATTAACTGTATTATTAGTCATGTGACTTTAACACGATCTAATAAGCTACATAAATATGCAAAAATATGTAATTTAAACCAAATGTATAGATTCAATTGATAGGTACCATGAATATAAGATATTGTAAGTTAAACAAAACTTTGACAATGATTTTAAACTTCAAAAAAATTTTACAAATGTATGTCAACAAAAAATCATGCTACAGATTAGACAAGTTGTAATGTTTTCAATTGCTCCGGCGGTCAAGATTATTTTTCACCCCCCTTTTAACAATGGTATAGTCTGACCATCCAAATCTCGTTTTTATTTTTAAGGTTATATGTCATTTTTTTAAATTTCTGTGCACTCTTCGTCAGCGTACATGCATCAAACAAGTAGAGATACTCAAACCAAATGTTGAAACCTGTCTAGAGTGCCTGAGACATTAACTCGGGGGGTATTTCTAAGCTTGACTATCAGATGGCAGCAAAAAATGCTACCAATTACAGTGCCTTTATATACACAGTGGCGACAATAGAGTGTCCTATTTTTGATTGGCTCCCTATATCACGTGCTTTTAGCCGCCATGTTTAGGCTAAATCGCCTGTGATACGTGTTATACTTTTGGCAGTACTGAAGTGTATTGTCAGTCTATATCAAATTCGAGGTTAGTAGGTTAGGTTTTGTTTGTTATTTGACACAGACTGACGCAAATCTTAACCTGCAAATCTCGAGTGTTTTCAGTACTGCCAAACGTAAAACACGTATCACAGTCGACTCTGATTACGGATTTAAATGAACACCCGTTAGACATTTGCCTAAATATGGGGGCGGGGGTGTGGCTTAGTTGTATTGTCGCCACTGTCTATATAAAGGCACTGTACTACCAATCAGAGCCAGTTACTACAGTGCCTTGATAGAGACAGTGGTTATCAGGTTAGGGTTTGCGTCAGTATTGACACAAACTGACGCAAAATCTAACTTGCTAACCTCGAATTCGACACAAACTGACGCAAAAGTTAACCTGCTAACCTCGATTTGGTATAAACAAACAAAAGCATCAACAAATTTTGCCTCTTAATGGCAGCCGATTCGAGCAACCAATAAAAAAGAATACACTCTATTATCGCCACTATCTCATAAATTGTCACTGTACCAGTTACTAGCTCTGCTACCAATCATATGTGATAAAGTAGTGGCGCCATCTGTTAGTACCATCAGAAAGTACCCCTCAAAAGCCGTTTAAGGTCATCCAAATAGGTATTTTGACATCAAAGTAACCGACAGTGAGTGTCTCTACTTGTTTGATTTATGTACGCTGGAAATGCATATAAAACATCAAGCGACCGTACGTTAATTATCAGGTACGTATTGGTTAAAAAATGAAGAAAGTGACATTGAAATACCATCAAAATTAACCATTGCAATACTTTCCCGCTAACGCCTTTTTGTAATTAATCCGTTTCTGTTTATGTTTGTGTTTTTCCTTTGGGTTTTTTATTAGGTTTTCCGTTTTCAATTTTATTGAAAATTGATGTTTAATTTAAAAATAACTTTCATATAGAAGAAGTTTTAGAAAGTGCGGAACAAGATTTGAGTAAGAGGCTCGTTGTGCGATTAAGTCATGCTGCAACAAATAATTGTGAACGCTTATAATTCCTTAGGTAAGAGACGACGGTGTTTAATTTGCATTAAAAGAAACAGCACATTTTATAAAAAAGCCATATTCAACAGTCCAAGAAATAATAATACTTGCACAAAGCGCTAATGTGTCTGATAACAGAACTGAAAAGACGATATCACCCAAATTTGAAGATAATGATACAGAAGTAATTAAAAGAATCATATACGAAATGTACAGTAAAAATGAAGTAGTAACACTGGACCTATTAAAAAGTTAATTAATGAGTGAGCTAGTGTGAGTGTAAGCGAGCATTTGCATTTTTGCAAAGAAACATTAAGAATGCTTTTAATTAGCAATGGTTCTACGTTAGACAGGAGAGAAGCGATATTACAAAGTGAATGCATTCAAATACTGAAAAAACAATATCTCAAAAAAATTAGAGCATTTAAAGCTGAAAAGGGGAATAATATTTGACCGATACATGGTATGACACGCACAACACCATTAACAGGGGATGGGAAGATAATTAATAATGTTTTTTAATGTTCCTGTTGCCAGAGGCAAGAGGATTATAATTGTTCATGCTAGTGGTGATAATGGGTGGGTCAATAATGCCCTTCTTTTATCTGCCAAACAAATTCAAAGATCTTCAGCAGATTATCACCAAGACATGAATTCGGCAATTAATTTCTTTTGCATTGCCAACAGTTCTTTGCAGAATTAAGTTTCTTACTTTATTATGTTCCATGAAAATATACTCTATACACTTTAACCCCTATCTCTCATAGTTGCAACTAGAAACTGAAAAATAAATGCTTTTTGTGTTTATTGGCATTCATAGCCTGCTACTGACAATTAATAGAACAGCCCTCGTATGTTTTACACTCTACATTTTTTTTGTACGCTGTATAAATGGGGCTAAAAATAATCATAATTGTATATGACATTTAGAACAGAAAAGAAGTTTAAGTGTCTCCCATCGGGACACATTGTGGAAATGGAATCAATCGCATCATCTAAATAACGACACCCCAATACAACAATAGCTGCATAATGATACACTACAGGCCAATTGAAATGGGTAAGTCGCAACTAGAACGATTATTCGAACATTTACTTCAAGTGAGGAGCAATTCAGACTAAAGGATAGTTTTATGTTTCTAGTATTCCTTTAAAATGCTGTATCTATAAACAGGAATATGAAAAACTGTTTCTGATTGTCTGTAAAGGGCGGACTGGCTTTCACCGGAACTGTGTTTGTAAGAGCTTAGAGGGTGCTTCATTAAACTGCTATATGTCAGACACAGCATTTAGAGCCTAAAAACCCTACTTCGGTCAATTATAAATGTGCACGTGGGAAAAGCAACGTTTATCTTTCACATTTTCTTCCTAACGTTAACGTCCCTTCTAGAACCGAGTTTTTTACAACCAGGTTTCGCAGCTGAGAGTAATGAGCTGAGAGATAAATTTTGTGAACATGCCATTATTCCAAGAACAGAACTATTCAATTTAATGTTGAATGATTAAGTAGGTATATATTATTTTGAATTGTAACGTCTTCCAACTTTTAAGAACAGTAAGGAGATTTGGTGTTGAAAAGTTAATTGGAAAATCAATGTTTTTTATAAACTTTCACACAATTTGTGTTTTCATGGGACCTACTATAAAAAAAAAACATCGGCGTTTTTACAGACTTTGTCGCCTATCTCGTCGTAAATTACCTAATTATTACACTCAAAAACACTAACATTTCTTAATATTTTACGATAATTAAATACAAAACTTAGACAGATTCAGATCAAGTTATCTATGAGTGCTACTTCTTGGTCATTCTCTTTCTAAACAACGTTCTCTAAACATATTATTTCGCTTTTGTTTTACTGCAATTATATAGTATGCTGGAGTCATTTCTATAGGAAAATGTTATACCAGAAATGGCCACTTCTTAGAAATTCCACGTTTTTCTGAACTTATAGTTTATAGCACGTTTTGGTTTATTCTGAACTCTGTCTACCCTATATTTTACAAATCTGTATACATACACATAGAGTCAACAGTATCGGAAATAAGTTTTATTAATGTGTTTAAGTGTACTAGTTTTCCTTTATAATTGTATGCAGTAGTAATAGATTCGAAAGTAAAATCCACTGAAATAACAATAAACCCATAAAGCCTTGAAAAGTCGTGGGGCCCGTTTTGAACTTATAATCGTAGAAACAGCCATTGAAATTTGTGGTTTAGGCCCGAATATTAAAGTAATTATTCAGGAAAAAATAAATCATAGCGGAAATACCTAGATAGCCATAACAAAGACTTGCAGCGCACATGGGAACAAAGTTCGGGTATCAATAGCTTCTAGGGAAACGCGTCCGAACAGCAAACGAAGGGTCAAATATATTTGTAAAAAACACAGGAATCAAGCAAGGTGATATTCTATCACCAGTGCATGTTGTAATGATACTAGATAACATACCTAAATTCTGTAAATTAAAAACACAGCTCCTCAACGTAGGAAATTACAGATTGGAACCAGTAAAGATCCCGGCACTAATGTATGACATCGTATTGCTAGCAAAAGCCGAGCAATATCGGTTCAGTGCTTTAGTGTCATTTCGTCACACTGTGGTGGAAAAAACCGCTTATTAGTCTCCCCATTTACCTTGCTTTTGATTCTTTATGTGATTTGTGATTTAGTGATTAATACTTCTCCGTTATTTTTTCTTTCCTTATGGTCGGTTAGTATGATGCAATCTGGTTAAATACACCAGCGAGTGGATCTGTTGAAGATAACAGGTTTTTATGATAAATCCAGTCGTTGAACAACTGTAGACCATTTCTGACTGAAATTTCTGGTGGCGACTTTGGCCCTTTGGACTTCGTTTTTAAAGCACTCTGGATGCTTCAGAGCAGCCAGAACCTTGCCTTAACTTAAATTTAATTTGATAAATTAGTAATTCATCTGTATTTTGTAAGTACATTGAGCTTTGTGTATTTGTGTATTAAGCTTATATTTGAAATAACATACATTATGCTATGAATACAGCGTGTACACGTCGCAAATTTAATATGGGGTTTTCCTCAATCACTTGAATCACGTGTGAATATCATAGATTCAGCATCTTATTATTCCTGCACGTATTAAAAATTTAAATTCTCATTAACGGCGCAGCATCTTGTTCTTGCAGTAATAGACTATAAAGTAGGGGCAGGAAATCAGACGACAAACGTCATCAAGAGTAATGACGTTATAAACATACTATAGTAATTGATTAAGCTTAAACCAAACGCATGATTTAAAATGAGCTGTAAAGAAGAAAATAAATATCGGTTTTGTAAATCTAATGGTGGTATTTATGACGTCACTAAAATTTGCTTGGTGGCGCACGTCGTCTGATTTCTTGTCCCTACTTTAGATCCAAAAGCCTGTATCTGATAAGTGTAATTTTGAGATTTCCCCTTCAATGTAAGTTGCGATTACCATACTACCGGGGAATCTGCCAAGTTTTTTGAGCAAGTAAGATGGTGACTCCCGTATTTGGTTGTGATCATTTTAGTGTCTACCGACTCTCTCCTCCGGAGCACCTTGGCTGGCCCGTTGTACCCCATTAATTACGAGACTGTTTTGGATATTCACAACTCGCTATCCAGCTTATATTGAATTCTTATATGAATAACATTAATTAGAGCGTTCTGCGGTGACAATCTCTAACATATTGTGTTACTACTTGTAAAAAATAGTAATAGGAAATAGATTTTGAATGTTTAGTACTGTTTGAAATTAATCGATTCCGTAAAAAATTACGTAGTAGCTTTCGCAGCTGTTTCTCTCATAAAAAATTGAAACGTAAGTGTCCTTGTTCATTGCAAGCGGTCTATATTCAAAAACCGGTTAGAAATTTTTTGGCAAGTAAAATTACTTCAAACTTTTACGAAATTTTAAAAAATTGTAATAGGAGATTAGTTAAGTCAATTTGGTGTTAAAGTTTGCATGATTAATATTATATTAAATAAAAATCATTAAGTCGTAAATAGTTTAATAAATAAGCAAAAAAACGTTTCGCACAATTAAATTGGCTTCATCAGTTTATGATAATAAGAGCA